>BLSH010289869.1:280192-291457 GCA_018402905.1 Glandirana rugosa
ATTTACAGTCAACTTTTGTGATGGAAAAATATAACCTTGTAAGTCCTGAAATGGATAGTGTAATAATAAGTAATATATAAGTGACTATAAAAATATTAATATCAAAATATGTAAGACACATAAACAGGTAGGTAGAAAAAAAACGGCAACATGAGTAAATTTATAATCCCTACATAACGTACGTGCACATAACATAGACACAGGTACGGTTTACCTTGTTTTTCATAGACATATCAAAATAGAACAGTGGTCTCTACCTAACCCATGTTTACAGTGAATTAAGTTAAAAGAGAAAGGATTGTGATCATCCACAAAATAACCGTTATTATTAAACTTAATGTGATAGGTAAAGTCCTGAATGTTCCAATATAAAAAGGTAGTGTTTTCAACTGACATTTAGGAGTTATACTAATAGCCTATTCACACCTATGTGTTTTCTTTGATGTGCTTTTCATTTAAATGAGATACACATTAAGGACATACATTGACATTTAATACAAAGTGTATTGCAACACATGTTAAAAATATGCTACAATGTACATTAATGTACACAGATGTGCGGTGATAAGCCTTTTGATATATCTCCATTGATTTCAAGCTCCCATTCTAGATTACGTGTGCCTTCCCTGCTACAGCACTTAATGGGTTAAAATGATCTTTTTATTAACCCTGCAGCACCAAGGAGACCTCTCTAAATGCACGGCTATTCTGGCAGTAGTCCAAACCTATGTCTTCTTGTGAAGGGCCATGAGGTTATTCTATTTCTGTGTGAGCGCCCGGGAATGTTACATATTTATAGGAGGTACAGGAACAGCATAAAGTGAAATGATGTTGGAGCATTATTACTGAAATAAATCAGGGATATGCACAGTTCCAGTCAGCTCTGGCAGCCTCCCCCTGACTGAGTGTGAGAGTATGCAGAACAAACTAGGGTTGTGGGATACAATTGAAAACAGTGATGTATGACCTCAAATTATATGCCTCTGTGATTTGGGGGATGCCAGCAACCAAGTTAACTGATATAGAGACATATGCTGGCAAATTGTTTTTATAGTGGCAGTGGTTTTTCATACTACTTTTTGTCCCTGTAAGCCAGAGTTTATAGACACCTGCTCTTGTTGTATCTGGACATTTTCCAAACAATGCTATGTAAAGGTAATCTGAGGATTTCTAATAAAACAGTCCATATAGCAGGAAACAATAACCTACAGCTCCTAATCACATGCCAGTTTTCATCGGTTTGAGTAGTAATAACAATGAAAGATGATTTATAATTGGTTGGTATGCCTTTTCTGTAGTTGGAGTCAATATTTTAGACAGTGATTAGGGCCTAAATGAAACAACATGCAAACATTGATTAGTGACTTTAACACTGAAGTTTAGGTATGGCATATTTGACATATTTGCATTGGACTAGGTTGTACCAACATAAATATGTATGTGGCATACCTGTGGGATCCCCTTGGAAGCTGTAAATCACTGCAGTAGGCACCACTACTACAATGATTTCCGCTACCTTCCAAATTGCTGTGTTGAGCGTTTGCCCTGCTGCTTACTGAACATCTAAGGTCACTAGCTCAGCACAGGCTTGCATTTTCACAATTAATTCAATCTGTTCTCTTGGATGAGGGGGAGATCGTGACATCAATGCCCACCTCTTCACCTCCTACAATCAGAGATTACTTTGCAGTCATTGAGAAAATGCAAAGGGTTCCCTGAATGGCACACATGCTGTGCCCAGCAAGTGACCTAAGGTGTTCAGAATGCAACAGGGCAACTGCTTGGCACAGAACCTTGAAAACGAATGGAAATCACAATAGTAGTGGTGCCCTATACAGTGATTTCCAGCTTCAACAATGATCCAACAAGTATAGTACAAATATTATTATTATTATTATACAGGATTTATATAACGCCAACAGTTTACGCAGCGCTTTACAACTTGAGATATATATACTTACAACTGTTCAAGCTGGACCAATGTAACCATGTAAAATTTCCCATACTTGGAATTCTTATTTAATGACCTATTGAATGAGTCTATCAAAACATTTGATGATGTGCAGAGTATGATAATCTGTGTGTAGGCAACACACTTGGTTCTTCAAGCAGAAAGGAAATGTCTGTCAGCAAAGACATTTTTCAATAACAATTGAATATGAGCTTGCAGACCACACAATGCCTCAGGAGCACTTCCCTTGCCCTGAGATCCCCAATGTCCTTGCAGTTTATCTGACTGATGGTGAGAAATAGTTCCAAGAAGCTGGCAGAGGAAATACCCTAAAACGGGAAACCTACTCTTTCCCTCCTTCTCAGTTACCTGTCCTTAATATTGCTCATACCCTCTTCTTAACAAGCGGAGATCTCTTCCTTTTGATTTCAGCATGGGGGAACTATGTGCTGTCAGTTTAAATTGGTTATTTAAGGGAATTATTGGCATGATGGAATTGCTCTTTTGAATTAGCACCCCTCATGGCCAAAGGCCAAACTACTACACCAGGGTCCGCACCGGAAGGACAATGTCTTTACAACCTGCCACTGACAGGAAAGTTATTTTGAGGGAAATAGCGTTAAACACTGACTTTTCTCTGCCAGTTCTTTACACACATTACACTTCAGTTTAAAGGCATGGAGTAAAGCTGTTATATACCTCATGAGGCCTCGCTTACCCTTGGGCGAGGTTCAGTCCATAGGAGGGTTCCGTTATGCAGTGGGGTCTAACATAGGGTCTAAGCTGCTTAGAAAGGTAGACCTTACACCCCTCTGAAAGAACCTCCATCACCAGCCACCACTGTCTCCATGCCCAAATTGGCTGCTCCTCCTTCCTTTTAAATCATATTCTCCATCACCCAGAAGGCTGAAATTAAGTTTTACACTTTGTTCCCCATTCCCATTCACTGTAGAATCTCACTCTATGTTCACAGTAAGTCAGAACAGATGATTCATTTAACCAGCAACTTCTTTTACTAAATAAATGGCAGAAATGTACAATTCTTAGCTATACCCATATCACAGTTGTTCATGATTTAAATGGTAATGCAACATATTCTAGACATGAAGGTGCTCCTCTTTAAATATTAAGCTGGCTTTGGGCTAGACTTTGGTGTCTCATACCTTTAGCTTGTAATGATTGCTAATTGATAGTAACATGACTAGCTAACAGTCCTGTTTCAGCGTTCCACTAAGGGATATCCCCACTTAGGTTCGACACTACAGTATCTCACAAAAGTGAGTACACCCCTCACATTTTTGTAAATATTTTATTATACCTTTTCATGTGACAACACAGAAGAAATGACACTTTGCTACAATGTAAAGTAGTGAGTGTACAGCTTGTATAACACTGTAAAATTTCTGTCCCCTCAAAATAACTCAACACACAGCCATTAATGTCTAAACCGCTGGCAACACAAGTGAGTACACCTCTAAGTGAAAATGTCCAAACTGGGCCCAATTAGCCATTTTCCCTCCCTGGTGTCATGTGACTCATTAGTTTTACAAGGTCTCAGGTGTGAATGGGGAGCAGGTGTGTTAAATTTGGTATTATCGCTCTCACTCTCCTATTGGTCACTGGAAGTTCAACATGGCACCTCATGGCAAAGAACTCTCTGAGGATCTGGAAAAAAGAATTGTTGCTCTAAATAAAAATGACCTAGGCTATAAGAAGATTTCCAAGTCCCTGAAACTGAGCTGCAGCACAGTGGCCAAGACCATACAGCAGTTAAACAGGACAAGTTCCACTCAGAACAGGCCTCGCCATGGTCGACCAAAGAAGTTGAGTGCACATGCTCAGCGTCAATACCAGAGGTTATCTTTGGGAAATAGATGTATGAGTGCTGCCAACATTGCTGCAGAGGTTGACGGGGTGGGTGGGCAGCCTGTCTGTGCTCAAACCATATGCCGCACACTGGATCTGATGAGACCAAGATAAACGTATTTGGTTCAGATAGTGTCAAGCATGTGTTGCGGCAAACAGGTGAGGAGTACAAAGACAAGTGTGCCTTGCCTACAATCAAGCATGGTGGTGGGGGCGTCATGGTCTGAGACTGTATGAGTGCTGCCAGCACTGGAGAGCTACAGTTCATTGAGGGAACCATGAATGCCAACATGTACTGTGACATAATAAAGCAAAGCATGATGCCATCCCTTTGGAGACTGGGCTGCAGGGCAATATTCCAACATGATAACAACCCCAAACACATCTCCAAGAGAACCACTGCCTTGCTAAAGAAGCTGAGGGTAAAGGAGATGGACTGGCCAAGCATGTCTACTAACCTAAACCCTATTGAGCTCTGTGGGACATCCTCAAATGGAAGGTGGAGGAGCGCAAGGTCTCTAACATCCACCAGCTCTGTGATGTCGTCATGGAGGAGTGGAAGAGGACTCCAGTGGCAACCTGTGAAGCTCTGGTGAACTCTATGCTCAAGAGGTTTAAGGCAATGCTGGAAAATAATGGTGGCCACACAAAATATTGACACTTTGGAACCAATTTGGACATTTTCACTTAGGGGTAGAGTTGAGCGAACCCGAACTGTAAAGTTAGGGTCTGTACCGAACTTTGGGGTGTCTGTGACCCGGACCCGAACCCGGACATTTGAAAAAAAGTTCGGGTTCGGGTATTTTATCCCGCCTGTTGAATAGCTGCAGGGCAGCCAATCAACAAGCGTTTCACTGGTTTGCCCTTAGAAGCCATCACAGCCATGCCTACTAATGGCATGGCTGTGATTGGCCAGTGCATCATGTGACCCAGCCTCTGTATAAGCTGAAGTCACGTACTGCTGCATGTCACATGCTCTCAGGCTAGTGTAGGGAGAGGATGCTGCCGGCGCTGTGAGTGACAGATTGCAGATATAATAACATTACAGAACGATCTGATTCTGGACTAGGTAGAGATTACTACTACTACTGCTTTGAGGGACAGATTGCAGATCTCATCCTGCATTACAGAACGATCTGATTCTGGACTAGGTAGAGTTTACTAGTCCTGCTTTTATGGACAGATTGCAGATCTCATCCTGCATTACAGAACGATCTGATTCTGGACTAGGTAGAGTTTACTACTCCTGCTTTTAGGGACAGATTGCAGATCTAATAACATCTCATCCTGCATTACAGAACGATCTGATACTGGACTAGGTAGAGTCTACTGCTTTGAGGGACAGATTATTGTTCTACAATCATCTCCTAGTTCTATATGGTCAGGTTCCTGCTGTTGCTGTAAGGGACAGATTATTGTTCTAAAATCATCGCCTACTGCTATAAGGTCAGGTTCCTGCTGTTGCTGTAAGGGACAGATTATTGTTCTAAAATCGTCTCCTAGTGATATAGGGAGAGGTTCCTGCTGCTCCTGTAAGGGGCAGATTATTGTTCTATAATCATCTCCTAGTTCTATAGGGAGAGGTTCCTGCTGGAGCTGTAAGGGACAGATTATTGTTCTAAAATCATCTCCTAGTGCTATAGGGAGAGGTTCCTGCTGCTCCTGTAAGGGAGAGATTATTGTTCTACAATCATCTCCTAGTTTTATAGGGAGAGGTTCCTGCTGCTCCAGTAAGGGACAGATTATTGTTCTAAAATCATTGCCTACTGCTATAGGGTCAGGTTCCTGCTGTTGCTGTAAGGGACAGATTATTGTTCTAACATCATCGCCTACTGCTATAGGGTCAAGTTACTGCTGTTGCTGTAAGGGACAGATTATTGTTCTATAATCATCTCCTAGTTCTATAGGGAGAGGTTCCTGCTGCTCCTGTGAGGGACAGATGATTGTTCTAAAATTGTCTCCTAGTTCCATAGGGAAAGGTTCCTGCTGCTCCTGTAAGGGACAGATTATTGTTCTAAAATCATCGCCTACTGCTATAGGGTCAGGTTCCTGCTGTTGCTGTAAGGGACAGATTATTGTTCTAAAATCATTGCCTACTGCTATAGGATCAGGTTCCTGCTGTTGCGGTAAGGGACAGATTATTGTTCTAAAATCATTGCCTACCGCTATAGGGTCAGGTTCCTGCTGGTGCTGTAAGGGACAGATTATTGTTCTATAATCATCTCCTAGTTCTATAGGGAGAGGTTCCTGCTGGTGCTGTAAGGGACAGATTATTGTTCTAAAATCATTGCCTACTGCTATAGGGTCAGGTTCCTGCTGTTGCTGTAAAGGACAGATTATTGTTCTATAATCATCTCCTAGTTCTATAGGGAGAGGTTCCTGCTGCTCCTGTGAGGGACAGATGATTGTTCTATAATCATCTCCTAGTTCTATAGGGAGAGGTTCCTGCTGTTGCTGTGAGCGGTGCATTTCTTGCATAAAAATAAAAAGTGCATCTACGTTGCTGTTTTCCAAAAAAAAGAAGAATTTATTATTCATTTTTTTTGTATTAATAAATAGTGCTACATAGTACATTTGCGGGCAGAATGAGGAGAGTGTCAAATAAGGGACGTGGTCGTGGTGCTGCTGGTGTTGGTGGTGTTGGTGAAGCTCCTGTTGGAAGGAGAGGATGTGGCCGATCTGTGCCAGCTACACGCAAATGTGAAACACCTTCCTCAGGTGCGAGTAGCTGACAGAACCTTCAACATTATATGGTAGGCCCGAATGCCGCTCAACGAATGGTGAGGCCAGAACAATTACAGGTGATAGTAGATTGGGTGGCTGACAATGCCTCCAGTTCCTTCACATTGTCTCCCTCCCGGTCCCTTGATGAAAGCTCAGAGTTGGCACCTGAACCCCATGGCCATCTGTCTTTCACCTCAGCCCCTTGTAAATTAGCCAAGCAGTCTGAGCCCCAAGTCATGCAACAGACTCTTATGGTTTTTTGATGACTCTCCTGGTGTGCTTTCTGTGGGCCATCCACATAGCCCTGCCCCAGAAGTGGAAGACAGAGAGTGCACCGATGCCCAACCACTTCTGTTGCAGGATGAGGACATGGAAACACCAGCGCAGCACGTCTCTGATGATGACGAAACACAGGTGCCAAGTGCTGCAGCTTGACAAAGAGGGCAGTGGTGAAGGGGGGGTGGAAGATGATGTGGAGTAGGATGATGAGGTCCTAGATCCCACATGGAATGAGGGTCATACGGGTGACGTGTGCAGTTTGGAGGAAGAGGTGGTGGTCGCACAGAGGCACCAGCACATCAAAAGAGGAAGCAGGTTGCAAAAGCGGAGCGAGCGTCCCCTAGACAGTACGGCTGCTACTACCCACCGCACCCAGGGACCTAGCACACCAAAGGCAGCTCAAAGGCTTTCCCCCGCGTGGCAGTTCTTCAGACAATGTGCTGACGACAAGACACAAGTGGTTTGCAGGCTGTGCAATGATAGCCTGAAGCGAGGCATAAATGTTCAAAACCTGAGCACAACCTGCATGACCGCCAGCACCTCAGAAGGCAGGGTTAGTATGGCCGAAATGTGGCAAAGCTCTGTCAGCAGCCTGCCACAACAAACAGCACCACCAGCTGATAGGCGAGGTCTTAGCAGGAGGCAGCATGTCAGCAACATGGTGGAACAGTATGTGTGCATACGCCTACACGTACTGACTGATGGGTCTGCCCCATTCAACTTCTGGGTCTCCAAATTGGGCACATGGCCTGAGCTTGCCCTTTATGCCTTGGAGGTGCTGGCCTGCCCTGCAGCCAGTGTATTGTCAGTATGTGTGTTAAGCATGGCAGGGGGCGTTATCACAGACAAGCGCAGCCGCCTGTCCACATCCAACGTGGACAAGCTAACGTTTATTAAAATGAACCAGGCATGGATCCCACAAGACTTGTCTGTACACAGCCATTGGTATACTTGTTTTTTTAAATATGTCTCAATATTTTGGGGGCTACCCCAATTAGAAAAAAAACCAAACAAACAAAAAGTGTTGGCCACCTCCTCCTCCTCCTCCTCCACCGCCACTTCCACCTACACTGCCACTGTCACAGCCTAGTCAACCTCTAGGCTCCTACTCCACATCCACCCCCTTCCCATTTTTATTTTTTTATTTGATTTTAAGTTATTTTCCCTATCCCCATTTTTTTGTAGGGCACTTGTCCTACTCTTACCCCCATTTTACTTCCTTTTGCAGCCCTATAGCACTTTCCAGGACTTTTTTACAGCCATTTTTGTGCCGAAAAGTTTGGGTCCCGATTGAAGAACTTTTTCGCGAAATTCGCCCGAACTGAACATCCAGGTCTCCGCTCAACTCTACTTAGGGGGTTTACTCACTTTCGTTGCCAGCGGTTTAGACATTAATAGTTGTGTGTTGGGTTATTTTGAGGGCAAAGCAAATTTACACTGTTATACAAGCTGTACACTCACTACCTTACATTGTAGCAAAGTGTCATTTCTTCAGTGTTGTCACATGAAAAGATATAATAGAATAGTTACAAAATCGTGAGGGGTGTACTCACTTTTGTGAGATACTGTATACACAAAGCACAACAAAGAAAGCAGAGTCTGTTTTCGCCGTAAAAGGATTGGTCACTTAAAAAAGGACTGTTCTATCTGGAAAGCCGGGCAGCGAAAGCTAGAGCTATGCACAAAAGAAAAAGTGAAAGCAGCCACAAAGGAAACTGCAGACACATCATGGAGTGGCACCTTTGAAGTGACACAGAGTGGTAAGCCATGCGGCTGGTGCATAGACTCAGGTGCGACAAGCCACATGACTAGCAATGAGACTTCTTCACAAACATTGATTACAGTGCAAAATACAAAGTTTTCCTAGCAAACGGGAAAAACATCACTGCTGAAGTTAAAGGCCAGGGCTTCCTGAACTGCATTATACCACAAGGCAAGCAGAGTATCCTTGTAAAGAAAGTGCTACATGTTCCAGAACTAGAAGGCAGCCTTCTATCAGTGAAAAGTCTTGCAAACAGCGGTCTCACAGTTAAGTTCCAGGGTGATGAATGCACAATTCATAATAATAAGCGATTTCTCCCAAAAGGAAACCTGGATGATCACCTATATAAGCTCATCACCGCAGACCAGCAAGCCAATATAGTCTCTAATGACCTACACAGGAAATGTATTCACTTATGGCACAGGTGGCTGGGGCACAGAGGTCCAGAAGCTATACAGGACATTATAAAGAGAGTCTTATCAGAAGATTTGACAATAATGTCTTGCAAAGTGCTCATGAAATGCAAGTGCTGTATAGAAGCAAAAGCCATATGTGCTCCCCTTCCACAGGCATCTCAAAGGAAAACTACCCACCTCCTGGAACTTATAAACAGTGACATATGCAGTCCACTGAAAACTCCCACGTCAGGCGGGAACAGATATCTACTGACTTTCATTGATGATTATTCCAGGTACACAATTACTTATCTGGTGAAACGCAAGAATGAAACATCAGAGAAACTTCAAGAGTTCATTGCCATGCCTAGCAATAAATTCCAACGGAAACCAGGAATAATACGCACCAACAATGAGGGAGAATACATAAGCAAAGAAGTGGCCCCATACCTAAAGAGACAAGGAATAGAACACCAGACAACCACACCATACACTCAAATGGTTTAGCAGAAAGGAAAAATCACACTCTTACAAAAATAGCCAGGTGCATTGTTGTCGGATGCCAACCTACCTCACAAGTATTGGGGAGAAGCAGTCATGACCACATCCTACCTACAGAACAGACTACCCTCAAGAGCCATTATGTACTGCATTTGTTTGGATGTAAAGCATATGCCTATATTCCCAGCTGGAGAATGGGAGCCATAGAGGGCATTCTAGTAGGCTACAGCGAGCAAACTAAGGGTTACAGAACCCTACACCCAAAGACTGACAAAGTGACAATAAGCCATAGTGTTTATTTTGATGAGAGCCCATCACCAGAAACGCTGATCCCTGAAAGCTGTGAAGTGAATATACCCAGCAAACCAAAAGAAAAGGTCGATCAAAGCCAACCTGTGCAGAACAAGAGGTGGAACTCTGATTGGGCCAGGGACTGCACTGTCCGCAAATCCACAAGTGGATTCATCTTCCAGTATGGGGAAGGAACCATAAGTTGGTCTAGTCGAAAGCAAGTAACTGTCGCTCTTTCTTCAACTGAAGCAGAGTACATTGCAGCAGCACACGCATGTCAAGAAGCGATATGGATTTGTCAATTTTGTGTGGACATTGGAATAGACATGTCAAAACCTATTCACATTTTTTAAAACAACCAGGGATGTATAAAGCTTACGCAATCAGAAAGGGTCAATCCTAGGACCAAACACATTGACGTCAAATATCATTTACTGAGGGACAATCAAGAGCAAGGTGTTGTTGACATTCAATACCGCCCATCAGAGGAGATGACTGCTGGTGCACTCACCAAGGCTTTATTGAAGGAACATCATAGTTATTTCCAGAAGAAGTTGAACATAATTTGATAAAGCACATGCTGTTGAGAAGGGGTGTTGGAAAGAACAACAGCATGGTTGCATATAAACTGACTATATACAGTATGCATTATACCTATCTATGCAGCAGGTGGCACTGCAGTGTTATAGTGTGTATTCTATTCTAATGTAATCACAGGATGTACCCTCTGTATCTAAGTGTGCACTTATTTGTTGTTCAGTTCCTGTTCCTGTTCTCCATGCTGTAAGACATGATCTGCAATGCTCCATAAAAGTAAAAGCCGTTTGCTGTATCCAAGAAGCTTCCAGTGCATAATTTCAATATTCAGCTAACACATACGCCCAAAGAGAGAATTATTAATCGCAAGCTTGTTATCCATTTGTTCAGCAGGCTGTAGTTCGCAAGCTCTCCCGCATTTACTGGGAGCTCGAGACCACAACTGCCAACTTCTGGAGGGAAGCCTCGCTGTCACATGTATTTCATCACTTCCAGTTTTAGATCCACCATTTCCTGGCCCGTAGCGCTAGGGGACACATCTAACCAAGCAGATCTGTTCTTCTTACCACAAGAAAGTGCCATGGGATGTAGTGCAAACATTTAGGCATCTTTGTGCTAATCTTTGTGTTCGCTCTATGCTAAAATGGAAGGGGGAAGCTGAAACTAAAAACCCCTTAGTCTCAACCTTCTCCCTCAGTGAACCAAAAATTATAAATGTTTGCTGGGAATAGTTGGTATGGGGAGTTGGAAAAAAAATTAAAGTCTTCAGATGCACCATATTTTTTCCTGTAAACAAATATATTTATTCATATTGTCAAAAGTCATGTACTTCCTGTTGGTTGCTTTCTCTTTCAGTCCTAGGCCTGATTTACTGAAATATAAAGTGAAGTTCAGTAAGTGAAATAAGGTGAACTCATATTCAGTTCCACCACCCTATAATTTGCAGAAAAATAAAAAAA
>BLSH010289869.1:302578-314817 GCA_018402905.1 Glandirana rugosa
GGAGGGAGGAGAGTGGGCAGGGAGTACACAGCCTGCATCTCATAGCAGCCCGGTGGGAGGAGAGCAGCACAGTTGGCACAGCACCCAACTACACATGCTTACTTTGGTCCAAGATGGACTAATGTTACTGTGTAAAAATTGCCATACCTGGAATTCAGCCTTAACATGTTTCACTGTTGGCAGTTGAAGTGGGTTTTGGTACAACAAGTAGCCTTTTCCTTTTCTTCATAAAAAAACAAAACTAAACTGGGACATATGCAATCAAGCATGTAACTATAACAATAGCTATAGTAGGCAGGCCTCAGAGATGTCAGATTATGCAATGCCTGGTTATACAGGTACCAAAAGCATTTGCCCAATATATATGACTGACATAAATGTGTTTTGTATTTGGTATTCTTAAAGAATATGTTACCCCAACATTTCATATTCCCGATATATGTCTATTCGGCCATGTACTTGTATGAGAAAGTATCCTGTTCCTTTATGTGAAATCCCTGATGTTTCTGCCAGTCCCTCTGAGAGCACAGCATGGTCAGTTTTCTGGCTGTGCTGGGAACTCAGCCTGCTCTCCACCAATGATTAAACTTTTGCTGACACACCCCCTGCACAGCCATTCACTGGGAAGATCAGTGTTTTGCTGTTTCTTTTCAGAGCTCCTTATGCAGCTGAGAACAGAGGATATGTGATCACTTCTATAAAAAAAAAAGGTTTATAATAATTATATATATACACACATGCAAATGTTCTGCCTTTCTTTTCTATTTTAAACTGAATGGGTTGTTTTACAAGGTGAAGGTTCACATATATTTTAAACAAACTATTTGCATGCATTAAAAAGGGTATTTACTTCAGAGAAAAGAGCAGGGGCAGACTGACAACTCATGGGGCCCCTGGGCAACAGAAGATCATGGGGCCCCCTGTGTCCCTGCCCACACTCAAGCCACACCCACACTAAGCCCCACCCCCAGCTCACTTTGCATGGACGCATCTTCTGTGAGATCAAAAATGGTTGGTTCACGACAGGCTAAAGAGGGTGGGACAGGGCTGAGGTGGTCGAGTGTCTAAAGAAAGGGAGAGTTAAGGCTGGAAAACCAATAAAGCAGGGTTTCTCAACCTCATCGGCAGGTCAGAGCATGGGGGGTCAGGAGGGCACAATATGTGTATGTGGGGGGCAAGAGGGCACACTACATGGGGAGCAGCAGGGGCACATTATGGGGCACATTACAGGTTGGGGGGCACAGTAGTATGACACATTACATGGGGGGGAGCATGGAAAATTATAGGGCACATTTCATGGGGAGGGGGCAGAGGGGCACATTATGGGGCACAGCAGGGCACATTACGGAGGCTGGCCGGGCACATTCTGGGGCGCAGCAGAAAACATTGCATGAGGCAGGAGAGCACATTATGGGGCACAGCAGAGTATATTGCATGAGGGCACATTATGGTGCACAGCAGAGCACATTATGGGGCATATTACATGGGGGCAAATGGGCACATAACGGGACATAGCAGGGCATATTACATGGGGGGCATGAGGGCAAATTACAGGCACAGCAGAGCACGTAGGGGGGAACATGTCCTATTATGGGGCACAGCATGGCACATTATGAGGCACAGCAGGGCATATTACATGGGGGCAAGAGGATAAATTATGCGGCACAGTAGGGCATATTACATGGAGACAAGAGGGCACATTATGGGGCACAGCAGGGGATATTACATGGGGCAAGAGGGCACAGTATGGGACACAGAATGATGTATCATGGGGCACACAGCAGGGTACATGGCACACTGTAGGACAAAGGGCACACAGTAGGGCACATCATGGGGCATACAGTAGGGCTCAGGGCACATCACAAGACACATGGGAGAGAACTGGGCACACATTGGGGCACATAGAAGGGCATGGGGCACACAGTAAGACAAATCACGGGGCACACCACAGGGCACACAGCACACAGTAGTTCATGGAACACATCACAGGGCACACAGCAGGGCATGGGGGCACACATGAGAGCATGGGGCAGACATCAGGACATGGGGGGGGGGCACATATCACTGTGCCCCCATGCCCAGCAGGGCAAGGGGGTACACATGGGGGAACACAGCTGGGCATGGGGGCACACATCAAGGAATGGGGGCACATATCAGGACATGGGGCTCACATCACGGCATGGGGCACACAGCAGGGCAATGGGGCACACAGCAGGGCAATGGGGGCACAATGCAGGGCAATGGAGGCACACATCATGGCATGGGAGCACAATGCAGGGCAATAGAGGCACACATTATGGCATGGGGGCACAATACAAGACACCTAGAGGGACACATCACGGCATTGGGGCACAATGCAGGACACCTAGAGGGACACATCACAGCATGGGGGTACAATGCAGGACACATAGAGGGACACATCACGGCATGGGGGGGCACAATGTAGGACACCTAGAGGGACACATCATGGCATGGAGGCACAATGCAGGGCAATAGAGGCATACATCATGGCATGGTTGGCACAATGCAGGGCAATAGAGGCACACATCATGGCATGGGGGAACAATGCAGGGCAATAGAGGCACACATCGTGGCATGGGGGCACACTGCAGGGCAATAGTGACACACATCATGGTATGGGGGCACAATGCAGGGCAACAGATGCACACACCATGGCATAGGGGCACAATGCAGGGTAATAGAGGCACACATCATGGCACGGGGGCACAATGCAGGACACCTAGAGAGACACATCACGGCATAGGGGCACAATGCAGAATACATAGAGGGACACATCATGGCATGGGGGCACAATGCATATCACATAGAGGGACAGATCATGGCATGGGGGCACAATGCAGGACACAGAGGGACACAGGGCACACAGCAGCATACAAGCAGCTGCACTTTCCTTCCTAGATGCAGAGCATTGTGGGAAGCGTCTGTAAATAGATCTCTCGCAATGCGCTCCTCCCCGCTGGCCCCTCCTCTCTTCTCGTCCATCTGAGGTGATGACAAATATAAGCACCTGGGATGGACTTGAGGGGAGGAGGGGCTGGTGGTGAGAAGTGCATCACGGGAAGTCTATTTACACACTACAGTCCTTAAGTAGGGACCCGGGAACCGATCTACCCGTGGGCTAGCTGTGATTGATGGGTATTTCAAAGTGGAAGCTGTCATGGGGCCCCCTACTGGCCACAAGCCCTCAGGCAGTGCCCGAAGTGCCTGATGGTCAGTCCGCCCCTGGATAAGAGCATAACCCTACCACTTTACAAAACTCTGGTTCAGCCATATCTCTAGTATGTTGTCCAGTTCTGTTCACCAATCCTCAGGAAGGATGTGCTAGAACTAGAGAGTCCAGAGAAGATCAACACAACTAATAAGGGGGCTGAAGGACTTAAGTTATGAGTAACAATTACAAACATTAAACTTGGAGAAGAAACGCTGAAGAGGGAATATGATTACGATTTACAAATCTTTAAATAGTGACTTTAACATTAGAAGGAAACTACATAATCTAAGGTCTATAAAGAAGACATGCAGTCCCACAATGGAGTTGGATGAGAATCAGTTCAGTCTTACCCTGTGTAAGGGTTTTTTTTACTGTTAGAGCGGTATGAATGTGGAACTCCCTTTCACAGTTGGTGGTGTCAGCGGAGGGTGTAGATAAATGATAAAAATAACTTTTAGGTGGGTTCCTCAGCGAACACAAAGTACAGGGATATGGAACATTGTAGTGACATAAAACACACACTTAGGTTAAACTGAACGCACTGGTGTCTTTAATCAACCTTACAAACTATGTAACTATGTAATTATTATGAAAACAATTAGCTTTCTTTATCACTAGAGAAACAGCTTTTGAGATGGAGATTAGAGACGCATTTCATTAACAATCAACATGTGTAAGTCAAACGAGGATATGGAGGGGGTGTTCAATAGTACAGAATATCCCTTTAATTTTTTATCTTATCCTCTGCTTTTCTATATTGTTCTACATATTATTTTTAGAGCTGTCTTGGTATTTACTATCCTGCCGTGTTTTTCAATCATCCAGCTTCATGCTCCCCCTCATTAGACGTGAATGTTCCACTGTATTTACATTTTAAGTTGAGAAGATTTCACACACTGCATGTGTCAAGCAGATTTCTATGAAGTATAGAAAGAATATCCTCTCCAAAGGAAACCAGTTAATGTGTGCTTATTTGGGTTACTTTTCATGAGTAGTTTTCTGAAATTACCTGTGTATAACATAATAAAACTAGATATTTTCAAAAGCTTTTATTTTGTTGCAGAATATTTTCTTCCATTTTGTTTTCTTCAGAGATAAAGAGAAAAAGTCCCCCACCACTATCATAATCACATAACAATTTCATCAATCTTGTACACAAAGTATGTCTAAGGCCAGCAAATCGGGCATAGATTTAAACCTGAACTCCAGTAAATAGACACAATCTATCCTTGTCAAGGTGCTCCCCCAGCCCTCAAAAAGTTTAATTCCCTTTTAGACTATGGGATAAGGTATATTACTTACAGTGATGGACCTCCTGGCACCCCACCTGGAACCAGGTATTATGCTGAGCATTGCACCCAAGAGCTAGACAATACCAGGAAGGGATGTGCAGAGCTGTGCTGTGACAAGACAAGCCCTTTGCTAATCTATTTATAGCAACCTCCCTGATACAAATTTCAGGCTGGTTTTATCTTGGTTGATGGAGAACTTGTCAGAAGTTAATGCTGATAACAGAAGAATGGAACAATAGAAACATGCGGGACTTAGTGCTTCGGAGAGAGATAAGAAAACACTAGAGATAGATCAAATATCATGATCACATTTCATGAATCAGGTTTACATGCACTTTAAAGCCCCTTCACAAATCAACATTTCCACATTTGTGCCCCACATCGGACAGGGCATAAAATGTAAGAATAGGGTGAGATACATAAAACATAAACCATTAACTACTGAAGTCCACTCTAAATAAATTTATTTCAGTGGCCTGGAAATGCATCAAAACAGACCATTGTCAGTGAGGGGCCCACAAGGGTTGCATAGTAAGTCAT
This sequence comes from Glandirana rugosa, assembly GCA_018402905.1. Taxonomy (NCBI): domain Eukaryota; kingdom Metazoa; phylum Chordata; class Amphibia; order Anura; family Ranidae; genus Glandirana; species Glandirana rugosa. The sequence continues at coordinate 307,643 of BLSH010289869.1, forward strand.
TATCTGCAGGGGCCGCACAGTAAGTGCCAAATCGCTGCATGACCCCAAGCCACAGGTTGGACACCAGAGTAGGGAGGTATGAGGCAATGAGTTACAAGTGCAATAACCCACAGAAACTAGAGGATGTATTTCACTGATCTGAATACAGTAAATTGGAATCCCAAGTCACCCCCCCAGTTTAGCATTGAAGTACCCATCTGGTACTCGCCTCCTCCTTCCTGGTTGTACGCAATATCTTAAGATACTGCCACTTCCACTGCAAACAGCCCTAATTGTATTATAGACCCTCAGCTACTATCAATTCCTAGGTTGCATTCCCCATCTAGGAAAAACTTGAATGATAATAGATTACATTTCTGTTCAGTTTAGGCAGCTTTTACTCTAGTTCTAAAATATTTAAAAAAAGAATGGGCCTGTCAGATGCTGTAGAATATGTGATTGCCCGGGCTCATTGTGAAACTACAGAAGCAGTGAATATTGGATTTGAAATGTTACTGTAACAACCACTTGTGACATTTCCATGGCTCGTAAATGTCCAGGTAGGTCAAGACTGAGTCATCGAGAATTTATTGTTGCCATTGCTGTCAAGCAATTGAAGAAAGTGTTTATGTATAGTTACCACATGGCTGCCCAAACTGCCAGCAGCATGTAAAACCATTGCATCCAACACATGTCTATAGAGGAAGGACACAGCAGCACAGGTTAACTTTACATTTCATCAATAATGATAATTACTTTAAAAATGTGTCTGATAATGACATTAACTCCTTTGTTGCCATGGTGGACTATGCCGTACAGCTCTAAACTGAAGAGAGCCGCGTACGTACATGTTTATCTGAATATTTAGCACTAATTGCCTCTTCAAGCTGAAGTGACATTACAGCCGATGGCAGTTTATTTCCATAGCAAATGGTGGATCCATCAGGGACCTGGAAATGGCTCTTAATGTGCAAATTTACATTACTGATACTAGGTGGAAGTTAGAAAAAAAATTGTTTTGATCTGTGTAATTGTGCAATTTTAGCACAGAAAGCAGAGTAAATTATTGCAAGCTGAAGACTGAAAAATGGCAGGAAAACGGGTAAAGGAAATAGATAATGAAGTATACTGCCTAGGTGAAGAAACACATTACAATCAATTTTAAGGCCTCCTGTCATTGTGTTAAAGGGAAATCCATTGTATTTTTTCTATGACCAAGTATATTAAAGCATAGCTGTCTTTGGTCAATATTTTTAGATCTCCTCATACAATCACAAATAAGATAATTAATGTGCCTCCCATTTTTAATACACCACTTTCATGTCTGGAAGTTGGGAGTACAGGAAGTTTTAGTGTGATTAGAGCTCAGAGCATAAGGTATCATTCTGATTTGTACACCTGTGTGAAGGGCCATCTACAGCCGCTCAGAATGCACATGTGCAGACCCATGCAAGCAGCCTGTTAAAATAAATGATAGGCGGCCAGCTGCACTGACCTCTACGTGCATCCCAGAGTGTACATCTGTGCTGGTCTGGTGCACAGATCAGGACACAATCTGTCTGGGTCCTGATACATGCATTGGACCTGCACAGATATGCACCTGGGATGTGCATGGAGGCCTGTGCAGATCTGTGCAACTGCCTACCTGTCGTTGATTTCAAAAGGCAGTCTGCATGGGCATATGGATTGGTATGCCCATTTGAATGAGGCCTAAAGGGGTGAGCTGGGCATATATTTGCTGGATTAATGGAACATTTATTTATAATTGTAAACACCCACTGAAAAGTGTGATCGCAACCATTTAGCCATTCCACTTTTTATATATACATGTATTGTTTTGTTTATGAAATTACTAGTAACTCATGTACTTTGTTCCTTAGATTCACTAGCTGGGTCAGCACCCTATATTTTTGAAATTAATATACCTAACATATCATGCTTTAAAATTGCACGTTAGTGGAATTGGCAACAAACTATGGTACTTAAAAATCTCTGTGGCAATACTTTAAATGCCTTTACAGGTGACCTGTTTAGAGTTAGGCTGGGTTTACACTATGTGCAGCTGCTGGGCACAGCGGGAGGTCAGGTGCTTCCCCATTCACTGTTTCAGGTCTGAATTAGGTCTGAATTTTTGGTCTGAATTCGGACCTGAAACTGAGCCAAAGATGCACTTCTCCTGTGCGCTCCACGGCTGCTCCAGAGATGTGTTAACCAGCTCCATTGAGAGCCAGTCACAGTCTCCTGTCATTCAATATTGTGAACCCAGCCTCACAGAGGAGCAATAGAATGATTGTTCTTACTCTAACGTTTGCGGCAATACCTCACATGTGTGGTGCGAACAACGTTTACAAATGCGTGCGCAACCTATGTATGTGTTCACTTCTGTGAGCGAGCACGAAGGGATGGGGGCGCTTTAATTTTTTTAAATTTTAATTTTTTATTTTGATCACTTTTATTCTTATTACAAGGAATGTAAACAACCCTTGAATTAGAAATAAAGAAGACAGGTCCTCTTTATGGAGAGATCTGGGATCAAAAAGACCCCTAATCTCTCCTTTACCTTTAAAAGCAAAAGATTAGACTAGACCGGAAGTGACATCATGCCGTCACTTCAGTCCTCCAAGGCCATAGAGGTAATCAGAGATAATTTAATCTCTCATTGCCTCTGTGACCAGCTGGCCGCACCGTTGGGCCATTTTTCGGGCACGCTGGTGGAAACGGTAAGCCCGAAAAACACTAGTGAGCGGCGGGAGAGGGCGTCCCCTCCCGCCGCTTTGGAAAACGATCCAGTGGCTAATGGGCCTCTTGGATCTCTTTCATGAGAAAGCCAACTGCAGGCTGAAAAAAAGATACCTGATAGCTTTAGCTATAACCCTGGTAAACCACTTGCAACCAGCAATGTATATATACGTATTGCGGTCGGCAAGTGGTTAAGGTTGTCATCTCTAAAAGATAAATGTGCAAAGCAGTTATTCTCTATTTACTTGCTCAAATTCCTTATTTTGGAGAAGGGGGTGGAGACAGGCAAATGATGTGTATATCCCTGTGGCCTACGCTGCTTCTAGAATCAATAATGTAAACCACAGATACAATATAATATTGACCCACTTATCTAGTGTTCATGCAACTGCTTCACACCCATTAGCTCATCTTAGTGCAAAAAAAAGTGTTGTGCTTTCAAGAGTCAATTCTCTTGAAACTACTGAAGCATGAGAACCAAGTATTGTTACTTCATTGCACTTAATTTATTGCCTATACTTTCATGAATACTAACTGGTTGCATTCCTCTTGTGAAGAAAAACAAAAATTGAAGGAAAAGTGCACTTGTATGCAATCCACATAACCCATCAAATGAAGAGGTGTTTGAAAAAAATACTGGTTCTCCATTGGTTGTTTGAAGTGCATACAGGTTCATTTCACCTTGCCTCACCTTCACACGTTAGTAAATCAGGCTCACTGAATGTATAATAATAGAAGTGGTAAACCTTCATAATATAAAGGGGTTCATTTACTAAAGGCTCTATATAGTGCACTTGCTCCAGAGCTTAGTAAATGAGGTAAAACTTCACTTTGCAAAGAATACTCAATCACATGCAAGGAAAATAATAAAAAACAGCATTTTTGTTTGTACATGATTGGATGATAGAAACCAGCAGAGCTTTCCCTCATTTCAGATCTTCCCCTCAGATCTAGAGCAAATGCACTTACAGAGGAAGTGAACTCTTCCTCTTTAAAGTGGTTGTCAACTCGTGGCATATACTAATAATTTATAATAATATAAAATCATTTATTTAATATTTATTTATTATTTATTTAATAATATATAATAATTTAAAATAAGGCTTACCTGTAGGTGCCCTGCATATCTCCTAAATCTGCACGGTTCAGGAGATATGCAGTGTACGAGATGTGCCCACGTAATTTCGGCACATGTGCAGTGAAGAAACGGCCTCCATGCCATTTCTTCACTGTGATTGTGCCGTGACTGGCGGCTCCCGCGTGCATGCGCGGGAGTGACGTCTCGCGACTCCGGCCAGTCACAGAGCCGGAGTCACGGCCCCGGAAGGAAGAGGGGCAGAAGATGGACGCTGCCAGCACAGGGGACAGAGCTGGATGTTGCAGGCTTCGTTTTTTTAATTGTACCGACAGGTAAGCCTATAATAAGGCTTACCTGTAGGTACTGTAAATATCTCCTAAAGTTGCACCGTTTAGGAGATATTTATGATATACGCTTGCGCCGACATCAACTGCACATGTGCACTGAAGAAACGGCAGCTCGAGCCGTTTCTTCAGGGCCTGTGCCGTGACCAGCGGCTCTCACGTGCATGCACGGGAGAGACGTCATTGCGGCTCCGGCCAATCATATCGCCGGAGCCCGCAAAACCAGGAAGAAAGATGTCGGCTGTGTCTGCAGTGAGCGGACGGCACTGCAGGGCTTCGTTCTGAGGTAAGTATTTAATAATGAGCTAGTATGTGATGCATGCTAGCTCATTATGCCTTTGTCTTGCAGGTTTTTTTGTTTTTGGAGGTTTACATCCTCTTTAAAGTGCACTTGCAGTGCACAGTATATTTGCCTTTAGTAAACCAACTTCCCCGTGTTTAACTCCTTGCCGACCGCCGATCGGCAATTGACGGCGACAAGGTGGCTCATGAACACAAATCGCCGTCATACGACGGCGGCCGCGCTCACGAGCCTAGTGAGCGCGCGCGCGCTCACTGTGTTCGGGGAGGGCCAGGGAGCGGGTGCGGCGGCTTCGATTGCCGCCGGCTACCCGCGATGGCCCCCCCGGAGCGAAGGAACGGAGGTCCGTGTATGTAAACACGGACCTCCGTTCTGTGTGAGGGGGAAGGGCTGTGATCACAGCTTTCCTGTATACGAAGGCTGTGACCACTTCCCTTCCCCAGCTAGGGCAGTCCGCCCACAGTTAGAACATGCCCAGGGAACACAGTTAACCCTTAGAGCGCCCCCTGCAGGTTAACCCCTTCACTACCAATGGCATTTACACAGTAATCAGTGCATTTTTATACCACTGATCGCTGTATAAATGCCAATGGTCCCAAAAAAGTGTCAAAATGGTCCGACATGTCCGCTGAAATATCGCAGTACCGCTAAAAATCGCAGATCACCGCCATTTCTAGTAAAAAAATAAAATAAAATAAAAACCCCAAAAATGAATTCTCATCATCCGTAAACGCGACCACTTTTGCGCAAACCAATCAATGAACGCCGATTGTGATTTTTTTTATCACAAATATGAGGAAGAATATAAATTGGCCAAAACCGATGAAAAAAAAGTTTTTAATATTTTTTTTTTGGATTTGAATTTTAGCAAAAAGTAAGAAATTTGGGTTTTTTTGCAAAATTGTCGCTCTTCTTTTGTTTATAGCAGCGACCAGAAATGACGCAGAAGTGATCAAATACCACCAAAAGAAAGCTCTCTTTGTGGTAAAAAAAGGACGCAAATTTTGTTTGGGTACAACGTCGCACGACCGCGCAATTGTCAGTTAAAGCGACGCAGCGCCGAATCGCAAAAAGGGCTCCGGTCCTAAAGCTGGAAATCCTTCCGGGGCTGAAGTGGTTAATTAAAGTTCACTTATGAATGGTGAGAATGCTGCAAACAGAAAAAATCATTTTTTGTGACTTTATGCTAAAGGTTTTAGTAATGACTTTGAGGTCACATTTTATCTGACTTCTGCTTTGGATAGCAATTCTGGAGCAGGCACCACATTTGTAATGTAGCCGAACAGGTATCTCACTGGACTAGTGAGGCCATTTTAGGTCAATGATGTCACAAGCATCCTGCTTATTTGTGCACATGCAGCTGCAGTACGGGGCATGCCCCAGGTGCAGCTGATTGGGCCTGGAGGGGGGGGAGGGATGCAATCATGTGACAACTTCCCAGGGCTTCTGTCAAACTGAGTTTGGACCAATTACTGACCAAACTCAGCATATCTCTACAAAATAGGTATAGGGTTAACAATACAAACAGGGTCAGAAAGGCAAACAGTATGCATTTAACCACTTGCTGATCACCCTATAGCAGACTTACTGCTACAGGGTGGAGCACTGTGCAGAATCATGTATATATACATGATTCTGAACTTCCGGGTTTTGAGCACGAATGAGCGCCGCCGAAAGCTCGTAAAACACGGACCCAATGTCCACCGGTTCCCGATGATCGTTCGGTAAAGTGACAGAATGTCAGTCTGCCTATGTAAACAAGGCAGATCTCCGTTCTGTCAGTACAGAAGACATGGATCCTGTGTTTCTGTAAAGCAGAAACATTGATCCATGTCTTCCACTAGTCAAAGCACCTCCCTCCACTACACTGAAACATTAGCTAGGCACACAGTTAACCCTTTGATCGCCCCTGATGTTAACCCCTTCCCTGTCAGTGTTATTAGTACAGTGACAGTGCTTATTTTTAGCACTAATCACTATAATAATGTCACTGGTCCCCAAAAAAGTATCAAAAGTGTCAGGTGTCTGATGAAAAAAAAATATCCCATAGTTTGTAGACGCTATAACTTTTGCACAAACCAATCAATATACACTTATTGGGATTTTTTTTTACCATAAATATGTAGCAGAGTACATATTGGCCTAAATTGATGAAGAAATTAGATTTTTTTAAAAATGTTTTATTGGATGTGTTTTATAGCAGAAAGTAAAAAATATATATATATTTTTCCCAAAATCGTTGGTTGTTCTTTGTTTCTAGCGCAAAAAAATTAAAAACACAGAGGTGATCAAATACCACCAAAAGAAAGCTCTATTTGTGGGGAAAAAAAGGACAAAAAATGTATTTGGGTACAGCGTCGCACGACTGCGCAATTGTCAGTTAAAATAACGCAGTGCCATATCGCAAAAAATGTCTGGTTATGAAGGGGGGTAGACCTTTCGAAAGTGAAGTGGTTAATACAGAACAATGTTAAACAGAATGTAAAGCTATTCAAAACAGGAGCTTCTATGAGAAATATCTCCAGTTACTGGATGTACAGCACAGTCTCTATACTGAAGCATCTACTTGCACTGTGCCCCTGAACACCATCTCTCTCACAGTGAGCTAGGCTGGGTTATCCAGGCAAGCGGCTGGAGGGATCCCACGTCTGGAAACACAGGTGAAATGTCTGTAGGCACAGGACTCTAGAAACAATTATTGCCATGGTCTCTGCAGTGACTGGGTCACTTTATA
>BLSH010289869.1:334727-379395 GCA_018402905.1 Glandirana rugosa
ACTGACCCCCCCCCCCCCCCCCAGCATTCCTCATAGTAAGTCTTTAACTTCCTGACAAAGGGCAGGGGGGTATATTACGGTACCGTTCATGGATGGGAGCAGTGTCACCAGTGTGGTTTGAATGATCCAAAGCAGTAGTACAGCCATAGTCCTCAGGGCCCTGAGAGAATGCAATCATTTGCTTGTGAACCAACTGCTGTATTTTGGTTAATTGATCAGGAGTCATCGTTTCAACTGGAAATGCAAGTTGTGCTAGTAACTGCAAAAGACAGGAGTCCTCGGAATCAGGCAGAGCAGATTGCAAAGAAGCACATGCAGCTTCCACTCCAGGGTAAGGATCAGTGATGCAGTTTTTAGGCACTGTATACACATCTGCAATAACCAAGTCAGTGGTTATGTGGAGAGGGGCAGACCCCAGGTTAACAAGTTGCACCAATACTTGTCCCTGCTGGACAATAGACAAAGTCCTGGCTATTAACCATTCACCTTTTATTTCTAGATTACGTTGTGGTTCTACCATTACAATGGCTCCTTCTACACGCCTTCTAGCCACCACAGGAAGGGGGAACACCAGCTCTTGACGGGGTTGTATAGTAACCCGCTGGCCTGCAGGAAGGCAGATGACCCCAACTTTCTCTGTATATTTGTGACATGATGTCTGAACAGACTGACAAGCATTAATCAGATTCTGTAGCTGGGTTTCTGGTCGTTTAGACCCCTGTGTAGAAGCCTCCTGAAGAAGGTGAGTTAAGTCCAGTTCCTTCAGGGCGTTCATGCCCAACACTACTGGAATATCTGGGAAAGAAGCATCATGGGTCACCACCACCCCACCTGGGTGAGGGTCTGTCCATAGATGTTTATGGACATCCAGGTGACCCCTGGTGTCACGGTAGAAGTCCTACGTACGAAACGCGTGTGACACAGTGCACGGCAATTCAGTGAGTGAAACTGGCATGATAGGAAGCAACGGTCGTTCGCTGCAGGTCGGCAGGACATCCGTAGCACCGGAGGGTCGAGACGGGAGGCTGAAGCGGGAGGTGCTGACCTAGATGCTCAGATCTGCTGTTTCCCGGCACTCATGTTTCTGATCTGCCAGCGTGACAAGCAATGTTTGTGAGTATTATGGAATGTTTTTAAAGGAATAAAGTGTTTTAAACGGTAATGCACTATGTCGTTTTGTTTATCTCCTCCATTCCATCCTGAGAAATCGGCGGAGGAAGGAATCACTCTTTCTGGGAGAAAAGGGACAAAGGACTGCTGGAAGAAGATCGGTGTGTGTGTGGGATCTATGCTAGCGATTGTTGCCAAGCATGAGAATGCAAGGCAATACCGTCCAGTGAGTGCAATTTCATATGGGTGGCGGAGTTTGCTTTCATATATCCTGTGGTGGAGAGAATTATCTAAGAACTTTTGACTTGCATGAGCCTGATAAGCATTTTTTGAAGATTTACTACTTATTCGAATTGATGAACGATACGAATTTGCATATTTTTGTGTAGCTCTGCTGAAGCTTCAAAGATTGGATTTGCAGCCTTGTTAATAGTGTTATACGATATATATAAGCAGCAGCTGGATAAACTGTGAAGTATTGGACTTTTAAAATTCATATACCTTTTTTAACTCTTTATCTGTGGCGCGGTGGAAAGGTCTCATAGTGAAGGGAGGCGATTTTAGATCTTGTTTGTGAGTGTGTATCACTACTACCGGAATAGGCAGAGTATTTGCAGCTTTCAGATTTAGCCAGGAAGGATCTTAAGTTGGGGTGTTGCCAAAATGGTACTGATAGATGTGAGATGCCATTGTAGTGACTTCTGATCCAGTGTCCACCAAACAGCTGACCGGCTGGCCGTTGAAAGTCATAGTTACTACTGGGCATGTGGATATCATCATAGGATCTTGTTGGGGCTGTGAATAAATGCTTCCCGTGAGTTTCCCCTATGCCACGGGAACCTCTAGTTTAAAGGATGCTGTTGGGCAATCTTTGCTCCCTTTCCAGTGCAGTTCTTTGAAATGTGGCCTAACCATCCGTACTGCCAGCATCTGCGATCTGCATCTGGGTCTCTCCAGAGTGGACTGCGCGTAGCACTAGGTTGGGTATACCCGCTCCGAGTAGCTGACATTTCCTGTTTGAGGAAGGTCATGGAATCAGCTAGGTCCTTTACAATTCTTTCTATTGAGGACAACACAACAGCTGGGTTTGCTGACGGGCATGGAGCAGTCCCTTCCTTGACCTCTAACCGCCACCTGACTATATAAGTGGAGGTAACCTGGCTTCTGGCAATAGTCTGTTCATGTTCCAGCTCCTTCTGTTCTCTCTCAATGGCCTCTTGCAGGATAATGGCAAACTTTACTGTGTCATCAGCCTTCACTCTATCCCTTAAGGCTCTCTTTAACCACTTCAGCCCCGGAAGGATTTCCCATGTTAGGACCAGAGCACTTTTAGCGATTCGGCACTGCGTCACTTTAACTGACAATTGCGCGGTTGTGCGACGTTGTACCCAAACAAAATTTGCGTCCTTTTTTTCCCACAAATAGAGCTTTCTTTTGGTGGTATTTGATCACCTCTGCGTCATTTCTGATCACCACTATAAACAAAAAAAGAGCGACAATTTTGCAAAAAAAAACTGTTTTTCTTATTTTTTCCTAAAATAGAAATCCAAAAAAATATATAAAAAAACATTTTTTTCATCGGTTTTGGACGATTTATATTCTTCCTCACATTTTTGGTAAAAATAAATCGCAATCTGCGTTTATTGATTGGTTTGCCCAAAAGTGGACGCGTTTACGGATGATGAGAATTCATTTTTGGGGTTTTTATTCTTTACTGGTAATGGTGGCGATCTGTGATTTTTAGCGCTACTGCGATATTGGGACATGTCGGACCATTTTGACACTTTTTTGGGATCAATGACATTTATACAGCGATCAGAAATGTAAATGTCCACTGATTAACTGTGAGTTAACTGTGTTCCCTGGGTGTGTTCTAACTGTGCGGGGGGCTGGGCTGTTATAGGCATAAGAGATCGAACTGATCCCAGTGACAGGGATCAGTAGATCTCCTATGCCCGCACTGAATGGGGAATCGCCGTGTTTACATCAGTGGTTTCCCGTTCTTTTGCTGTGGCCGCTTGTCGCGGTTCGCTGGAGGACATCGGGTCCACCCAAGCCACGGCACACTCCGCCGGAGTACGGCGGGCACGCGCCACCGCGCACGCACCCCCTAGCGGCCACTCCGCAATCGCTGTTTATTTACGGTGATTCGTGGGACGCATCCACACTGCCGCAATAAATATACTGCGCGCGGTGTGGAAGCGGTTAATGAAGTGGACTGGACACTAAAGAGAAACTGGTCCTGGATGAGTTGATCAGGGTTAGATACTCCTGTTCCAGTGGGTGCCATTTGTTTTTCCAGCTGGCACCAGATTTCCAGCAGGGCAACAGCATATTGACACATGGGGTTGATTTACTAAAGCTGAAAATCGGGTGCAGTTCTGCAAAGAAACCAGTCAGCTTCCAGGATTTGTTGTCAAAGATTGATTGAACATTAGAAGCTGATTGGCTACCATGTGCAGCTGCACCAGATTTTGCACTCTCCAGGTTTAGTAAATCAACCCCATAGTTTCTTGGTTATGCTGAATATAATCTCCTCCGGAGTTCAGCTATAGGGGTACTCTGACCATACAAGCTCTCCAGACCAATCACAATAGCTGCCCTGCTGTCTCTGTCCTTTTCTGGCAGAACCATCATAGGCTGGCGGGCTTCACCTTCTAATTTATTAATAGCCAAATCTGCAATGCTTTCAGCAGGTATTTGGAACAAGTGGGCTGAGCTGTCCAATCTCTCCACCCAGTCTGCCAGGGAGATATCTGTGCCATTAAATTTAGGGATCAGTGCCAGAGCTGCTCCATAAGGTGCCATGGTTAACTCTCTAGCCACTTCCACCGCCGTGGATGATGGTTCTGACATCCTGCCGACTATGCCAATATATAAGTGGGGGAATTAGTGTGGCTGTATTATAGAGGGAAACACACTGCGTTGTATTGTAAATGAAGTAACTTTAATTGCTGGATAAGCAGCAGTGGAAAATTATATTTACAAAAGTGGAGTAAACAGTTCTCTTGTTAGCATATAAGGCACAGATTCACAGTCCATGTACTAAAGATACAGAATGCAGCTCAGTAAACTGGCACTGTAGTTATTATTCCTCTCTTGAGGCACATCAGTGGTATACAAGGCACACATTGATTACTTGCCATAGGCTGGTGTCCATAAGCAGGTTCCACCGATGAATTCTGAATATACAGTACCATGACATTTCTGCATGAGAAAGTATGATACAATTGTAGTCCCGCTTCTCCTCTCAGCCAGAAAAACTGTCCTGTCACAGTTAACTGTATGTGAGGAGGCTACCTACTGTACATGTTGGCTGTTATTCTCAGTATCTTTCTCTATTATATGTATAGACCAGTGTTTCTCAAACATTTTTGTCTTGCGGCGCACCAAAACGATCTAAAAATTCACAGCACACCTGAAAAGATTTAACAATTTTTGTGGCAAAGAACTTATTTTTACATATATACTTAATTTTAAATTCAATGTGAAGAATGTGCCTTCTTTCGAGAGCAAATCAGATTGAAGTAATTGTAATCTTCTTTGTACTTCCGCTTGCTTCCTTGCTTTTCATTTAACTTTCAGAGTTCCAAACATGATTAAGTATTTCTCCATCGCTAAATAATGAACAAAATGTATTTATAAGCATCAAAGTTGGAATGGAACGGTCTCTATTATTATAATATAATTAGAGCGATCGGGATTGGGATTCTCCCAAGATCTCGTACAAGTTTTGAATTACTGAAAGGACCAATGAATGACAGACTGACAGAGATTGCGTTTTTATATATGTTACTTTTTAAATTTTTGTGATATTGATTTACCATTTCATTTTTCAATATTTTTAAGGTTTCAAAACGCTAGCGATTTTAAATATTCTTCAAAACTCACACAGCACACCTGCAAATCTCATGCAATATTGTCATGGCACACAGTTTGAGAATCACTGGTATAGACAATGCGTTCTATGTCATACCTTGTTCTATATCCTGGGTGTAATGCACAGTATTTTTTTATATTCTATGTAGCCATGTGCTCCCTCGAGAGTGGCTGATAGTTGTGGTTCACCTGCCTGCTGCTCTCAATCACACAAATTCCACACATCCAAAGTCACTGAACAGGCCGGTACTTTTCTTTGTTGTTTCATTTAGGGGATCGAACTTGGTTAGGGATTAGGGATGACTGTGGGATGCCCAGTAATTGAACATAGGACCTACTCTATACACCTCCGGTATATACACTTCTTCTCCAGCACACTACTTGCTGACCGTTACACTTCTCCTTTACCTCTCTCCTGCACACTACTTGCTGAGTGTTACACCTGTTCCCCTGGTCTGAAGGGAAATTTATCAGACCTCCATGACACTTCCTCTTCACCACAGCTAGCACATGGTGAGGCCGGCTACAGCCGCTTGCAAGGCCTCAGAAGCTTTGTGTGTAAGAATCGCAGGTTTCCTTCACTGAAACCATGGACCCTATCTTGTGTAGCAAACACGTTGGTGCTAGCTTGCCCTTTGATGGACTACAACTCCCAGCCCATCCTTCTTCCAGACACATCCGGTCTGTCCTGCGGTCTAATGGCTCTCCTTCCCCTTGGTTGGCTCCAACTGGCCTCCACAGACTGCATTCTCTCTTCCCAGACTGTCCCAGCCTTCTCATCCAACTCCCAGGTGCTCCACTCACTGACTATATGGAGGATTCTTTAAAGAGTCCCTTTCCATGTAGACCTCAGCTGCTCTCCTGCTTCTCCTGTGCCACTGCAGAAGCTGACTCCCGCTCCTGGCTGCACCCAAGCCCCAGGTTCACCCCCCCCAGACAAGGGGATCCCCCTTTGGACGAGGCCTGTTCCGCAGCTCCTGACTAAATCCTCACTCTTCCACCCAAACTCTCCTGTCATCTGTTGGCAGACAGCTGTATTTAAGGAGGCCTGTCCCCTGATGACCCAGCCTGTGGATTGGTCAGAGCTTCTTGTCATACATCAGGAAGTGACACCTCCTCATCCTCCCCCCTACTAGAGCTTCCCCAGCTCAAGGGGAGGGATCTCCAAGGAGTGTACCTTCCCTCCATCTCCAGCCCCACCCATGAGCCACTCCCAGCCCAGATCAATTTTTCCTCTCCTACCAAAAATCTACAAAAGTAAAAAAACCCACACTATGGGGGTGCTACATCTACATATTTAAATGATGCATAGTACCACATCTCCTCTTGCTGCTGGATGTAATGCTCAGTATCTGCTTCACTCTGCATGTATCCTGGGTGGTATTCTCAGTATGATGACTTACTCTATACATATGGATGATGCATTGTACCACATCTCTTGCTCTGGGTGTAATTCTTAGTATCTGTTTTCACGCTACATGTGTAGATGATGCATAATATTACTTCTAGTCTACTGTATAGTAGGTGATTTTCTCAGTCTCATGCTTCATTCTAGATGTATAGATAATGCTTAGTACCACTTCTCTTATTATATATGCTGGATTTAACTCTCCATAACTGCTAAAGTTTTGTATGCACAGTACCACTTCTCATGTCATGCATGCCAACTGTAATTCTCATTATCTGTTCTCATTATATGTATGGACGTTGCCTACTAAGTCATCCTTTGTTTTGTATCCTGGGTATATTTTCAGTATTTTTTCTTTAATTTTACGTGAATAAATGATGCATAGTATTACATCTCTTGTTCTGTAAGCTGGGTGCAATTCTCAGTATCTGTTTACCCTCTACACACATAGACAATGCATAGTACCACTTTTTCTGTCCAGTATGCTGGGTGTTTTTCTCAGTATTAGGTTTCATTGTATATACATAGATGTTTCATAGCACCACTTCTCTTATTCTGTATGCTGGGTGTAATTCTCAGTATTTTTTTACACTCTACACACATAGACAATGCTTTGTACAAATTTTCCTGTCCTGTACACTGGATGCTTTTCTCAGTATCATGCCTCATTTTATATAAATAGTTGATGCATAGCACCACTTCTCTTATTTTGAATGTTAGATGTAATTCGCAGCATCTTTTTCTTATTCTACACGTATAGATGATGTATAATACCACTTCTCCTGTTTTACATGTTTGATGTCATTCTCAGTATCAGTATCTTGCCTCATTGTATATGTATAGATGATGCATAGTACATAACTGTGGAGGACCATGTTTAACAGGAAGAGGATGCACAGGTGTTCTGTACATCTCCGTGCAGGTAGCCCCATTGCTGTCAATTGGGATGCAGGGGTTGAATTGACAACACCACTGTTCCCAAAGTGTGGGTGTACCGTTATGTACACCATGTGTGAAGGAAGCCTGATATTCACTATAGTTTCTTATTCTGCAAAAATTGTTGATGCATAGTACCATTTCTCTTGGTCTGCATGCTGTCTAAAATTGTCTGTATGTCTTCTTGTTTCATATGTATGGATGCTGCACAGTACTGCTCCCCTTACATTGTGTAAGTAATTCTTGATATTTCTTAATATTATTTTCTACCTAAGGGCAGCTTTCCATATCTGCTCTCATCCTTTTCTTACTGTGCACATTACAAGTGTAGCGCACAAACTGTATTGGTCCAGCAGTTTAATCCCAGGTTCCGATCCCTTAGTGGAGCAAGCAGCTAGACGCAGGGTATTTTCAGCCAGATGCATCAAATCTCACTCAGTCCTCAGACAGATAGGGGTTGATTTACTAAACCTAGAGAGTGCAAATCTGGTGCAGCTGTGCATGGTAGCCAATCAGCTTCTAACTTCAGTTTGTTCAATGAAGCTTTGACAATATAATCTGGAAGCTACCATGCACAGCTGCACCAGATTTTGCACTCTCCAGGTTTAGTAAATCAACCCCATAGTGTATTTTTTGTTGTTTTATTTGTTTTGTAGAACTAGGATAGGGATTGGGAAAAGTTTTAGGATGCCCAGAGCTTCATAACTTGAATAAAGACACTGTCTTGAAGCAGTTAACCAAGGTAAAACAGAGTTTTTTTGTACAAAAGGTAGCAACAGCCTTTAGCAAAGGGGACTTCTGCTAAGGAGCAGTCCTGGCAGCAAGTCTGGAACAGTCCCTCTATCAAGAAGGGGGTGTACAGACAACAGTCTCTCTCCTGAGAATTCTCTAAGGCCTATTCGCTGTGATCCAGGCAGTCTGAAGGCTTTATTTCAGCTTCAGCTGATGCTGGCATAAAGTATCCCAAGAAGATCCCCTCTGGTTGTTGCCTTGGGTGTTCCTGCGACTTTAGGGGTGATCCTTCAGCTCCTCGTGAGCTAGAATCATCCAAGATTTCTGAAAGCTTCTTCTAAGCCTTGGAAGGATTAACAGCATTTCTAAGCTGGGTCACTTTCCAGCAGGCAAAGGACCCTGCTACTCTCTCACCCTTATATACACCTCTCAGCCCCCTGCTGGTCACTCTTCTCAACCAGGGATTGGCTGAGTCTGTATACAAGGTCAGCTCAGACTCTACCCTCTCCAGCTCACTGTGTTTCCAGTAAGTTCTGGCAAGTTCAGGCAAGCTTGCATCTGCAGAACTCAGAGTAGGCAAAAATCGATTATGCCTCCACTTCTAACAGCAGAGCCAAACGCTATATTTGCCTCACTTCTATCACCTAAACTAGGAGGGTGCTACACAAGCATTTCCTTTATATCGTTTAGCCACACACTATGTACTGCCGCTTACCATCCTGCTTTACTTCCTTTTTACCTATAAATTATGTTTCCAGGCTGACCTCCCTGACATAGGATGTTTGAGGCAAAAACAGATACGTCACCTCACTTTTCTACTTTACTGAAAAAAGACCAGTTTTATTTTACTTCAGGTATTTAACAAATCAGGCCCTTTAGGGACACAGGTGTCTACCATGCTGAACCCCCCTTCCAGTGTACAAATGCAAAAAAAATCTGAAGAGAAGTAAGTAGAGTACAGGCCTGTGAATGCAGAATTCATTTCTACGTGGAAAGGTCATGTGGTATCCACAGGATGAACCTTAATACAGACACAAAGGTAGGACCAAGGAGGATTAAAGCGGACTTTGCAGGACAAATGCAATAGATTAGAGCTCCTTCTCCCATCATAAAAACAGCTTTAATTAAATAAAAAAAAAGCTTATAGGGAAGGGAAAATTATGAGATCAACCCCTGCAGTATGGAAGCTGTGGGTAAGGTAAATATATGTTTTAGCAATTTATTTTCCTATAGTTTCTTATAACTAAAAGCTGCTATTAAGCTCCTTGAGGGAAGGGACTGATGTGCATGTACAATATACTGTATATGTAAATTGCGGCATAATTGGCAGAGCTATATAAGTACCTGTAATTATAATACATTTTTTTTTTTTGAGGGATGGGCCCCGATATATAAAGCAGACCTTGGATTTGTATGGGCTTGTTTAAAGGGACACTGTCATCGTCCCCATGCAGGGCAAGGTGGCAGTGTCTCTACCAAGATAAGCCTTTTATACTTCCCTTACCTGTGCTCACGTACAATCCTTTGCTATTCTGCAGATGATAGTGTAGCCAGGAGTTTAGAAATATTCATCTGGCATACAGACAATTGTGTTCATTGCTTAACATGGGGAACTCCATCTAGTGTTTGTTTGTGGAATAAGACTGTAATTACAACGAGGATGAAGCATTGTGGGAATTGTAGTGTGGAAAGGAGAAACAGTCAGCAGACTCTGGTATAAAGGACTCCATTTCCCATCAGGCTGTGCTGCGCTGGAGACTTCGGGGAGGTGCACAGCATTGTGGGAGAAAGCCATTTAAGTGGGAGGAGGAGCTGAGAGCGGCCTCTTTGGACAGCGTGATCAATCAGTGAGGAACCCTGCATGCTGCTAAAACCAGAGCTAGGCCCAACGCCTATGTTCAGCGTTCCAGCCGACTGAATTCATCACAACGGCGGGTTCCGTTTCCTCCGTCCTCCTCGGCGGCCAATCGGGAATCTTCTCTTTTCAGCCAATCAGAAAACAGGCCTCACACCCGCTTCTGATTGGCCAAATTGAGGATCATTGTTTCAACAGTGAATATTTATTCATTGATGTAACCCCTTGAGTGGGTTCATGGCACAATGCTCTACGCCACGAGTCCACCCTATTTTGAAGCCTATTGCTTCAAAAAACACCCCCGCCACTGTAATTCAGGCGCCCGGTGTCCTGAAAGGGGCAGGGCGCATGAATAGGGGGTAGCCGCAGTGGCAGTGGATAGATTCATGCTATGTATGAATCTATCTATTATACATATAGGGGGTGGCCACTGTTGCCTGAAGATGACAAATGTGGACCATACTTGCGTAATGTGTGTTGAAATGGACACTTATATTTAACAGTTAAAATCTACATGAGATTTTACTGATTGGATCTACAAAAACTTCAAAGCTGAACTTTTGTCCGCTATAAATGGCCTGCCTGTTAATGGAATTTCTAAAGATCCTTGCCTCTAGTCCCTGTATGCTAGGGTTGCCACATCATCCCTTTAATCCAGGACACATATTAATTACGCAGGTTCTGTGGCTGATCAAGGTGGTAATTAAACTCACTTGGTACCTTATGCGCATTCAAATAGCCTCAGAGCCTGTGTAATTAATATGTGTCCTGGATTAAAGGGATGATGTGGCAACCCTACTGTATGCATGACTGCTCCAATGAAGTCATTCCTCCTCTCTGGTCATGTGGCTGCCCTTCCACTAATGTTATGAGGAACAATGCCGTACCAGCAGCCAGGGCCATGGATAAGGGGGTACCAAGGGCTGGAGTGGGAGCGAAGACAAGCACCAGCTGCCATGGGGTGGGATGTGGGGCAAATGGATATGTTTTCAAGGCTGACAGGAGTTAAGCAAACGGGTGATGTTACTCTGCCTCTAAATTAAAAAAAAAATCTAGGAGGTGCCCTGTAGTAACATCTTTGCAATACAATTTCAGTTTCTATCATTTTTCTCTTGTTCAGCCTTGGCTCCTCATTCTTATTTCATTTAGTTTTTATTACAAAGAAGAATAATCTTGAATTTATTTTGCAGAAACATTCCCTGTACATTTCTACTGTCAGTTCTCCTGGTTTTCTTATAACCTGTAGTATATTTGAACAAGGGATTGAAACTTGGGAAGGGATATCCTTCTTCACAGGGTTAAATCTAGGACAGATGTGACAGTCATGGCTGTGATGTATTGATTTTTACTGATATCATTTGTGAGGTCAGATCTCTATCCTGGGAATGAGGTTAAGGATGATGTCCCTTCCAATCATCATAAATGTCACATAGTGGGCTTACTGGAATTAGCAGAAGGGAAGTTCTTCCCGGGTGAGAGCTGTCCTTTATGAAACACATAATAAAATGGAAACGCATGCTCCTCTGCATCTAGCAGTGACAGGCAGATATATGTATCTTTATGCAGTTTTTAAAGGTTTAAATTTGTAACGGTGGGCACAATTCATTAGGCGATATTTTACTGCATCCATGTATGCAGTAAAATAATTCACAATGTCCCGGGGAAAAAAAATGCAATTCACGAAGTAACTCTCCTTAAAATCTTGCATGGGCTATCTTTCCGAATTATGCCTTAAATACCGTGGATTAAAAATCCATGGTAAGTGGCTTGGATAACCTGAACTTTTGGAGGGTATTACCATCCGTGAATTGATCCAGCAGTGTGTGCTACTTAAAGCTTCTTTCCTTTAAAAAAGACCATTTGAGATCTCCTCCTCCTCCTCTTCTGCATTGCTTTGAATTCCAGAAGACTGGATTCAAGGGGCTCCATTCTTTTTGCTATGCCGTCTGCGAGCCTCCAGAAACAATTCCTGTGTAAAATCTAGCTGACACCTGCTCCAGCTTGCACTTTCCTGCCTATTTTTTAAACCAATCACTGGGAGGTCTGACCATTGCAATAGTTATCGCAGGCTTGGACCAGTACTTAATTACCACATGCATTTATTTATTTCCTTCCATGAATTTACTTTAATACCTTTTTATGCGGTATTTAACAAGCATTTTTGGTGGTTGCACTAAATACCGCAATAGTGAACTTATATTTTCATCATCGCATGCGTTAAGTGGTCACGTGACACGGACCGTCGTAACGCATGCAATAAGCTTTAGTGAATTGTGCCCCGTAATTCTACAAACTGCAGTCTTGTTGCCATATTTTTCAAAGGGGTTGAACATACTGTACTAGTCACGCAATATATTTAATCACAATGAAGGTAACTGGGTCTTTTGTTATCAGCATGTTTATGTTGCCTATAAAAGGGAATCCAATTTCCCCTTTATTTTCAAACCTACAGAAAAATATGATGGTTGAAATTTAATTCATTGGTTATTGGGGCTACACAGATAGACCTTGTTTCAATCCAACCAATAAAAGAGGCCCTTTCCCATTTCAGTGTAAAACAGAATTTATGGATGATAGGTATTACTGAAATATCCGGAATGAAGCCTGTTGTGTATTGTAAGATTGGGGTTATCAGACTCAAGCGGTAGGTGTGTTTTCAATTAGTGCGTCTGTCCAAAATTGTATTTTTAAGAGCATGGTAGCCCACTTTTATTTAAAAATACGGAAAAGTTCACAAAAGACATCAGTAGCCCACGCAGGGGGTTCCACCATTGGGTCTCATACACACAGACGTTTTTTACCATCACGTTTTTGAGCATTTTTTGCAGCTCTTCATGTTATTCAATGGCCCCATACAAACGCTGACGTTTTTGAGCTGTAGATAGCTTTGGCGTTTGTGAGCTAAAAGCAGAACCCACGGCCAGCGTGACCTGAAGCTGCAGCGCTAGAGCGTTTTTGACGCTGAGCCGTCAAAACGCTCACTAACGCGCATTAACGCCATAGCGAAGTTAACAATTTTCAGGTTCAAAAATAGCAGAGGAAGTGTTTTTTTAAACAAAACACGACGTAGCACTGACGATCACTAACGCCGATACAAAACGCTGACGAAATCGTGTTTTTGACGCCGATTTTTTCCTGATGTCGGTCCCGACGTTTTTTTTAATACGCCCGTGTGTATGAGGCCTTATTGTGACTTGCACAATCGGAATACATCAGCCTCCTGGCTTATACTCT
Source organism: Glandirana rugosa (assembly GCA_018402905.1). Taxonomy (NCBI): domain Eukaryota; kingdom Metazoa; phylum Chordata; class Amphibia; order Anura; family Ranidae; genus Glandirana; species Glandirana rugosa. Next base: position 347,882 of record BLSH010289869.1, read on the forward strand.
TACCACATGGCTGCTTCTGGCCTCCAGCCTAGACCTTTGGTCTGCTTCTCAGACTAAGAGAATTCCTCAGAGTCAAGCTCTCTCCTAGCTTACTCTAGGGTTGCCACATCATCCCTTTAATCCAGGACACATATGAATTACACAGGTTCTGAAGCCAAGTTAATGCATATAAGGCACCAATGAGTTTAATTACCACTTTAATTAGCCACAGAACCTGTGTAATTAATATGTGTCCTGGATCAAAGGGATGATGTGGCAACCCTAGCTTACTCACGATCAGCTCCTTGCTGCTCTGTCACAGACTTAAGCCTCGTACACCTCGTACGACCGAATGGACCAAATTGTATGTTGGATCATGTAACTCGCGTACTGACATGCACTAAATGATCGTACGACCAAGCCAAATGTAGTGACGGGTTATGAACGTATAAAGAGAAAGTTCAGGTGCATGTAATTAGCATCTGTCCGTTTCTGACTTCTGAGCATGCGTGTTTTGCACAGTACAACTTGTTGGACCAACTTCTCTGTACACACGATACAACGGTCGTACGACCACTTGTTGGTACAACCAAAGTTTTCTAGTTTGCTCATACAAATCCTGTGGTATGACCGTCATACATAGGCTGTTCTAATCGCGCGTACTAACAGTCGGATGATCATACAACAAGCAGTCATACGACCGTTTTCATACGACCGTCGAACCTTGTGTACGAGGCTTAAATTTGCGTCCTGCAGACATGCACACTTCGGTCGGTCCATTACGCCTCTCTAACTCCTGGAGAGGTGGAGAATCCACCTGACTCCCTTACACAGACTTCCTGTCTGTTGGGTGGGGCCCTGAGCCATAGTCAGGTCAGTCACCACTAAATAGCCCAGCACACAGCTGTGCAATCAGCGTGCCTGTCTCTCCAAAATCTGGCGTAACCCAGCAATCTTCCAGGTAGCACAGAGTCCCACTGCCACAGTATATAATATTTGAATAATTAAATGCTCACCATACCAGTACTATGAAAAGTATTTTTCTCTATGACCTACTCATCAGACGGTCATAAGTTGATGAAAATATCTGCCGATTTAATAGACTTCCCAGAAAGCTTTAATTTTCTAATGCAGCATAAAATGAAAATGGAATTTGCGCGGTTCTTTGGTAGGTCACAAAAACCTAACCTGAGATTTGTGTCCGAATAGTGCAGCATGTCAGTCTTTATATTTCACTGAGCAGCATGCAAAGGAAGGTAACGTGAAGTTAGGGCTCTGGCTCATCTCTGCTGGGTCCAGGAAGGAAGAAGGGAGGGGGTTAGTTTGAAAGAGCCAACTAAGAGGGGGGTTCTGGCAAGCTCCGAGAAGGTTGCAGCGACCTTCAGAATCACTTTATAGATTATCTTTTTTCATACTGTATAATTTGTTCTAATGTCTTGGCTGGCTTCCCTCATAAGCACAGGCCAAGTGGTAGAGAAGTAGAAGCAGAGAAGAATTTCAGAATTGTGAGAGAAATGATGGGAGAGAGCAACAAAGGCAATCTGCTAAGAATCATATGTGCAACACATATACCTCAGATCACTGCACCGTGGAGAAACATTGAAATTAGCAAAACTCTTACCATTAGTTTGACTTTACCAAAACAGAAAAAGCAGAGGTGCACCAATGGTGATATTATCATTTCAAGAACCGATTAAAGCAAATTATATAAACCACAAACAACTGCGCTACATTGTGTTAGTTACCTTTTTCTTTTGTAATACTGACTTTTAAGTAATATTACTGATATTGATACCTATATAAACTGTTTATTATTCCTCTGCGTCACCTTAGATTTTACTCAATCTACCAGTATATCATGATCTGTAAAGTAGCCTTAACTTGCGTTTGCTGATTGCAATTTTCATTGGCCTCTATGAATTGGGTAAAATTCCAACTCCTTGTCATATGGATCTCCCTAAACAGCCATTAATTACTTGACATGAGGTTATTTACTTTGTGGCCTGTTTATAATAGGTCAAAAATTATATTACGTTGTATTTATTAGGCATTATTGATCTCTACAATGTTCAAAAAAGTCAACGCTGGACTTTACGCAGAGTTTATTTAAAATCAAGTGGTCCAGTTTATAGCAGAAATCTAACATGGTTCGGCTTTTAAAGCCTTACTTGTCATAATTGTGGCTTTGTAAGCTGAAACAAGTTAGCCTTCTGCTGTAAACTAGACCACTTGAATTTTAATAAAGTCTGCAGATTATGTATGGACTCCAATGTTGACTTTTTCAAGCACCAAGGGAATGAGGCTGACAGGTCCCCAGCTATGAGACCAACGCTTGCTGCATGATGATAATAGCAAGGGGGGGGGGGGGTGCTAAGCTCATTTGTTTTTTGGTGGGATCTCTATCTATCAGTCTATTTATTTATAAAGTTGTTCTCTGTGATATCTACATTATTTGTTAAAAGGATGCTAAAGTGTAATGTAGCAAGTGCAATCCAGGCATACCAGTTGAAAAAAGCTGAAATGGTACAAGCCCTCCTTGAAAAAAGCCTACTTGGCAACAACATATATTGCTTTATTTTGCCTATTGCAAACATACTTTTACACAGAAGTTATTGGTTGGATGTACATGTGTAGCATTCCAATACAAGTCAATGTATTAAGCATATTGAACATTCTTTGGACAAGTGCCTTCCCTTCCTGTGGTTTTCTATAAGACTTTCTGTCTGGACACTAACTTTAATATCCTAGCTTCTTTTTAAGGTTCCATTTTTTTCTATTGCTGCCGGTAATTTCTTTTTCAAACTGCTGCTGTTCCTGACTCCCTGCTGGCTGCAAAGCATTCTGGGTCAATTAGGCAGCAGCAGGAAAATATGAGAAGTAGCAGCAGGAAAAGGAAATGAACATTCCAAATTTCATCCAAAAACTATTTGTTCTGAGAAAGTTTGATGTAGAATGTGTGACATTTCAAGTATAGTCACCATTTTTTCATGTTTTTTTTCTGTTGTGGGTTTGTTTAAAGATGAATTTTAGTTGAGACATAGTTTTTTGTTTTGTTTTAAATACAGCGAGGAAAAGATAGGACCCTTGTTGGATCTTTTTTTGTCAATTCTGTTTATGTTGAGGCAATGTCCTCTCATTTCCAAAAAAATCTTTTCTAGTTGTTGACATGACAGGTGTCCCCAGTGGGAGATTTTTCCTCACCTCCTGGTCCAATGTCATCACTTTCTGTTCTTGTAGGGGTGGGGACACAGAGCAGTAAAAAACCTAAAGACTTTTTAACCCTCCCCACTCTTACTATAAAAATAATTTTGAAGACTAATAAAAGCACTGGTTTTGCTCTTCTGACAGGAGCTTTAAAGCCTCAATCCAGAAGCATTTATGGTGCCTGTGCCCTGCTATAAAACAGAAATTTCTAAAAGCAGCTGAGATGAGATTATTGTACACGTTAGCGCACCAGGGGGTACTGCAAGGCCTACCCACCCCAATATTATAGCAGCAGCTGAGAGAACCCCACAATCCCAGTGGGGAGATAACATACATATAGTATAAGATCAGCGCTCACTGTCAGCAATCCTAAAAGTATTCTAAAGTCCCACTGTCAGCAATCTTAAACGTTTTCTAAAAGTTCCAATTTATAAAACGTCCTTCCAAAAGTTACTCAATCTTTTCCAAGTTCAATGTAGACAAAACAGCTTCAGTAACATCCTCTCTGGTTGTGACTCCCTTGTAGTGCTTCACTTAAGAGGGTGAAAAGATCTAGACAAAAGAAAATTCCATAGTGTAGTATGTCTAATCCAATTTGTGTGTTTAAATAATGTGTTTATATTGTGCTTACATCAAAATCATAAAATTATTTCCACTGAATCCAAAGATGTGTTCTTATATATTGTCATAGAATGGTTCACAGAAGAACTGGCATATCTGCTAATGCCCAAAGGAATCGCAGTTTGGTATAGGAATTCGCCAATGCACATGTGCGCACAGGCGCAAACTGCTGCAAAGATAAATGTGCAACTGCGCATGCAATGCATGACAGATTTTGTTACCCAGTGGCCTATTTAAAGCCAGCAGCATGAGCCACTAGTTGCTGGATAATCTTCAGCTCCCCTGTGTGTTCCTCAGTTCCTGTTATTAGTGGATTTCCTTTTACCGACCTGGCTTGCCTTTGACCTGTCTTGTCTCCGTCCCTGGCTTTGATCCTCAGCTTGTTCCATTGACTCCGCTCCTCTCTGCTGACCCATGTATGATCTCTGGCTTGCTCTTCTGGACTGTTGCTGCCAGACTACCAGTGTATGACTCTGGCTTACTCCTGACCTTGCTTGTTGCCTTACCCCTTGCTGATATTCCGTGTATGACAACTGGCCTGGCTCCTGACCCTGCTCCTGGCTCTCCCTTCTGCCAGGTCTCATCTGGTACATCTGAGGGACCCCTGCCCAGCAGTGCATCCTGCTCATCTAGCTGCCATCCAGTAGAAATCTCATCACTCAGCCTTTCGCAGCTGGCAACCTCTGCTTCTTCGGGTACAGCACTCCCTGTCACCACCTTCAGGGGTGCCCTGCACTCAGCCGCATGTGAAGCCCTCTCAGCACTTTAGCCTCCAACCAGGTATGTGACAGTATCATCCAGCCAGTATGTCAGAGGCGACAGAGGTGCTTCCCCACTCAAGCCTTTGTGGCAGCAAGTCGCAGCCCTTACCCAAACAGTGACAAGCTTACAGGTTGGATATTTCTAGTTGGAGGGTCACCTACAAAACCTGACGGTGTCGTCAGTGACAGCGACTTGTCATCCGCCTGTTGTAGTCGCTATGTCCGCCTCACCTGTCCAAGAACGCTCACCTCCTGCTCCTACTATGGTAGTTCCACCTCCTGAACCAAGGGTACCCACTCTGGAACATTTCTCGGATGACTGAAGGAAGTTCAGAACGTGCCTGCTTGCTATACCTGGCCCTTCAGCCAAGAACTTTCTCCCTAGAGACTGTGAAAGTAGGGTTCATTATCTCTCTGTTGTCCGATAAACCTCAGTCTTGGGCTCACCACCTGCTGGAGCAGAAACGTCCTGCCATCAACTCAGCGGATGCATTCTTTGAGGCTATGGCCCAACTATATGACAACCCATAGCACATGGCCACTGCTGAAGCTACTCTTCATACCTTGCAGCAAGGGAGGTGCCCTGTAGAAGACTACACAGTGGACTTTCGTAAATGGTCTGCAGATACAGAGTGGAACAAGGCCGCTCTAAGATATGAGTATCAGCTTGGCCTGTCTGGAGCACTTTAGGATGAGCTGGCACGAGTGGAGACCCCTGCCACATTATAGGGGCTCATTCAGCTGGCCATCCAACTTGACAGATGCCTGCGGGAGCAACGGATGGAACCTGCACAATTCTTCCGGCCTTCATGGATGCTGTCCAAGGTCCCACCTGCTCCTACACCTATGTCTGCCACTCCAGTTGCTTCTGAAGGAGAGCCTATCCAAATTGGTGTTGTCTGTTCTGCTCTGACCTCTGATTAAAGACTTCCCCGCCGGCACATTTCCTTCGCAACTGTCCTCTGAGGCCCAGTAAATCCAGCCCTACTTACCTCCCAGTCCCTAAATCTTCGCCATCTCACATTGTTCTCCATGTCTCATTACAGATGGCAGAAGGGGAGGTCAGACTTCCAGCAATAGTTGTTTCCGGGGCATGCAGTTGTTTTATGGACAATACTCTTGCAAAAGACTTTCAGATTCCTCTGCAAGCCAAGAAACATAAACTTGAAGTTCATTTGGTCGATGGCACCACTGCTCGATCTGGGCCTGTTACACAAGAGACTTTACCAGCACTTACAATAACTGACTCAGGCCATCAAGAATTCCTTTGTTTTGATTTTCTTTGTTCACCCATGTTTCCGGTGATTCTGAAAATTCCGTGGCTGCAGGCACACAATCCGCAGATAGACTGAAACCAAGGGGAGATCTCCTTTAAGTCAACCCACTGCCTTCAGCATTGCTTTGTGCCTAAATCTGCGTCACTTACCAATTGCCTTACCGTCCAGCCAGTTTATAACACCAGCCAAGATGTCCCTGCAGCTATGACTTCCTGGATGTATTTGATAAAAAGAAAGCCGACATATTGACACCATATTGTCCTTACAATTGTCCAATAGAGTTGTTGCCTGGTGCGGAGATTTAATTTGGACAAATATTCCCGCTTTCAGAGACTGAAAGCGTTACGCCAATACATTGACGAGAATTTAGAAAAGGAGTTCATTCATCCTTCATCTTCCCCAGCTGGTGCTGGGATCTTCTTTGTGGAGAAAAAAGACCATACCCTCAGACCCTGTGCAGATTACAGAGAACTCAACAAGATCACCATAAAAAAACATTATCCTCTCCCTCTCATTCCTGAGCTCTTCCAGAGATTCCGTGCCACCCAAGTCTTTACCAAGCTGGACTTACGAGGCGCCTACAATCTTGTATGCATTCGTGAGGTAGATGAATGGAAGACAGCATTGCGAACTCGCTTTGGGCATTTTGAATACCTTGTTATGCTATTTGGACTGTGTAACGCCCCGTCTACCTTCCAGCACTTTGTAAATTACATTTTTAGGCAGTTCCTGGATAACTTCCTGATCATTTACTTGGATGATATCCTCATCTTCCCTGCCACCTTGGAGCTGCACAGAGGGAACATGGGCTCTATGCGAAAACAGAGAAGTGTAAATTTGAAAAGACTTCCATACAATTCTTGAGCCTTATCATTTCCATGGACCATGGCCATGGACCCCCAGAAGGTATCCACTATCCTGGAGTGGCCAGCCCCCACCGATAAGAAGGGCATCCAAATGCTTGTGGGGTTTGCTAACTTCTATTGAAGATTCTTTAAAGAATGTTCTAGCATTATTGCTCCGGTTACTCTGCAGTAGGGATGGGCCGAACCCCTCCTTCCCCCCCCCGGTTCGGTTAGCACCAGAACTTGCGAACAGGCAAAAAATTTGTGTGAACACAATTAAAATCAATGGGACTCGAACATGAAAAATCAAAAGTGCTAATTTTAAAGGCTTATATGCAAGTTATTGCCCTAAAAAGTGTGTGGGGACCCGGGTCCTGCCCTAGGGGACATGTATCAATGCAAAAAAAAGTTTTTAAATCAATCGTTTTTTAGGAGCAGTGATTATAATAATGCTTAAAGTGAAACAATAAAAATGAAATATTCCTTTAAATATCGTGCCTGGGGGGTACCCTTAGTCTGCCTGTAAAAGGGTGCACCTCTGTGATGTTTAGAACAGAGAAAAATTACATCTGTACAGGAAAAATTGTCATTTAAAACCACTCGCGGCTCTAATGTATTGCCGTTTCCTGAACCACTGAAAAAGCATTGCATTGACCTCCCCCCCCCCCCCCCAGGTCCATACCAGGCCCTTCAGGTCTGGTATGGCTTTTAAGGGGAACCCCGCTCCAATTTAAAAAAAAAATTGCGTAGGGTTCCCCCAAAGTCTGTAACAGACCCTTCAGGGGAACCCCGCACCCCCTCTGACAACGAATGACAGAGAGGACGGGTCACCCAATAATGTCACCGGGTGGCACCACCCCTTCTTATAAAAGAAATGTCAAACTGAAGACCGCCCATTCTGGGAGACACCTCTGGGCGGCACGGCTACAGGAGCGGGGGCGGTGAAAGAAGAAGGAAGAAGAAGAAGATGAAGATTGAAGACAAAGAGAGGAAGGAAGAAGACCGAAAGAAGAAGCAGAAGACCAGAAGAAGGACCGGGGCAGGAGAAGATGGAGGAAGACAGAAAAAGAGCTATTTTACACAATAAAGGACTTGTCAAAAACTGCCTTTTATTTTTTTGTACCGCTTTGCTCCTTTTTTGGTAAATAGGTAGGGGTACAATGTACCCCTACCTATTCACATAGGGGGGATCGGGATCTGGGGGCCCCCTTATTAAAGAGGGCTTCCAGATTCCGATAAGCCCCCCGCCCACAGACCCCCACAACCACCGGCAAGGGTTGTGGGGATGAGGCCCTTCTCCCCATCAACATGGGGACAAGGTGCTTTGAGGGGGACCTCAAAGCATCCTCACCATGTTGAGGCATGTGGCCTGGTATGGTTCGGAGGGGGAGGGCGCTTGCTCGTTCCCACCCCCTCCTGCCATGCCAGGGCTGTGTGCTTGGATAAGGGTCTGGTTTGGATTTTGGGGGGCCCCATTTCATTTTTTAAAACATTTTGGCCTGGGGTTCCTCCACACCAGACCTCAAGGGCCTGGTTTGGATTTTGGGGGGAACCCCCACATCATATATATATATACTAGGAAGGTATATATATATTCTTGCACTGCCTGCACTAACTGACTGTATATAGATTGCCCTATCTATCTATCTAGTATATATTTCACTCTACACTAACTGACTGTATATAGATCGCCCTATCTATCTATCTAGTATATATTTCACTATACTGCATGCACTAACTGACTGTATACAGATCGCCCTATCTATCTAGTATATATTTCACAGCTAGCTACACTAAACTGCCTGCATGCCGATACCTAAGCTCACTCTCTATACACCGTTATACACACACTACATAGAGCCGCTGTAGAAGCGGCTTTATATAGTGTGGGGCGTGGATTGAGGCTGCTGAGCAGTGATTGGCTAAAGGCACCCTGCTATTAGCCAATGATATCTCTCACAGCAGAGCGCTCTGTGATTGGCCAAAGCATGCAGGTCATGTGCATGCTTTGGTCAATCAGTGGGCTGCATTTCCCCCGCCATTGGAATGCATTATGGGGCGCTCAAAGTTCCTGCGAATTCCCCATAATGTTCGGAATGCGCTGAGCAGGCAAACCCTCGATGTTTGAGTCGAACATGTGTTTGACTCGAACTGGGGGCCCATAACTACTCAGCAGACTCGCCAGTACACCTGTTTCCAGTGGTCCCAGGAAGCCCAAACAGCTTTTGATAAGCTAAAGGCCTTGTTCACCTCAGCTCCTGTTCTGGAGCACCCAGACCCAGCTCTGCCCTATATCTTGAAGGTTTGAAGCATTAGGCGGTGCCACAGTGGTTGCCCTGTCTCAGCATCAGGGTCCTAAAGCATTACTGCACTTAGTAGCTTTTTTCTCCTGAAAACTAAGCCAGCCTGAAAGAAATTATGATGTGGGGGATTGGGAACTTCTGGCCATAATTGTCACTCTAGAAGAATGGAGATATCTACTAGAAGGCGCAGCTCACCCCATCATGATATTCACAGATTATAAAAACCTGGAGTATCTTATGTCCGCAAAACATCTAAGACTATGGCAAGCCAAGTGTGCTTTGTTCTTTTCAACTTTCAACTTTCATCTTACTTATCGCCCAGGGTCCAAGAATGGAAAGGTGGATGCTCTATCACGCATGTTTCCAGAGGCTCCTGAGAGAGTCACCCCCTGCACCATCTTGTGCCCTCAGAATTTTCTTCTGTTTCAGCCTGATCTAAGGTAAACCCTCAAACAGACTCTGCTCAATGCTGTGCAATCTCTGCACTCAGAAAACAGAAAGGACTCCTGTGGCACGAAGACAAGATTTTTGGGCCCGAGGGAGCCAGACTCCAGATCCTCAAGACCTTCCACGATCACCAGCTTTCTGGCCATTTCAGGGTCCATAAGACATCTAAGCTGATTCAACGATCTTACTGGTGGCCAAATCCTGAGGCAAGACTGCAAGGACTATGTGGGTTCCTTTACAACCTGTACCCAAAATAAAGGAAGTTGCACGCAAGTTTGGGGGCTGTTAAGATCATTGCCAGTTCCAGACTGGCAATGATCCTTGGAAGCTGCTATCCATGGACTTTATAGCGCATTTACCCCCCTGAAAAGGTTTCTCCACTATCCTGGTAGTGGTCAATCGCCTGTCATAGATGGCCCACTTCCTGCCCCTGGTGGGTACTCCCTCGGCCATGGATACAGCACACGTTTTCATCAAGGAGATTGCACGGCCTGCCAAACAGCATTGTCTCTGACAGAGGAGTGCAATTCACCTCCAGGTTCTGGAGGGCTCTCTGCAAAGCCGTGAATATTGAAGTCTGCCTGTCATCAGCCAATCACCCCCAGAGTAATGGCAAAACAGAGAGAACAAGTCAAACGTTGGAGCAATATCTCCATTGCTTTTCTACATTCTCGCAACATAACTGACTGGCTTTGCTTCCTTGTGCTGAGTTTGCTTACAACTTCTTACATGCTACCACCAATCAATCTCCATTTTGGGTGAATCACGGATTCCACCCTTCATTCCTGCCCAATACTGTACCAAAAACAGTGGTACCTGCAGTACAGAACAGGTTAGCTTTCATCCAGGAAAATTACCAAGTCCTTCAGGAAACCATGTAAAGGAAGATTACAAAAACTATTATGATAAGAAGAAGAAAAAGAATCCTGTTCTGGAGGCTGGCGACAAAGTGTGGCTCTCCACAGCAAACCTTAAATTATCCTGCCCTTCGCGAAAATTGGGTACAAAATTCATTGGTCCCTTTGTGATAAAGAAGGATGTTAACCCTGTGGCCTTCAAACTGTCCTTGCCAAGCTTTTATAAGATTCACTCAGTCTTTCATTTTTCTTTGTTCAAGCCAGCCACTTCTGGTTCCTTTGCAGGAAGAGAGGATCCACCTCCCATTACAGTGAGTGAGGAAACTGAATTTGAGGTAGTAGTCATCCTGGACTGCCAAAAGAGGGGAAGATAGGTCCAATACCTTATAGTGGAAAGGGTACCCACCTGAGGAAAGTTCAAGGGAGCCTGCAAATAATGTACTTGCCCCTAAACTCCTGTGTGAATTCTTCAGCAAATACCCAAAGAAGCAAGCATGCCTGGGCATCTGGAGGCTGCCCCTTGGGGGGGCACTGTCAGAAAACGGTTCGCAGAAGAACTAGCACATGTGCCAATGCCTAATGGAATTGCAGATTGGCACATAGGAATTTGCCAATGCAAGGCACGAACTGCTGCAGAGATCAATGTGCAACTGCGCACGCAATGTATAACAGATTCTGGCGCCCAGAGGCCTATTTAAAGCCAGCAGCATGGGCCACTAGTTGCTGGATGATATTCAGCTCCCCATGTGTTCTTGAGTTCCTGTTACTAGTGGATTTCCTGTTACCAACCCAGCTTGCCTTTGACCTGTCTTATCTCCATTCCTGGCTTTGACCCTTGGCTTGTTCCATTGACTCCGCTCCTGTCTGCTGACCCATGTATGACCTCTGACTTGCTATTCTGGACTCTGCTGCTGCCTGATTACCAGTGTATGACCCTGGCTTACTCCTAACCTTGTTTGCTGCTTACCCCTGGCAGATATTTCATGTAGTACTACTGGCCTGGCTCCTGACCCTGCTCCTGGCTCTCCCTTTTGCCAAGTGTCTGGTACATCTGAGGGACCCCTGCCCAGCAGTGCATCATGCTCGTCCAGCTGCCATCTAGCAGACATTTCATCACTCAGCCTGCCGCAGCTGGCAACACCTGCTTCCTCTGGTGTAGCACTCCCTGTCACCACCTTCAGGGGCGCTCTGCATTTAGCCGCAAGGGAAGCCCTCTCAGCACTTCGGCGTCTGACCAGGTACGTGACACATATATATATATATATATTTATATATACCTTTACCCTCATAATTCTCAAACAGGGCCTTCCATAACACTCCTGTGTGACAGTTTTCCTGTGTCTCTATCTTCCCTCCAGAAGGTTTCCTCCTCCCCTCTCTCCCAATTGGTGTTGGAAGCTCCAAAAAATGAAGTAGAATCACATAGTGTAATACTGCAACATGCCTTAATCACCACAAATCAAAAAACATATTACTCACAAAAGTGCCAACTACGCTGTGGAAGTATTTGTATATCAATCACTCTATACGCTGCACCAATGTCAGATAAATAATGCTTCATCAATTAGTCCTCTCTGATGAGAATTCCTAGCTCTTACATCCAAAAAGACACATAAAAAATCCAAAGGATGAAAAATAACAATAGTGTAACACCGCTTTAAATTATAAACTGTGCAAAAAGTGTCATCTCACTCACATTATCAAGCATGCTCAAGTGCCATAACCTAATGTCAAACAGTGTTAAATAATATGTGCAAAGTCCATAAACTGCCATCAGTTATCTCTAACTGGATGAAGCTAACTTATTAACATTTCCCCACCACAGTGATCAAATGTTCTCCTCCACCAACACTATGCGCACAGCCCAATCAGTGGAATCATATGACCCCCTATTACAGATAGTCACAAATAGCGCTATTTGTGACTACCTGTAATAGGGATCATATGAGTCCGGTGAGTGGGCTGTGCGCATAGTGTTGGTGGAGAAGAACATTTGATCACTGTGGTGTGCTAAAAAGTTATCAGCATCCATTTGGAGATACCTGGTGGCAGTTTATGGACTTTTCACTTATTGCACTTAATGCACTTTGTTATAAGCACATGGTTTATAAATCCATTTCGATGAATTGTATAACACTTTATACATAATTTTGGCATGTACTAGCATCCGGTTGGAGACACCTGGTGGTAGTTTTATGGCTATTAGCACTTAATGCACTTTATGTAAAGCACATAATTAGGGACTGTTGATGAATTGTATTTTATAGTACAGATGTAATTTTGGCATATACTGGCACCCAGTTGGACACACCTGGTGGCAGTTTATGGTCATTGTACTTAAATGCCCTCTATTTGAAGCACACGTTAATGTTTTTTTAACACATACATATATTCTTTTGGTGCGCGGTTAAATATTATTTAACATTATAAGGTTTCTTTAACCTCACAACGGGCGGCTCAGAATTTATAGTTGTTTATGGTATATTATTTGCGCAGGTTAAGGGAATGTCCCAACAAAACATTTTTTCAAATGTGAAACAGTGTCTCCAACAAACTGAACCACCTATGGTCACACCATGCACCTTACCAGAATGCTGTACAATAAGCGCTGTTCATGGATATAATTGTATCATCAGTAGTCCTCCCGATCTCCCATTCTCCAATATTAGGACTCTCCCATGCAAAACAATAAATAAGGGCCCATAGTGCAGCAGTACAAGTTAAAATCCATGGTTGACATCACTTCCAACACGTTTCATCCAATGAACTTCTTTCCAGTATGAGATGAGATAACATTTTAATATACAGTAAATCCATTGCTACTACTTAGTAGCCAGGACTAGAAAGTTGCATAGCCTAGCACATTTGGCAGGATAATCTGAACTTGTTAAATTATGTGGGGATGTTCCTAATATAATTTGCTACTAAAACACCCTTCTGTGCACCTAAACCTTTGATTGGGTCAGGTTGCTAAGCCATACTTCAGTGATACATGATTAGAAGAATGAACAAAATTGTAACTGTGAATGTGGTTTTTATTCTGGAAAAATCATACATATTAAAATAAAATCTGTTTAATATCACTAGATTTCCATCCAAATAGCAGGTCTGGATATAATATTAAGGGCTTCCAAACAAATTAGTTGACCCGTGATGCAAGAAAGAACAATTTTTTTATGGGCGGTCAAAATCAGTATATGGCAGGTCTCCTTGAATGCTAGGAACTTACCCACAGGACAAGGTACCTCTACTGAAACTTCTTAAAAAGGGGGATTTTGAAAGTGTAGATAGGAGGACTGAGAACACAGAGGGCAATTAACACACAACAATCCATCAAATCCCCTGGTCTGAGTCACAGAAATCTTCGCTAACCTGAAGAATTCCATTATACACCATCAGTTTATAGACTTCTCAAGCATTTTACAGAACACTCATTGATATAGGTAGAAACTGCTCCATGGGTAGGCAGAGTAAAAGTAATGTTGCCTATGAAAGTGTATAACCAGAACAACTTAGAAATGTAATGCATATGACAGACTTTTCTTCACGTTTATCTCTGTAAGAGCTTTCATAAATCCCCAAAGGAAAGACTTGTTCTGGTTATCTTTTGAAAGAAAAGTAACGATAAGCACCTATACTTATGAAAATAATTAAAAGCATATTTTTTATTCATGCATTTACTCAGTAGCTAAAAATAACCCATTTCTAGGATATGTATCCTGAACAAAAGAGTCACCAGTTCCTTCCATATATAATAGAGTTTTTTCTTTTACAGATTGACCAAGATGGCCTAACGTTGCCAGAGAGAACTCTGTACTTAGGACAAGATGAAGACAGTGAAAAGGTACAATAGTAAATATTACATTTCAGTTGCTAATTCAAAAAATCCAATTCTGTTTCAAATAACTCTGAAAACACTTTTTTTCCAAGTTTAATTATTGAGTAAACTTGTAAAAATAATGTGATCATTGTCAGTTGAAGGAAGACAGTTCCATTAGGGAATCGAGTTATAAGGTACTTAGCTGTCAGCTATGATACAAATTTTATTCATTACAAAAATAAATTTAGAAAGAAAATTATCAGACTGTTAGCTCTCATAGTAAAGATGTTTAAGAAATTTGTGTTAATATGGTTTCAATTTACAGAATTTATTTTGTATGCACTGCTAGTTCTACATTAAGCCTTGCTATGTTAAACACCATAGATACTGGCTGCTTACAAGGTTTTCATGCAGAAGATACTAAGTCTCTTAGGAGTGGAAAATATAGAGAAAAAAGTACAAGAAATTCTGCAACTGGAGCAGGAACTGGCCAATGTAAGTGTTGCCTATTTAATGAATGTCCTGTGTGATTTGTTGTCAGCTCCTTTGTAACATTAGACCGTCTTTTTATTTTGCATTAGATAACAATTTCAGAATTTGATGACATCAGACGTGACGTCAGCACCATGTACAGCAAGGTTACCATATCTCAGCTTCAGCAAATTGCCCCAGATGTAAGAGCTCTTAAAATCATATTATAATAGAATGAAGATGATTGTATGTGTTTTAAAGCAAAGACAATTTTGATGTATCAGAAGGCAAACCAAAGACTGAATGTGATAATGCTGCAGATCACCATTATCATAATTTTGTTTAGACTGGTGTGGCTAGATAGTCATACATAGAACCACAATGGATAATAAAATGTTTTTTATAGTGTATGTATAGCTAGCATACGTTTTTAGTTTTGAATTGCGTAGGGAAAGCCTGGAACATGTGTCAGAGTTTTATTGTTGACTCACAAGTAGAAGTCGGTTACGACGAAACGCGCCTGAGGCCGTATGGTGGCAACAGGACGATCGGATGGTGGTGAACTTAGGCTACCTGCTATGCCCTGCTGGACGGGGGAATAAGCTGTAACTATAGGTGCGGTGTCTGCAGAGGCTCCACGAATAGCCGGCGTCCGACTTATGATATGTGAAGCTGTTTGAAGTTCATATGCTGGTAAGGAGACTACCTGGGGGGTCTGACCTCTAGTGGTAGTTCTTTTTACTGTTTTTTTACTATTTGTTCATTGTTACAATAAAGTTTTTTTTAGCGATATCACGCTATTGCGATTTTTATTTTTTTCACTTTCTCATATGGACCCATCCTGCAACATGTGAAAGAGACAGGATTGCTAAATGCAGATAAGTGTCTTAAAGTACACTGAAAGCGTGATAGCCTGTGCATGAGAATGGCAGGCATGGAGTGATGGTAAGAGTCCATCTATGGGTGAAGGGATTCACTATATACCTGTGCACGAGGTGGAATGTGATTATCTCTAGAAGTTGATTGATGAGCCTATCACTATAGACCGTGGGTTCTCTTTTTCACGCTTATTGCACGTTTTTTGTGTAAATGCTCATTGGCATTGGGACTTGGGACCAGTCTCCAACCGTTCTTAAGATACATTGTTGCAGTTTCCTGTATATGGATAGTAGTGAGCGCTGCTGCATTTGTTGATTTAATTGACTTATGTTATTTTATTAGAGTTTTATTGTTGTCTATGCCCCTGCTGTCTATGTAATGGGCCACTGGGGGCTAAAATGGTAAATGGAAAATTTAAATGTAATTATAAAGTGAGACAAGTTTTTCCAATGGGGGACACCTATTCCCTAGTGACAAACGTCTAAACAAGGATTTCCCCTAATTTTACACATATTTCCTCTCACTTCCTGTTGTATCTCTAGAACAGGCAGTGAAAGGATAACTCCTTAACATTATACAGAAATCAAATAAAAAAATATTTAAAGTTTACAAAAAAAAAGGTTTAGGCACTTAAGAGTTATGGGGCCTTTCTGACATCCCCACCTCTTTTAGGCAAATTATTTTTTATTTTTCTTTAGTCCTGGTGGAGAGCCAAAGATTGCTACCCAGTACTTCTTTATTGGAATGTAGGGGATAACAATACTATTCGAGGGATTTGAACCCAAAAAAACAAAACAAAAATCAGAACAGAAGAAGGATCGGCTAAGAAGCTGCTGACTGTACCCTGCAATCAACCGTCCCTCCACTGAACACAGCCTGAGCACAGACAGCAAGATCTTCTCCTCACCTTTACACTAGGGCTGCCACCTTTTCCTCAAACCAAACCCGAACACTTTAGCGGCACACAGCAAAAAAAAAAAATTTTAGCATACACTATAGGATTGTAGCAGTCCTGGGACACCTTAGGGCATTTCAAAGAGCAGGGGAGGGCTGGCAGCCTTAGGCCTGGGGGGCAAGTCCAGTCAAGTGGCCCATTGAACTAATTATAACGGATATTGGTGTTATGAAGCAAGACAAATATGATACAATGTGATAACATAATTTAATGTTAATAGCAACAAAGGATCTTTAACAAAAAGAATACATCAATGCAGCCTCACCACCCACCAATGCAGCCTCACCACCCACCAATCCTCACCAGTGCCCATCAATGCAGCTTCACCAGTGCCCATCAATGCAGCCTCACCAGTGCTCCCCCCCCTTTACCTGCGGTTAGTTGGTGGCTGCGCCCCTGGCCCCTACTTCCTTCCTCCACCAGAAGTAAAAAAGTGAGAGCGGCCTTTGGACATTTTGAATGTAAGTTAGGGTGGCCTGGGGGGCAATTGCCACCCTGCCCCCTGGCCCAGCCCTCCCCTGTCAAAGAGAATGGTAATGTGGCACACATAGTGCCCCCTCACCCTCCTATCAAGCCCTGTTCTGAGCCACATTCCTGTCTGAATATTGTGTTCGGGTTTCAGATGGACTGAAACCCGGACACATGATTCAAAACCCGAACTGTCCAGGTGAATCCCGGACAGGTGGCAACCCTACTTTACACACTGCCATGATCTGCAGAGTGTGTAGCTGGGTACTGCAACTGCACTGCCATTCCGACCAGGGAATTTTACAGGTCAGAACTGCAACATAATAGTCAGCTACACATTGTGCAGAGGGTGGATGTGTGTAAAGGAATGCGATTTCAGCTATGTGCCGTGTGGGGAGGAGGAGATCTTGCTACCTGTGCTCAGGCTGTGTGCAGTGCAGGGATGGGAGAAGGAACTCTGCTGAGTGTCCTGCCAGTCAGGTTTGTTTATGTCAAGCAAATTTACAACCTCACATTTGGCTTCCTAGGTGATTCTTGCACTGGAAGTAAAATTTCATATTCACAAACACTAAACGGATTGGTTTAAATATGTTTATGCTTGTGGAAACATTTTGAACTGTAAACTAACTGCAATTCCTAAACAAGGGTGGACATGGAACATTAGTTAATTTTCTCAACATATAAACTCGCGCCATAAACATACTATTAACAGTTACACTGCCCAACAACAGGCTAGATTAACCAGTGAAGGACCTTCTACATTACATAGACATCCTGGAAAATATATAACTTAACTAAGATATTTAAATAGGTTTGCAGTAGTCACTTCCAATCAGAGCAGCCAAAGATCAAATGCCATTTATAATAATTTAGTGTTACTTTGGTAAACATTACAAATTTACACTGCTAAAGTCCCCGTTCCTCTGATACTTATTCTGTGAGCTAATTGGCACAGAATCTGTCTGAAGCCTGTAAAGTGAAATAAAATATTTTTTGTCATTATTTAAATATTTTTCTAATTAGCCTTTAGTATGCCTATTTCTCCACTTCTATTCAATTTTTTTCATCCTTTTTTTATTTGCTCCGGCAACATCGTTTTAGTGTTGTGATAAATGAAACACGTCGCAAAAAAACTACTTTATATCACAAGCTGTTTTAAAACGTGTTGAAATTGGTTAAAATAGGAAAAATGTGTTTGTTCTTTTTTATTGCTATTTCTCTTTAGGCTCCATGCACACTGGACGCTCTCTGGGCATCGGGCAGGAGACAATGCTTAGAAAACATTCTTTTGCAGCATTTTGTAAGCAGCGCTTATCGGCATTTATCAGCGTCAGCATTTTTGAGCGCTTTTTTTTTCCTTCATTAGATTCCATTGACTACAAAAAATGCGGACGCCGATAAACGGCCGGTTACAGGCATTTATGAGCATTAATCAGCGTTTATCGGCGTCTATCGTTTTTTGTGGTCAGGAGAACGACTTTTGAATGCCAATTCAGGGCGTTCAGATAACAGCCCAAAAACGCCACTGCTATTAATTGACAATTAACGTCCATGTGTGCATGGACACATAGGATAGCATAAAGTGGCATTTTTGGGCTGTTAAAAAAAACACCCAAATGATCAAAAACGGTCCTTTATCAGCTACAGTGTGCATGAGCCCTTAGGCTCCATGCACACTGAAGCTGATAAACGACGGTTTTACGGTTGTTTGGGTGTTTTTTTTAAGAGCCCAAAAACGCCCCTTTATGTTATCCTATGTGTCCATGCACACATGGACATTTATTGTCGTTTAACAGCAGTGGTGTTTTTGGGCTGTTATCTGAACGCCCTGAATTGGCGTTTAAGAGTCGTTCTTCTGACCACAGAAAACGCTGGATGCTGATAGAGACCGATAAACGCTGCTAAACGGGCGTTTATCGGCGTCCAGTAAAAACGCCGACAAACGCTGCTTACAAAACGCTGCTTAACTACTTCAGATCCGCGATATAGCTGATTGACGGCTACAGCGCGGATCTGAATTGCCGGGAGGCCGTCAATTGACGTCCTCCCCTTTGCACGCTCCAGGGCTCGCTCTCACAGCCGCCGGGGGCGCGCACCACCGCACGCTGCGTGAGCATGCCCGCGGGCCGGGCGGACTCGATGTCCCCCGGAGACCCGCAATCTCTTCACAGAGAGCCAGAGCAGGTAACCGCCGATGTATACACGGCGGTTCCCCACTCTGTGAGGGGGGGCATGACAGATCTACTGATCCCTGTGATCGGGATCTGTTAGATCTGTTATGTCCCTGTCATCTCTGCCCCACACAGTCAGAACACATACAGGGAACACATTTAACCCCTTGATCGCCTACTTAGTGTTAACCCCTTCCCTGCCACTGACATTTATACAGTAATCAGTGTCTATTTTTAGATCTGATCGCTGTATAAATGTCATTGGTCCCAAAAAAGTGTCAAAAATGTCAGACATGTCCACTGCAATAGCGTAGTCCCAATAAAAATCACAGACCGCCGCCATCACCAGTAAAAAAAAAAAAAAATAATAAAAATGCCATAAACCAATTTCCATAGTTTGTAGGCACTATAACTTTTGCGCAAACCAATCAAAATACGCTTATTGCGATTTTTTTTTACCAAAAATATGTAGAAGAATATATGTAGGCCTAAAGTGAGGAATAAATTTGTTTTTTTATTTTTTATTTTTTTATTTTTGGATAAGTATTATAGCAAAAGTAAAAAAAAGTGCCACCAAAAGAAAGCTCTATTTGTGGGAAAAAAAGGGCGTCAATTTTGTTTGGGTACAACGTTGCAAAACCGCGCAATTGTCATTCTAAGAGTGACAGCGCTGAAAACTGAAAATTGGTCCGGGCAGGAGGGGGGCTTAAGTGCCCGGTAAGCAAGTGGTTAAAGAATGTTTTCTAAGCACACGTCTCCTGCCACTAAAATCCGATGCCCAGAGAGCATCCAGTGTGCATGCAGACTTAAAATGCATTCAAAATATTTTTTAGACATGACAGCCCTGGTGTTTGTTGATTTGCTTGGTGCATTTACATAAGAACTTGAAGGGCGTCCACAGTCCTGTGTAAGCTCCAAGTCATGACTTTGAGTTTTTCATCATTCTTGGAAGCAGAGATACCGGGATTGATTTACTAAAACTGTAGAGTGCAAAATCTGGTGCAACTGTGCATGGTAGCCAATCAGCTTCTAAGTTACGCTTGTTCAGTTATGTGTAAAAAAAGCTGAAACCTGATTGGTTTCTATGCAGAGCTCCATCATATTTTGCTGCACTCTCCAGCTTTAGTAAATCAACCCCTGCAACTTCTTAGCTTAGGATACAGGTTCCCTGCACGGTTAGGGCCGGTTCACACCTAGACGATTTGCGATCCGACTTGTGTCGCCTCAAAATGCTTGACATCAGAAATCCCATTGAAATGAATGGGAGCCGTCTTAATATGCGCTACTCAAGTTGCTCCGACTTCAGGGAGACTTCTGAAAAGGTTCCTGTACTATTTCAAGGTGACTTCTAGGCGATTTGAGCCCACAGAAGTCAATGGAAGTTGTTTCCAAGTCGGATCACCATCTATAAAGAAGCGACTTTACAGGAAAAAGAAAATATTTTTTTTAAGGCAACCTCCCCCCCTCTCTTCTCTGATTGGCTACAGGCAAAGTCGCCTGGCATGGAGGTCACTTCAGGTCGTGTTGTAAGTGCTCAAAGTCGAGCTGGAGTTGCCTTGAAGTCGCGTTCAAATCGCCTAGCAAAGTCGCCTCTGAAGTCAGATCGCCTAGGTGTGAACTGGCCCTAAAATTCCAGGGAAGAAGCTGTAATGTAGATTTAAAGTATACTTTTTTACACACAAAAGTGCTACTGAAGTATGTTGCAATGTATAAAATATATGAAATATCCCTTGCTGTATTTTGTATTGGCAAATTTTTCGCTAATTCTTTTATAATAGCTAATTATGTAGTATAAACAGATAAAAAATAGCCTCTTTTAGTGTACAAAGAAATCCAATGGATAGTTATTGGAAGAACAGCATGATACAGTTGTGCAGGTTTATTTTTCCAATTTGTGCAAAGTCATACAGAGGAATCTTATACTGCAACTACCAATCAACTACTTAAAGTGTAACTAAACTTTTAGTTTAGGGTCATGTGTGAAGATATTAAAACCCCTGTTATTTTTGTATTGCTGTCTGTATCCCTGCTGAGAATATTCATCTTCTCTACTTCACAAGGACAGAGAGTGCTTGGGGGGGAGTACAGCTGTCATCTGAACTGGAGGTGAGGGGCCATTTGTCCTTGGTGACTATTGTTTCAGAGAGGATTTCCCCCTCACTATAAAGAGATTTCCTCTCACTTCTTTAGAGTGTCCAGGGCCAGAAGTGAAAGGACATTTCCCTATTGGGATAAAGAAAGAAAAATATATAACAGTTAATTAAAATATTATTTGTACTACACATATACAATTATTAAGGGTCAACACAAAAAATAAATAAAACCTATAGCTAGAGCAAAAAGTTTGTACAGATTTATTAACAGATATATCATGAATGTCACATGACTGATGGAGTGAATGCATTGCTCCACCCAGCATCATAAATATGTCCCATTAGTTTTTGTTAGATTTATTTAAAGCCCCAGAACCCTTCCACAATCTCTGCCAGAAAACAGAACTATCACTACTTGAATCCACCAGATTTTATTATTTACAAAGTTTACTTTTACTTTTTACCTTTAGAGAGGTCCAATCATTAAAATTTTCTTTCAGCAGAGGTTCAAATCTCATGTTTGCACTATAACACATAACAGTCCCCCTTTAAATCACAGTTCCCCCTGTACACCGGTGTCCTTAGCCTACCCTTTACATCATAGCCCCCTTACATTACAGCCCCCTCTTTACATCAGTATCCTCAGCCCCCCCCCCTCACATCGCAACCCCTCTACATGTGTCCATAGCCCCCCTTTAGATCACAGTCCCCCCCCTTTAAAGCAGTCTTACAGTGTCCTCAGTTCCCCTTCACATCACAGCCCCCTTTACATTGGAGTGCCCATCTCATCACAGTGCCCCTTTACATCATGGTGCCCCTTTAATCACAGTGCCTCTCTATGTTACAGGGCCTGTTTATGTCAGAGTGCCTGTTTATGTCACAGTGCCCCTTACATCATACTGCCCCTCCACATCAGAGTGCCACTTTCAATGTAAGCCTCCCCTGCACTGTCCTACCTTTGGCAGGGTAGAGGCACTTATCAGCTGTGTGATCTATCCTGAGTCTCCCACTTGGCCACCACTGTCATCCTCACAGCAGGCGGGGGTAGGAGGAGCTACAGATCTGGACAGAGGGTAGGGGCTGCCCAACTCACTATGTTGCAAGCTGGTGATTACCCGCTTGTTCATTTGAAAAGGCTCCCGCTCTCTGTCCCGGTCTGCAGCACCCCCCGCTCCTGCGATGATTTTGAAAAAAGAACAATATTTTTTACTTTTTTGCTATAATACATATCCAAAAAAAAATATAAAAAAGAAAATTATTCATCAGTTTTGGCCGATATATATTCTTCTACATATTTTTGGTAAAAAAAAAAATCGCAATCAGCATATTTTGATTGGTTTGCGCAAAAGCAATTGCGTCTGCAAACTATGGGAATAGATTTATGGCGTTTTTACTAATTTTTTTTTTTTTTACTAGTAATGGCGGCGATCTGCGATTTTTATCTGGACTACGATATTGGGGCGGACACGTCGGACGTTTTTGACACATTTTTGGGACCAATGACATTTATACAGCGATCAGAAATTTAAATGTCCACTGATTACTGTATAAATGTCATTGGCAGTGAAGGGGTTAACCTGAAGGGGGCAGTGAAGGGGTTAACAGTGTTCCCTGGGTGTGTTCTAACTGTGGGGGGGATGGGCTGGTCGGGACATAACAGATCTAACTGATCCCAGTGACAGGGATCAGTAGATCTGTCTTGTCCCATTCACAGAACGGAGAACCGCCGTGTTTACATTGGCGGTTCCCCGTTCTGAGGCTGCTACAATCGAGTCCGCCCGACCCGCGGGCACACCCACGCAGCGTGCGGCGGCAGTGAGAGCGCGCCCCGCCGCAGGCTGCGAGTGCGCGCGGGGAGCGCGCATGAGGCAGGACGTCCATGGACATCCTCCCGGATTTTCAGAGCCGCGCTGTAGCCGTCTTTCAGCTATAGCGCGGCTCTGTACTGGTTAAAAATGTTTATTATAATGATGGAGTTGGATGCTATTTCTTTATAGGTGGAAAACCCTTTTATTCACTCCTGGCTAAACAATGATTGAATGGTATTGATTTCTCCATATTGTCACTTTTGCCCCTTGATAATAAATAACATGAAAAAAATATAAGCAAAATCCAATGAATGAAATGATTAAAACTATTGTTACTCAATATTATTGATGTATAAGGCACAGCAACACTGATATACCCCTGAACAGATGTCATACTGTGAAGGGATAGTGATGTTATCAAAGGCTGATTGTACTTTCTCTGAAAATAGACTCACAAGATGAAAACAGTATAAGGGCTGTACAATCATTTATGTTATGTGCCAGTGCAAAATAAGCTTTTCTTCAACATTGTTACCTTTCTCAGTCACTGTTGGTACAGGTGCATCTCATAAAATTAGAATATCATCAAAAAGTTAATTTATTTCAGTAATTCAATTCAAAAATTGAAACCCATATATTTTATGTAGATGTGTTACACACAGAATGATATATTTCAAGAATTTATTTCTTTAAACGTTGGTAATTATGGCTTACAGCTAATGAAAATCCAAAATTCAGTAACAGAAAATTAGAATATTACAAAAGACAAATAAACATTTTTTTTTAATACAGAAATGTTGGCTTAGTAAAAGGTTTGTACAGTATAGTATGCACTCAATACTTGGTCGGGGCTCCTTTTGCATAAATTACTGCATTAATGCGGCAAGGCATGGAGGCGATCAGCCTGTGGCACTGCAGTGCTGAGATGTTATGGAAGCCCATGTTGCTTTGATATCGCCTTCAGGTCGTCTGCATTGTTGGGTCTGGTGTCTCTCATTTTCCTCTTGACAATACCCCACAGATTCTCTGTGGGGTTTAGGTCAGGTGAGTTTGCTGGCCAATCAAGCACAGTATGTCATGATCATTAAACCAGGTATTGGTACTTTTGGCAGTGGGCAGGTGCCAAGTCCTGTTGGAAAATGAAACCAGCATCTCCATAAAGCTGGTCAGTAGAGGGAAGCATGAAGTGCTCTAGAATTTCCTGGTAGAGGGCTGTGCTAACTTTGAGGTTGATAAAACACAGTGGACCAACACCAACAGATGACATGGCTCCCCAAATCAACACAGACTGTGGAGAATTTTGCATTTCATTTGGAAATCAAGGTCCCAGAGTCTAGAGCAGGGATGTGCAATTAGCGGACCTCCAGCGGTTGCAGAACTACAAGTCCCATGAGGCATAGCAAGACTCTGACAGTCACAAGCATGACACCCAGAGGCAGAGGCATGATGGGACTTGTAGTTTTGCAACATCTGGAGGTCCGCTAATTGCTTATCCCTGGTCTAGAGGAAGAGTGGAGAGGCACAGAAGTCCAAGTTGCATGAGTTCCAGTGTGAAGTGTCCACAGTCAGTGATGATTTGGGGAGCCGTGCCACCTGCTGGTGTAGGTCCACTGTGTTTTATCAAGTCCAAAGTCAGCGCAGCCCTCTACCAATAAAATTCTAGAGCACTTCATGACAAAATGCAGCTGCTATTTCAAATCGCTAGATATGTGTACTTCAAAAAGGCTCACATGATTAGACCCCGTGTGCAAATAGTGCTTGCAGTATTAAACAGATAATTAAATAATGTGCAAATATACATATATATATATATATATATATATATATATATATATCA
This sequence comes from Glandirana rugosa, assembly GCA_018402905.1. NCBI lineage: Eukaryota > Metazoa > Chordata > Amphibia > Anura > Ranidae > Glandirana > Glandirana rugosa. Next base: position 372,678 of record BLSH010289869.1, read on the forward strand.
ATTTGATTTGTAAACCAGTGTCAATAAATCATATAATGAAATAAAGATAATTATAAAAGTACTCAGTCCCAAAACAATATTGGGATGTGTTGAAGACAAGTCCTCATCATATAATAGAGTGCCTTGTGCTCTCTTCAACTATGGTATCCACTCCTTGTGTCACCAGTGCACCGCTTATGTGAATAGGTCTCCACTCACCAAATGGAATTTATCCTCTTGTTATATGACATAGAGGAGTCACAAATCGCTTTGGTGATCTCTCTTAGACCAGGGGTATCCTCAGGCTGCTCCTCCAAAGATCTCTTCCCACAGCGGTGCCACCGGTGTATCCAGATGCCAAGGATGGTTGTTTAAAAAGAAGAAGGAGAGAAATACAGGGCCTCTCATAGTGTAAAAAGGTTACAGATTTATTTAAAAAAACTGATCCATATCTGTTGTACAATCCAAAAAAGTTAAGAAAACATAGGTATCCTGTTTGTGAAGCAGAAGCCATGGGCTGCTAGACTTCAGGGTGCATTCCAACTACATGTCCACTACAGGGGCATCTTCTCTATTTTGCTGAGCTGCACAAAAAATGCCCCACATAATCTCTAATGCTGACAGGTGACTAGGACTTTTCCAAAAAAGACCAAAATCTGCCCACAGTCACTAACTGCCAGCATTGGGGTAATTTACTCACACAGCCATCGGTTGCCTCCTTCTGATATCCACCAGGCACTCTGCAGTGAGATATTGAGATGTAGACTTTGCAAATACGCCTCCCAGCTGAAGCTCCAGCTGGGACCTCAATGTCTTCTAAATGGCCCCTCTAGTAATCCTGCCCAAGGGCAGAGCCCCTAACAGGGGTTTCCTCCAGCAGGACTGGACCCAGGAGTTCTGCCCTGCTGACTCAGGCCACATGCTGTTTATGGGCTCTCCAATCACTTACTAGATGCATCTCCCCAAGGATTGACTGAATTCTCATAAATATTCAGGCTGATTTCTGTTCTTCCTCCCACCATAGTACTAGAATCCTCTAGAATACAGGGGAAAGCAATCAAAGCAGCAGCCAGTGAGGCATTGAACAAACCTAAACAATCAACCCCTGCTTCATTGATTACAGAGTAGCTAATTAAACAGCCTACACTACTCTAGGAGGGTGCTACAGCTGTGTGTGTGTGTATATATATATATATATATATATATATATATATATATATATATATATATATATATATATATATATATATATAGTATATATATATGTAGTGGTACCCCCGCAGGGGCTGCTGAATACTGTGGTTCACCTGTCACCCTGCCCAGCCCGGCATTCATCTCTCAGGCACTCCGAGACATAGAACAGTCCATAAGCTTTGTTTTTTGTTTTATTGAGGGGATTTAACTTGGATGGGAAAGGAGAATATGGGATGCCCAGTAAGATTTAGCACAATTTGCTTGGGAATACTATATACAATCAGTATATACACTCCAGTCTTCTCCCCAGCACTTCTCTTGATTAAGACTCCATTACTCCTCCAGCACTTCACTCTTGCTGCAGACCATTACTCCTCCAGCACTTCACTTGCAATTTCCAAGAACAGCTAGCACCACATGGTTAGGCCTGACGCTAACTCAGCACCTGTAAGCTATCCACCACATCCCTCAGCCTGAGCGGTGTGCACCTTTATGTTTGTGACACTAACTCAGCCAGGCCTCAGTGGATTGCCATTTGCAGGCAGGGACCCTGGGCCCCTATAGTATAGAATGGTTCTGCTGCTAACTGTCCTTAACACGGCTGCTGATCCCAGTAAGCTCTCTTCAGGCCCCGCCAGCCCCCTTGGCTGCAGGTGTGTTAGAAGACTGTGCTGACGGTTTGTTGCATTTGATTGTTGTTTCCTCACACTCCCGGAGGAGGTGGGGCCGGGCAGCCCTATTTAAACAAGTGTACTTCCTGCATCTAGTGCTGTCTGCTCTACAGCGTGTACCCGTCCTTCCTGAGCAACTTGTGCCTGTTATCTGTTCCTGTCTCCTGTTCCTGTGACCCAGCTTGCCCGACCTTGTCTGAACTCCGCCTGTACCGACCCTTGGCTTGCCTACGACCATCCGATTGCCTGATCCTTCTGCACTTCTGCTGTCAGCCTGTTAATGAACTCTGCCTGTACCCGACCACTCTTTTGCCTGATCCTCTGTACCGCACGGCCAGCCAGTTGCCGACCCAGCCCGCACAACAACGCTTCTGCTGCACGAGCGCTCCATTGGACCCTTTACCATCACCAGTGACCCAGTCTGACCCTCGTGCTCTCCTGTCCTCCCAAGCCACCTGTCTGCTCTACCAGGGGTTCCCGAGTCAGGTTAGTAAGGGAGGTTGCCTACTGCATAAGTCAGACTCACCTACCAGGTACGTGACAGTATCAGACAGCCATGACTGAGTCTGCGCAGAGGCCCTCCCTTACGCACGAACTGTGTGAGCACCTGTCCAGCCTTACCCAAGTGGTGAAGGACTTGCAAGCTGGTTATTTTCGCCTGGAGGACCAGATCCGGGAGCTCCCCCAGCATACCATTATGTCTGCACCTATGGAACCAGAGGTGCCCCTGCCCGAACGGTTTTCAGGGAACCGTAGGAAATTTCGGGCTTTCCGTGTCTCCTATGAACTTTTCTTTGCCCTGCAACCCCGCATCTTTTCCCAGGAAGATACCAAGGTGGGACTGGTGATCAGTCTGCTCCAGGAGGGGCCACAGACTTGGGCCCACCGGTTGCTAGAGCGGAAGGCTCCCGAGACCACGACCCTTGTACAATTCTTCCAGGCTATGACCCGACTGTATGAGGACCCGCATCTAGCCTCTTAGCCTCTTCTGCAGAAGCTGCGCTCCATGCACTCCAGCAGGGTCACCGTCCCGTTGAGGACTATGTATCGGAGTTCCAGCACTGGAGTGCCGATACCGCATGGAAAGATGCAGCCCTCCGGTTCCAGTTCCGGCTGGGGTTGTCCGAGCCTCTCAAGGACGAGCTGGCTCATGTGGGTATTCCCCCAACCCTGGACGCCCTGATCGACCTGGCCATCCAGGTTGATCGCCGGCTGCGGGAACGACTTGCGGAGAAGTCTGGTGCCCTCACGTACTCCTCCCCCTCCGGGTACTCCTCTGTACCCCGGCTGAACACACCACTACACTCAGCTCTTTCCCCCGAAGAAAGGCAGAGACGTCTTACCAGTGGCCTATGCCTGTATTGCGAGGATGTTGGACATTTGGTGCGGACTTGCCCCGTCAAATCAGGCAAAGTCTCCACACATAACTTAGGGGAGATACTGGCCATACCTGATGCCAAGACGCATGCGGTACTCACCCTGGTGCTGCAGCTGTCCAGTGGGGACCTCCGCATTTTGGCCATTATAGACTCTGGGGCTTGCGGCTGCTTCATGGACTTAAGTTTTGCAGCCTTCCACCAGATACCCCTCCGGCCCAAGAGGCACCCGATGAATCTTCGCCTGGCCGACGGGTCCCCTCTCAAATCCGGGTCTGTGACCCATGAGACCATCCCCATCTTGACCCCGACATCGGACGGCCATTCAGAACTCTTGCTCCTTGACGCTATCGCGTCACCACTAGCACCGGTTCTCCTCGGACTTCCCTGGCTTCGGGCACACTGCCCCTACATCAACTGGGTCACTGGCAACGTTCAGTTCAACTCCACTTACTGCCAGCACCACTGCTTTCCCCCGCCTACTGTACCTGTCTTAGCTGCATCCCGCTCAGACCCTGATCCGGATTTGGAAACCCGCCTTGCTGTACCCTCAGTATACCACGAATATCTGGATGTGTTCAGTAAGAAGGGGGCGGATGTCCTGCCACCACATTGGCTATATGACTGCCCCATAGAGCTCCTTCCTGGCACGGAAGTACCTTTCGGCAGAATTTATCAGCTCTCGGAGAAGGAGTTAGCCACCCTCAAATCCTACCTGGATGATAACTTGGAGAAGGGATTCATCCGGCCCTCTACTTCTCCTGCGGGGGCCGGAATTTCTTTGTAGAAAAGAAGGATGGATCCCTGAGACCCTGTATTGATTACAAGGACCTGAACAAAATTACGGTCAAGAACCGGTACCCCCTCCCGTTTGTCCCGGAGTTGTTCCAGAGGCTCGGTACTGCCACCATTTTCTCCAAACTGGATCTCCACGGAGCCTATAATCTCCTTCGGATCAGGGAAGGGGATGAATGGAAGACAGCCTTCCGGACCCGGTTTGGCCACTATGAATACCTGGTCATGCCGTTTGGACTTTGTAACACACCAGCCACATTTCAGCACCTTGTCAATGACATCTTCCGGGACTTCCTAGATCTGTTTGTGGTGGTGTACTTAGATGATATTCTCATCTTCTCCCCTTCCCTGGAGGAGCACCGTAACCACGTTAAGAATGTTCTAAGCCGCCTTCGTCAACACGGCCTCTACGCCAAGGCGGAGAAATGGGCATTCGAATGCTTTAGTATCTCTTTCCTGGGGTTCATCCTCTCTGTTTCGGGCACCAAAATAGATCCCCAGAAGGTCTCTGCCATAGTAGACTGGCCGGCACCAACTGATAAGAAAGCGGTGCAACGGGTTGTGGGATTCGCAAATTTTTATAGGAAATTTGTTAAGGGGTTCTCAGCGGTGATCTCCCCAATCGCCCAACTGACAAAACAGAACTGCCGGTTCCACTGGACACCCGAGGCACAAGCTGCCTTCCAACGACTTAAAAACTCTTCAACCTCCGCTCCCGTTTTTAAACACCCGGACCCTGCCCTTCCTTACTTACTGGAGGTACACGGCTCTGAAGCGGCTGTAGGAGCGGTCCTCTCTCAAAGACAAGGGCCGAAGGCTTTCTTCTCCTGGAAACTGACTCCCCCGGAGAGGAATTATGACATGGGGGACAGGGAGCTCCTCGCCATAAAGTGAACTCTACAGGAATGGCGGTACCTGCTGGAGGGAGCCCTACACCCAGTCCTAGTTTTTACTGATCACAAAAACTTGGAGTACCTGCGCACTGCAAAGAGACTCAAACCCCGACAGGCACGATGGGCCCTCTTTTTCTCCCGTTTCCTGCTCCACATCACCTACAGGCCTGGCTCCAAGAACGTGAAACCTGATGCCCTATCACGGATGTTTCTGGAACCAGGGGACTCTCCCTCACCTGATACTATCCTCCCTGCATGGAGCTTCTTGTTGGTCCAGGAGGACCTCATATCCCGGATCAGGCGATCCACTGGTGGATCCTCTACCGCACCAGATCCCAGGCTGACCCTCCAAGACGGGCTGTGGCGGTTCGGCACAAAGATTTTCATCCCAGAAGGGCAGCGGCCGGCAGTTCTGGAATTGTGTCACGACCACAGGTTAACGGGGCACTTTGGCGGTCGCAAGACGGCAGACCTGCTCTCTAGGTTGTTCTGGTGGCCATCTTCTGACAAGGACTGCAGGGAGTATGTGAAAGCCTGCCCTACTTGCGCTTGTAATAAGGTTGACAGAGCTAAGGCATGGGGACTTCTGAATCCACTTCCGGTCCCTGAACGCCCATGGTCTCAGCTCTCCATGGACTTCATAGTGGAGTTGCCGCCTTCGGAAGGGTTCACAACCATCTTTGTGGTGGTCGTTCCTGTGACCTGTCTTGCCCGACCTTGCCTATAACCATCCGATTGCCTGATCCTTCTGCACTTCTGTTGTCAGCCTGTTAACGAACTCTGCCTGTACCCAACCACTCTTTTGCCTGATCCTCTGTACCGCACCGCCAGCCAGTTGCCGACCCAGCCCGCACGACCATGCTTCTGCTGCACGAGCGCTCCAACGGACCCTTTACCATCACCAGTGACCCAGTCCGACCCTCATGCTCTCCTGTACTCCCGAGCCACCTGTCTGCTCTACCAGGGGTTCCCGAGTCAGGTTAGTAAGGGAGGTTGCCTACTGCATAAGTCAGACTCGCCTACCAGGTACATGACAAGGTGACTCCTTCCACTGCCCCTCTTCCCACAGTCCACTCTTCTGGTTCTGCACCCATCTTTGACTGCCAACTCCCAGTCCTCTCAGGCATGCCTCCCCAGTTCTCCTGACTGTGCCTCGCTCACCAGCCCTCTTGGCTGCGACCAGTTGTCCTCCCTGCAGTCTCTCAGTAGTGCACTCTCCCACTGTCCTCTCCTTCCTCTCTCTTGTGCCTCCAGTCCAGGACCTTTTCTTGTGTTCCTGAAAGTGGTCCCGACTGCACCCGAGCCCAGGCCCAAGGTCACCCCCCCCCCCCCCCAGACTGGGCAGCTCCCTCTAGGCCCCAACAGCCTCAGCACTCTCTTACTCCATCTCTTCCACCCGACAACTCCTCCCCAGCTGGGCTGACCCTGGGTATTTAACCACTTGACCACTGGGCACTTAAACCCCCTTCCTAACCAGACCAATTTTCAGCTTTCAGCGCTCTCACATTTTGAATGACAATTACTCAGTCATGCAACATTGTACCCATATGAAATTTGCGTCCTTTTTTTCACACAAATAGAGCTTTCTTTTGGTGGTATTTAATCATCGCTGGCTTTTTTATTTTTTGCGCTATAATTAAAAAAAGACCGAAAATTTTGTAAAAAAAATAATTTTTCTTTGTTTCGGTTATAAAATTTTGCAAATTAGTAATTTTTCTTCATAAATTTTGGTCAAAATTTATACTGCTACATATCTTTGGTAAAAAAAAAAACAAATTTGTGTATATTATTTGGTCTTTGTGAAAGTTAT
>BLSH010289869.1:382566-409441 GCA_018402905.1 Glandirana rugosa
ATAGTATAGTCTATGGAAGACGTATATTAGACAACGGTTGTGTTGTTGAAGGAGTAGGAGACTTTTTAAAAGTACCTTATAAGACTCGTCCTCTGCAAAGGTGAAATCGACATTATTTGTTTTATGTTTATTTTTGTCCCTATAAAAATAAAAACGCTCATTAAAACAAACATATAAAAAAATTATGAGACAAAACATGTATAAAAAACATTGGATATTTGGAATATATTCACATCGTGGGAGATCCATCCAACCACGATCTCCTATCTAAAAAGAGACATCTCACCCTTTTAAATCCGTCCGGATTGACCACCGATCCGGAAAACAAAAGTAAGACCCAACCCTCACCCAGAAGCTTCTCAAAAGAAGTGGGAGGTCCTGATGACACCACATGTGAGTCACCCAGCCCTACCCTGAACCACTCCCAACCCAGAATGAAAACAAAAGGCCTAGCCACCAGTTAGGCCTGCCTAAATTTTCCCACTCTACAGAGAAAAATCTATCCTCTAGCACCAACCTACCTAGAGGGTGCTACACTTATATAAGGTTTATAGGTTACAAAAAATATGTACAAAACAGAGTATTAAAAAAATATACAAACAAAATTACTCGCAAAAATAAAAATATCCCTGTTTTTATTTGTATTTTGTTTATTACAGCTAAAGTGGAAACGTCTCCTGCTCAGAATATTCCATGAAAATTTTTCAGAGGATGAGGAAGTTGTTGTGTTGGCAACAGATTATATGCAGAAGGTATCTGATATGATACGAGCTACACCAGCAAGGTAAGCAAGTGTATTATAGCTGTAACACAGACACCTTTGGTATGTAAAGCAAACACTTTTTTTTTTTGCGTTGGCTAGAGTAAGTAAAGGTTTGGGTTATTTTTTGTTGTCTATGTCATGCAGGGGAGATTTCCTTCAACTTTCCTGCTTTGTAGATACAACAGGAAGTGAGATAAAATCACCCAAAAGTGAGGGTAATATCCATCTTAGACAGTTGTCACCAGAATATTTGACCCCATAAGTAGATTTCCCCTTATTTCTTGCTCTCATTATAACTCTGAGATTTTAGTTTTTCCGTGGTTTTCGGTTTCATTAACAGTGGCCATCAGAACAAATAGAGGGATGAAAATTCAAAGCGGGGCAGCAATATGAACTTGGCAGAGGGTCTAAACCTGTCCTACTCTGTCCACTATTTAAAAAAGATATATTTGTCTTTACATACACTTTAGCATGCCAGTTGTACAGTAGAAACCATCTTTCTATGATCATGCTATAAAGAAACAACATTTATTGTTTTCTATCAGTTACTATACTTTTAATGTCATAAATGCTTCTCTGCTGCTTTACTAAATAAGCACATGTTTGCTAGTCTTCAAAGATTATTTCTGTATTATAATGTGAGTAAATAAGCACCGGTTTATGCTTTTACATACCTCCTTTAAACCTTGGTCCATCCAGACAGTTTGGTCACCTATGGAATAAACACCCTCCACAGACAGCTCAACTCTCCAATAAGACAAGGTTGTTTAATTCAATGTGGTTTTACACTGATGTACACCTGCCAAATCAAAGCGTAAAAGGACAATTATCTACATCTTGTGTCCATTATAACAGTGGAAACTAACTGAGGTAACATGAGAAAGAAGGGAATGTCCATCAACCTAAACACTTAGGCAAACTGAATTGTACCACTTCCGAAATACAGTAATATATAAATTGCAGTTACACTGGATGCCACTAGATGTCAGCACAAAGATATTAAACATAACATAATGAGTTTAATGCAAGGGTGATCAATACACAATATGGGTTGCACAATATATAGGTCAGGGGTAGGCAACCTTTAAGAGGTTAGGGCTAGGGTTAGGGTTAGGCTAAATTTACTTGAACAACATAAAGAGATAAAAGATCACTGGTGTTTGGCACCCCTTTTTTAAAAGAAAGTAACTAGCAAGGCCTAACTAGATAGTAAGAACATTTTAGAAAAATATAATAAAACAAATGTCACTGTACAAATATAAACTTAGCCTACTTTAAAAGTGGACCGTGTCCATAGGGCAGTGGATGGTGTCTGTAGGGCACTGGATATGTCAGTAGAGGACAGATTCCCCAGTCTCTTTCTCTGCCACCTTAGCTGCCCCTCCCCCCACAGTAGTGCCCTCTGCCCCCTTTACATCACTGCCCCACACATACAGCAGTGTTGGTGTCAGTAGAGCTGTGGATTCATTCTCCTACCTACGCAGGTGTATACAGAGCAGAAGCAGAAGGCAGCACAGCTCTGGACTGAGGCAGGACCCTGAGATGCCGGAGTTAACATTCAATATTAACAAGCTGGTGATTGGTTTCTAGGACCGCCTTGTGTCCTACCAACCAATCATCTGCTGGTTAACTTAAAAAGTAAACTTGGCCAGCTCCCACCCGTTAACAAGGTATTGGCATCCACAGCAGATCGCAACGGCAGTGCATTTTGAACGTGGTGCTAGAAAATTGCCTGGAACACGCCTTTCCGGCACCACATCATGATGTGAACTGGCCCTTAATAACATTACATATATTTAAACAATGGTCTGCCTTCCACCTGCAGAAGGCATGATACATTTCTTAAAACCTATGCATCTCTTAGACCCTACAGATACCCGGGTGCTGATTGAAAGAGCTTGCCTCTGCTTGCAATCATTTATGATGGTATAGCTACACAACACACATAGTGACCACCTTGTCCATTTTATGTTTTAGTAAAGAACTTTTGGATCGGACAACAGGGTGTGATTTCTTCTTATCACAATTGATTGATATAAACCTAACAAATAAAGAACAGTTGTATATGGCAATGGCAGGTCATTGAACAGAACAAAATACTAACATTCCTCCAGCTCAAAATCCAAATCCGGGCCCAACATATTTTTGCAATGGGACCCCCTGTGCTACAAGGTATAAATGTTCATTATGCCTAGGTGTGCTGGAATAAGGAGAAATACTCTCCTTATTCCACACTCTAGCATGGTCTCTCCGGCAGTTTGACCGGCCCCCCAAAGCCCCCTCTTTAAGCCACTTATAGCTGTTGTTGCATTCCTGCCTCCCCACATACAATCTAAGGTTAATAGCCCTGCGTTGTACTTGATGATGGCGAGGAACCACCCACAGACCAGAGCTTTGAGAAGATGGCAGTAACATGGGGTGGTTAAAGGTAAGTCATTTATGTTCTTTTATATCCTAGATATAACAAGTAGTTAACCCTTGCAATGTGGGGAGGCCCCAGTACAATGGTAGATTTTTTCTAATTCGTGGAGTTGGGCTTTAAGTCAGTCCATCCAAATAATCTTGCCAATCATGTTTTGTGATGATTTATATTATAGCACTTATTTTGCATTAATGTGGATGTCCCGCTGTTATCTGTTGCCCATGTGCAGTATAGTAGCAGTACTCTTGTGTTTTCTCTAACAACCATTGAGGGACGCAAGAATATAGTAAATTCTTAGACATTCAGAGTTGCACTGCCACCTACAGGAGACTGGGACAGTGACAAGCAAAAACGTTAAACCAGTCCTAGGAGTTGGACACCTTTTCTTCAGTTTTGTTGAATGCCTAACAATATGTTTTGGCTAGCCTTTTATTCTTACTTTAATACAGATATTCTGTACACTGCAGATATTTTTTCTTCAGTAACCGCAATAATAAAATGCTGCTTTAGTCTCTACATAGCAGCTATCCAGATCAGCATTTCCTTAGCAATAGTTTTGAAGCTTGTACCTGGACCCTGCTGTAACTGAGCTCTTCATTGTGGCACTTTGTTTACTATATTAGCTGCAGAAAGTCCCAATAGCTATTAGATGGATTTTGGACAGGGTCAAAATTATCCTTTTCTCCCATCTATCTTTTACTGGATGGATTGGCTTGCCTATTGGTTCAAAGGAGAAGACCGTTTCCCTAACGGAAGAGTGGATTTTTTAATCTAACCTCTGCTGGACCTAATTTGTGAGTTGCAATTTTTTTTTTACCTCTGGGAAAACTTGAATAATCCCCCTGTATCTCATGGGTGGACATATTCTCTACACTGGAAAAGACATTGTTGGGTGTGTTATTCATGACCACAGTGTGTTTTTCTCCCCAGAGTTAGAGTTTTAGCTCAAAGATCATTACATCTGATGAACCCCACTTTGAAAAGTGAGACTTCTGCTTGATAGTGTGTCTCCTTTTTCCTTGCAAAGAAGAATTTATCGCTAGTAAGTCATGTTTTTTTTCCTGGAGAGTTAGCAGCCAGGCCTTTCTGATACTTTACTGCAGTATTCCCCTAAATTAGATAATGTACGTCTGGAAGCATTTGTGGGACTTCCTGTGGGAAGATATCCTGCAACAAAGTCTTATCCTAGTTACAGGAAAAAATCTTACTTCATCCCTTATGGTGGTTGTATCATTGAAGTCCGAAATCTGTTATGTTTTTTAAAAAAAATATTACCTTATCTTCCATATTTCACAGCTGGCATCAGACTTTTATGATACACAGCCTACATTCAGTCCAAATCAGAAAATCCCACCAGTGCCCAGAATACAGATTAACCTGTTTAAAACGCATTCAGATTTAAAAACCAAATAAAACAACTGAAAATATCCAGTGCTATACAGCACTGTTTAAACGCTTGCATATGGTCCCTGACTGGCCATCTATTACGACTGAGCACTTCCATTGTATGTTCTCTCACTCAACACATTTCATCACAATTGATTCCTCAGGAGTGGAGCATACATCAACATCACCAACACCAACTCCAATACACTAACATTAATTAGTTTAAATTAATTTTAAACAGTTTGACTCTATGAAAGTCTTTTCTCTCCTTGTTTAAACCCACATGTGATCAAGTTACATAAGGGGAACACGGTAGAATATTGATTGCAAGCGTTGTTGTTGACTGTAATCACTTGTGGTCTGTTTGAGCTTGCAAGTGTTCATGCTCTAGGTGAGTTGGCGATTGTTTATTCCTTCACATACATTTTTTCATACAATCGGCAGCCTGAACAAAAAAGATCTAACAGATTCCTCCATCCATGCTATACAGTGTGGTTGAACAAATCACCTGCTGTGGCTATTGTATGATAAGATGCATCTGCTGTTCGGCCAACAATCTTCTGCCTGGCCCTTTTGAAGCAAAATGTAATCAGTGTGTGGCCAGCTTTAGGGGAGCATTCCTATCATTGTTAACATTTTTTGAATTCAACTATTGGACTATTATACTTGATTTAATTTAATGCTTTTAAGAGTAATAACTTAACAGCGTTTGTGCAAAATTACAGCATTTTTTTATATTTGTATGCCCTTTTGCCTTACACATAAATATATTTAAAGATCACTTAGTTTCAAAGCACATAAGAAGCACTGTGCATTTTAGGGTAATAAAGTGGTACTTTTTGTCAAACTAGAGCACCTGCTGCAGCTTGGGGGTAATATATAGAAGGAATATGTTCACATGTATTTTCTTCTAGAAAGAGAGCAATAGTAAAACACACTAAAACACGCAACGTACATACAAATACAATGCACCACACCTAAGATGGGCAGATCTAACAGCAGCCGTTACAAGCCCCATTTGGGTTTATCTATGGACCCCAGCAGTCCAGACATGATCTTCCTTTTGTCAATTCCAGTTTCTCTGTGACTCATTTGAATTATGGAGGCATTTGGGTATACAGTATGGACTAGGAGGAGAAAGGCTGTTCACCCTATAAAGCAAACGTTCACTTTGCAAAGTGAATGTTAATAAATAATGTAAACCTTTCATAATGTCGGATGTCAATCATGTACAAGGAATTAAAAAAAAAAACTACTTACTAAACCCGCAACAGTAAAATCAGTCTGTATATGCACTAACGCATGCTTGTTATACTCACTGTGGAACCTAAGGGGTTAATCCTCTGTATTGTGTAAAAAAACATGCTTGATCCTGTCTTCTCTGATCCTTCCCTTTTTTACTGTCCCCAATCCATCTGCTGATAAAACAGAGCCTTTTGAAATATTCTACACATGCTCAGTTTGGTGTGTATTGCTACAGGGTTTTCTTTTCTTGGAAGGGTGCAAGTGATCAGCGCAGGGCCAATCAGCACTGTCCAGACAGAGGGTCAGAGGTCCTGCACCCTCATGGGATGGTCAGGAGGGAATGAAAACTCCTCCTACAAGCTTTAACCAGACACTGATAGAAATCAAAAGACTGCTATATACTGCTGATGAGAAAAGGTATTTAGCAGTTTATATTTACTAAAATAATTGCATTTCCAAGTTCTGTGTACTGTGGGAGATCCGATATAGTGAATGCAGGGTCCTGGGTTTAGTAACACTTTAAAGTCAATACAGCTTCCCTTTCTCTACCAACCTTCATTTTGCTAAGAAAACAGTCACTCCTGTTAGCAAAGAAACCACATAGTCTTTTAATACTTACACTGTACATTACTAGAAGCATTCAAAATCATATCATCATACAATCATCATTTCATATCATCATATAATCATATCTATTAAATATGAGTTGTTTGTGTGTGGTAGCTATTTTTATAAATTAGCCCTCTTTCACATGGGCAGCCAAGGGGGCTGTAAAAAACAGGGGATTGAGCCGCAGTTTAACCACCCCCGATGGCGCACGTAAAGCCTACAATACGGCCGACCACATCAAATGTAATGCAGCATGTCGAGTTCACAGAGAACACCTATTAAACGTGGCCATGCAAGCCAATGGGTTTAAACACTTGACTGGTGGTTGCGACACATTTATCCCATTGAAAACTGCTGTTCGAAAGACACAAGTCCATCCAGTTCAACCAACAGAGAAAATAAAACACACACTCACATAAAGAGAAAACCTATATATACACTATCCTATACCCACAGTTGATCCAGTGGAAGGCAAAAAATCCCAATAAAGCTTGAGGAGGTGGCAGGATCGCCTCCTGAATGCCTGACAGCAGCTGCTTAGCTGCACTCTGAGAAGCAATTCACCACAAATTGCTCTCCAGAGAAAGGGCAAGTGTGAAAATAGCCCAAGGTCTCTTTCACATGAGAGGCTGGTGGGCAGTAAAAGGGAGTTGTGCCTCTCCTCCTCTTACCTCCCCTTAACTGCCACATAAACAAAGCAATGCAGCTGCTCAGGGCTGTACCCAGACCACAGCCATGATGGTTTGCAAAAGATAAATGGCATGTCACATTCAGCAGGTGGTACCACTGCTGAACACAATCTATTCAAGTGAATACTACTCACGTACTTTGGTTGGAGGCCAAGTTGACGAGAGGGCTTCCGTTGTGGCTCAGGTTTGAGCTCCCCTAATTGTGGTGGAATTCAAGACTCGAACACTAGGAGATAAGGCAGAGAGTAGTTAAAGGTCAGAATCCAGAATGCACAGAACAAGGTCAGGAACAAGCTGGGTCAGCAACGGAAGAATAATCAGCACAAGTAGAAACACAGGAACACGGATCTGGAAGCTGAAGAACATCAAGCAGTTAGCATCCACCATGGTCTCCTTTAAATAGGCTACTTTGCGCCAATGCACCTACGTGTCAGTGCACACTGAACATTAGCCTGAGCTTGCCTGTGTGCTAATAAATGTGCAAGAGCATTAGCTGCATGGGAATGAGCAGTAGCTGAAGGCGAATGTGCATTAGATGCATAAGAATAAGCATTAGCCGTATAAGAATTAGCATTCTGAACTAACTTCCTGACAATAGGGCTGCGTCACTAATGAATGGGGCTCTGCCAATACCACCCTGCAGCACAGTGCTTGGCATTTTAAGGGTTAAAACAGGTAGTAAGGAGGCAACACATTGCCTGCTCACCACCTGTCAAACACGCTCTAAAAAAACGGTCCACCACAGATTGCTTTTTAGAGAAGCAGCAGTTTAGGTCCATGTGTGAGCAAGCCCTACGGCTAGTTTCACACCTATGCGTTTGCTGCAGCCTGTGATTTGTGGGCACATCGGTCCATTCACTCAAATGGGCTGCTGTATCTGTATGAAACACAGGAAAAAAGTCCCTGCAGATTTTAAAAATTGCAGCCACAGGGAAATTACATGGTGTAGATTTTCCACACCCACAAACGCATTTTTGTGTTTAATGCGTGGAGGTGCAATTAAGAATGAATACCAGTCCCACGTGTCTGTAAAAGAGCATCAGTGTGTTTTGGCTGTGGTTCCCACACCTAGCCACCCACAGAAGTGTGAACCAAGCCTGAGAGATTTTGTGGGGACCTAAGGCATGCAGCAGAACCCAGAAGTGCCTGTTTACTTCCCTCATTGATAAAAAGAAAAGAGTGATTGAATAGACAGCAGTTTACGTAGAGAAAGGAACATGTTTTAGGAAAACGTTCAATGTCTGAATACATTTACAGCAAAAAAAACTACATTTGGAAGGTGCAGTGCTCACCCACAGAGCAGTGTCAAGAGCTCCAATTCTCCTCAATTTCTGCTGCAGAGTGAAGTGAAAAATGTCAAGTTTTAAGAGCGGACTATGCTGCAATGACAGCACACAGTTTGAATGTTAAAGAAATTCTACATTGTTTCAGTTTCCATACAACACTCTAATCTTGATTAAAATGTTCTGCTTATTTTCTGCTATTTCTCTAATGCGGGCTCCAGGCTCTGATGCTGGCTCCAGTATTTACTGTGTCTATTTTCTATTCAAACTTCTGCACATTACTCATCTACTGTGGCTGTCATATTACAATATTCATTTCGAAATAGGAATACATAGTTCATTTACCCATCAACAACCAACTGGTTAACTGAAATCCTTTCAACCAATGGTCCCTTGGCAAACTACTACATCCAGCATTTGTACATATTGCTAATTCTACATTCACATATTCAGATCCAGAATTATCATGCAGGGTTTGAAAATGTAAGACTTATCCTGCAGCCAAAACCCAGGTGGAGCAATATCACACTTATACCTTTTGGTGCTTTATCCTGCTGGCAGACAAATTTATAGCAATGCAAAGAGATAAAGATGGAAGCAAATACTGAGTGGTGTGATTCCTATTCCTACCTGGAGACAGCTGTTTAGCTGTTTTTGATGTAAACATATGTTATGGCATTTTCAAGGTAAAAGACAAAGTATTCAAGTAACTTATGGTGTAATGAAAAATAACTAAAAGCCTTTCAATTCATTTGACAAAGAGATATACGTTTAATTGAAAATCAATGCCACCGGCAGCTAAGGACCAAGTACCTTGTCTGCTTCATTAATTCATGATTTTGTTGTAGAAGAGAATTTAATTTATTACATGTGTGTTTAAACTCTGCCACAACTCCATTTCAAAATTACAGCAGCTGGAAAGTTGTGCCAGATACACTATATTACCAGCCTTTACACGCACATGAACTTTAATGCCATCCCAGTCTTAGTCCGTAGGGTTTAGTATTGAGTTGGCCCACCCTTTGCAGCAATAACAGCTTCAGCTCCTCTGGGAAGGCTGTCCACAAGGTTTAGGAGTGTGTCTATGGGAATGTTTGACCATTCTTCCAGAAGTGCATTTGTGAGGTCAGGCACTGATGTTGGATGAGAAGTCCTGGCTCACACACAGTCTCCGCTCTAATTCATCCCAAAGGTGTTCTATTGGGTTTAGGTTGGGACTCTGTGCAGGCCAGTCAAGTTCCTCCACCCCAACTTGCTCATCCACGTCTTTATGAACCTTGCTTTGTGCAAAGACAGAAACTTGTTGCCAAGCAACAGCCATGAAACCTCAAAGTGATTGCAAAGGTTTGTTATTTTCTTTTTTTTAAAATAATAAACATGTCATACTTACCGGCTCTGTGCAAGGGTTTACACAGAGCAGCCCCAATCCTCTTTTTCTGGGGGCCCCCGGCAGAGCTCCTGGCTCCACCTCTTCATTGAATGCCCCAAGGAGAACCGCATTCAATGGGGGCACCCGTGCAGGTGCGCTCCCGAGTCCTGCTGCTGCGTCCATTGACACAGGCAGCAGGACTCGGCCCTGCTCCTGGCTCCCGTGTCACTGAATTTGATTGACAGCAGCGGGAGCCAATGGCTCCTGCTGCTATCAATCTATCCAATGAAGACCCAAGACAGTGGCTGTAGCTGCTGGACTCGTCCTCGATGCTGAAACGATCGGGCTCAGGTAAGCAAAAGGGGGGCTCTGGGGGGCCGCTGCAGCACAGAAGGTTTTTCACCTTAATGCACTGTGGAGCTTCTGTCACGAAAACAAATTCCTCGTATGTGTGAACATACCTGGCAATAAAGTTCATTCATTCATTCATTCATCATTAAGGTGAAAAACCTTGAGACTTTACAACTCCTTTAAGGATTTAGAGAAGATCTGTAAAGAAGAGTGAACCAAAATCCCTCCTGAGATGTGTGCAAACCTGGTAACCAACTACAAGAAACGTCTTACTTCTGTGCTTGCCAACAAGGGTTTCACCACCAAGTACTAAGTCATGTTTTGCTTAGGGATCAAATACTTATTTTACTCACTGAACTGCAACTCAGTTTATAACATTTGTATCATGTGTTTTTTTCTGGATTTTTGGTTGATATTCTGTCTCTATCATTTAAAATACACCAATGATACAATTATAGACCCTTAATTTCCTTTTAAGTGGGCAAACTTACAAAATTTGCAGGGGAGCAAATAATTATTTTCCCCACTGTATGTGTTATGATAAATAAAATTTTCCCTAAAGTGAAAGAATAGACAAGAACCTTTACAAGCATCATAATATAAATCTAAAGAGATTTGTGCTATGTATGCTCATCGCTGTGTTATTGACAGTAATTGTAAAGTTTGAGGTCTGGTACACTTAGTATCTCTTGTCAAAATCAATAAAAGACCATTCATTTACACTTCGTATCAGACGTGACATCTGACACCTTCAGTGTGGCAATAAGGGGACAGTTATTGGTATTTTCCAAGGGGAATTCAGGGGCGACTTAGAAAAAAACAAGGCCACAAGATCACTCTGGACTTTTATATTGTTCCTTCAGAGGTGAGAGTAATGTCAATTAAAAGAAGACTGAAGTCTCTTTCTCAAATTCTTTCTTTGCTATTTCGTTTTACTATTAAACTTCCTTCTACCTTTTCTGCATGGCCTGTCTTACTTTTACAATTCTATTTTCTTTGGTTTCCTTTATTAAATATACTTTATAACTTGTTTTACTAGCAAGAATTTCATCTTACCTTATAAAACAGAATAGCCCTAGCTTTATTCTCCTGTACTTGGCTTGTTGTTTGGTTTCCGCTATCTCATCTGAATTTCTTATTTCTCTGTCTTCCTCTGTATTCCCATTAATGCGCTCAGCATTCACCTTCTCTCTCTGCCAGCCTACATTTCTTGCTTTGACTTTCCAGCCCCCTCCTCAATCATTATTCCTCTCTGTTTCTTCTTCCTTCCTTATAATGTCATACAAAGCCCTGGGCAGACTCACAAGCTGACATGCCACAGCCTCTCCCAGACTGGACTCTATGGTTGGGACATTAAGCTAATGGTCATTGATCTGGTGAGAGATTAGTGTGTTCTGAATGTCAATGTGTTGTGTTTGCAAAGTGATTGCTTTAGCAGACCAGCATTGTGTTGTTCTCTGTACAGGGTTTGGATTCAATTTTGCCTGCAAGAAACATTATCAGAATATAACATTATTTTATGTATGAAAAGCTGAGTGTTTCTGAGTAGTATATACAGACCTGAAAATACAAAAGCAATATGCGGGAACAGAATAATAGATAAACAGTCTTTAGTATTGAGTTCTTTTGCAGTAAGACAATGCTTTTATGATGGGGATATAATATAATACAAGCTTCCCTTTTGACATGTAATAAGGATTGCTGGCTCAGGATGTGCTCAGGATAATACTGTCACTCTGTACTTAGACCTCACTTTTTTATCCACTCTTCTGCATACGGAGCAGTCTGTACTGTGATGAACAAAGAAAGTGTGTGACGAGTGCCCTGGAGGATGGGTTCATTAAAAGCTTCGAGATTACATAAGCTTCATTTCAATTACTAGGATTTAAAATGTAAAGAACAATCTGAGGATTAAACCTGCCAAATAGCTATCTCTAAGTGTGGAGGAAAATAAATCTTCAAGTATATGCCTAAAATCCTCCGCCTCCTCTCACCCCTGGTGAAAATGTAATTCCTTAGTTACTCATCATGCATTTCAACTTTATGATGACTTTAACCTTGTAACTGACAGCGGGACAAACTGAAACTCTTCTGCTATAGAATTATTTGTGTAATGGGCTGAATTTTCATCTTCTAATGCTTCTTACTGTAATATTATTTCACAGGTACATTAAAATAATTAATAAGCATTTGGTTATATCAGATAAAGCCAGCATAACCCTTTTACCACATTATTCTTTTCATAGTGTCCTTCACAATTACATGCTCTGGAGACTTGTTGTGGTACTGAGTGAACATCTCTCCACTCCTTTCCGAGATGCCCTTCATGAGCTATCTAAAGAGATGGAGGGTTCAGAAAAGCAGCTAGAGCTGGTAAAAGTATGCCTTACTCAAGCCAATAAACATTTTGGAATGGCGCTAGGAGCACTCTTTGTAGATGAATATTTCTCCTCAAACAGCAAGGCAAAGGTAGGTAAAATGCATGCTGTGCCAATTAAGCATTATAGTGCTTTATTTTAGCACCGATTACTATTAAAAATATGACGTTTATATATCTGCTGATATCAGTCTATATATAAATTGTTAGCAAACCAAGATATGAATCAATTTCAATGCTATATCATACAACTATTAACACTAATAAGGTGCAACAGTTTTATATAGTCTCATACAATGCACTATATTTCTGTAGGGAATTTTACCTTCTACAACAAGCACACGTTTAGTAAAATTCCTTTTTTTCCTTTTCTCAAACCTTCCTAGCTCTTAAAGCCCAATTAAATTCACAAAAATAGATATTCAGATAGATATAGAATAACCTCCATTGTTATGGAGGTAAAGCTGGCCAAACATTATACAAGTTTCATGTTTAATTTCTTTTAAATTTACCTTCAACTACAGTATGTAGTGCAAGGGTCTGCTTGATTGCATACGAATTTAAAGTGTTTAGGTTTGACATCATATGATATGGTTTTGGTCAATCTAAAGGAAAATTTTACAAGAGATTTGTATAGTGTATGGCCAGCCATACCTTCACTTTCCTATAGGAATTGCAAAGTGTATTTAAATGTGATTGCATAATCCAGTAGGTGGCTCTCTTATTGCAATTATTGTTAGTGCATTAAGGCACCACGTAAGTGTGATCCCTGCCCAATTGACCTCGACAGATACAACCCGTCTCTTTTTCTGCAATACATGTGATGAAGGGTGTGACCACTGTTGCTCAAGCGGGAGAGCAGAAAGAACATTTTCACTAAAAGAAAAGGCTATTTAAGGCACATCCAAATAAAAATTCATAAAAAATCCTAAAGAAGAAATGGTGTGGAATGTTTATTGGGCTTTAATGTTCCTTTTGCTCTGTTCCTTAACCTATAGCCTGTAACTTAAATATCCTAAAGTCCTAAATTCTAGTCATAACACAAAAATGTGGCCTACTACTTCATGACTATAACACTAACCTAACCCTTATATAAATCCCTAAGACCAAACTGACTCCTTCAGCAGAAGATTTATTATATCTGGGTATTAATGGGCACTGACTGGGAGATACCAATCCCACTAAAAGTGTAAGTTCCTTGCACTGACAACTACTTCTTCCACGTTCAACCAGTGTGCTACAGCTCTTACATAATATTTTCTCTGTGCTCTCTACAGGTACAGCAACTTGTTGAAGATATCAAACATATACTTGATCACAGGTTAGATGAATTAGAATGGATGGACAAAGAGACCAAAGAAGCTGCAAGAACAAAGGTGAACTGATTCCTAAATTGAACCATCTCAGTATTAATCTTGAAAATGTTTGTATGAGCTCAGAGAATCACGCTTCCCTAGTTGCAATGAACAACCAATATCTGTATATTAAAATCCCAAAGTTAATTGCATTCTATATAAGTATCATGGGGGCTTATGTATATTGACATTGAAAACTGAAGTACGTAAAAACTCTGTGACATCCTAAAGCATGTGATTTTTAAAAACAAGGCACGCATTTAGATTACTGTGAGGATGTGTTCAAAATACAACTGAAAATAATTAATTTTTTTATTAAGTATTGTTCTTATGTTCAATTATCAGTTATGATGAATTATTTCAGATGTTCCTGCTAGCGCCAATGTAGTTAAAATATGTATAGAACATGCTTAAACAGCAGTGGACGAGTTCACTCAGACCCCCCCAAAAAAAACACTATACCTGCCTTATCACATTCCATTAACAATGACACCCCAGCTTCCAACACAATTTAATAATGCCTATATAGATGTGCTAAATGACAGGGAGAGTCAAATGATGGAAGTTTTCATGGTGAGCTGTACTCAAGATCTGTTAAATAAATAGTTAAACGTGCATAAATAATTTAAACATCCCCAACAAATGATTTGTACACAGTGGATTATGTAGTGCTAAAACAATTTAATCAGCAGTTCAAAGTAAGCAGCACACAAGTGATTAATTCAGTTTAAAGTCTCTAACTCAACCTGTTTTATTCATTCATACATAAATTGCTCAGGCCTGTATTGGGGGTGCTGTCTGTTTACTATAGGTTTACTGCAGTATTTTTGGCTTAACAACCTTCTAACAGCAGTTATTTCAGTCTTTCAAAGAGCTGTCCCATTGGATTAAGCTGTTATACAGTTCTGGATAATTATGTTGATAAAAAGCTTTGCAGCCTCTTGTAATTTTAATTCCTGGTTATACTTTTCATTTAGAAGAAAATCTCACTTTCCAGTGCTGGCATATTTCTTTAGCCATGATAATGTCTAAAGCTTTCAATTTGGTTATGTCCGCTACCAACCTTAAAACAATTGAATAATAGGATAATAAACTGAAAAGATCAGGGATGCCGATAAAAGTCTAGCTTAAAGATATATTTAGCAAATTCTAACATTGCTGGACTTGCATAGTATGTTTGAGAAAAACACATCTCACCTTCTTTACTATGTTAACTCAAAGCCATATAAATAATTAAAAAAAAAAAATTTGCATCACACCAAAAGGGTTGTGCATCTCTAAAACCGACAAAATTAGACAGAAAGTATAATAGCTTATAGATGTATGGCACCTGCTACAAGAGCATGACCAAGCAATATTTTAAATGGCGCTCATTCAGATCTATGCAATGTGTTAACACATGTTGTGAAAAAGAAATATGTATACATTTATTTAGCCATTGGTATGCATTAAGAGACCCACTGAAAATAGTGGTATTGCAGTTCCAATGCATAGTAACAATCCCATCCCTTGGCATCCAACCCAATGTATAACCTGTTTATATATTTTTTCAATAATAAACCTATATCAGTGCCACTTTAAAAATGCATGCAATAAAGCAGAAAAATATGCAATAATGCACACAGCTAAAAGGTGTCAACACACAGTGTCATGCATTAAAAAAAATCATGAAGATGGGAACACATAGGTAAAATTGTATCCTTTAGGAAGAAAACAGAAAATAAGTAATTTCATAATGTGCGCAATGTGACTTGTACATTTGTGAAAAAGTTTACAAGGGTTATTTAAAAAGTCAATGCAACATGCAGTAATAATGTGCAAAATGCAATAAATCATAATAATTTAGTTTGTAGTCAGATAAGAATATTCCTAATTGGTTGCCATGGATAACTGCACTTTGCACACAAATATAATTGTTTGAGTTACCTTGTTGACTTCAGCAGGAATTGGACAAATTTCGATCCATCTATGGGTAGGCTGGTTGTACTGAAGTTGATCTGTCGATCAAATCCAATACAACCAGCCTGTTATTTGTTTAATCACTGCTGGTGGCTATAGCAGCCAGCAATGATCCTTGCATTCTGATGGCTGGGAAACCCACTCCCACTGTCAGAATACAATAGCTCTGCTGCAGGCATTCAACCATCAACACTGACTATGTTGATGGGAGAATCAAGCAATTTTGAAAATTGCATAATGTATGGCTGTATGGCTGAATGTGGAGCCAAGAGCAAGATAAACCTATTACCACCAAATTATTTTCACTGCCATTGCACAAATTTGTTACATGTCAGTGACATGCTTAGTTGTAAAGAAATGGAAAGAATGACAGCACCCAATGATACGCTATGTAAAACAAGTCAGACACTCTTGGTTTACATAGTTCTTTCTTGACAAGCTCCATTGAATCAATGAAGAATAAATGCAGGTGCTACCATTGCTTACCTCCTTCTGAAAATGCTAGTTATGTGGCTGATAGGCAATACTACTAGGTTTAATATTCTTTCAGTCACTGACCCTCAACAAGTAAGCAGATAAGTCTGTTTCTGCATTTGTATTCAGGGTCAGTGACTTAAAGCATTGAAGAAAGAAAGTCAGCATTGTAGCCAGGCAACAAGCATTGGAAAAAAGCAGAGCTCATCCTTGGCATCCTATATGTTTTTTCCCTATCCTGGTAAAGAATATTCAGTATTAAACAGGATATTCTCAGACTATGACCTGATGTGATCTTACCAAAAGCTGGTAACAGACTTAGTATTTCTCATTATAATGATGAGACAACTTTATCACAGAAAATCAATCAAAAAAAAAATCAAGAAATAGGGTAATGTGATGTGATAGTATATGATATATATATATACAAAAAGGTCAATAAATATTTTCCATATGATGAACATTGATATGGATTAAGACGTAACGTACCACTGAAAATTTTGGCATGAACAGGTTACAGGTTGTAGTTATTTCAAGTAACAAAGTTACCCGACTATCAGAGTGACAAGGCTGATCCCTGTATACTGGCTGCTAACATTATATGCACTGATGCCAAATCATTATGATGGTGATATGTCAGCCAATGGATATACCACTTGGAAAATTACATTTATTCCTATGTGTGCATCATTAAGAGCTGAAAACAGAGTATTTTGTAACATCCCTGTGGGTGGGTTTGGTTAAAGTGTTTTGCACTTTATTTTTACTATGATAAAAAATAGGATATCCAGGTAATGCATTTTACCAGGAAAATAAAGTCTTGTCTGCTGAGAAATTGTGACTAGAATGCTTATTATGCTGTTAACCGACCTGGCTAATATATATTTATACAGTATATAAATATTAGAGCAGTAATGCAGACACCCTGTGGTACCTGCAAGTACCTATATTAGTCTGCAAATTGATCCCTGTGTCCTGTGGAGCCTCAAGGAATGATAGGTCCAGCCTGTTATAAGTTGAGATTAAGCCCCACCCTAAAGGATCTAAACCTCCTGCCATTCTACAAATGCCAGGGACTCTACTGCCTCTATAGTTGATTTGACAGTTCAATTATATGTGAGAAATTATCACTGAGTGAAGTAGTCCTTAATCTCCATTTTGGGTAGAATTCAAAGCCTTCTACAATGCCTAGGCCTCTATAATTAAATAGATTGACTATGCAGGCCCTTGTGCTACATAGTTTTTGGTAGATCTAAAGACCTACTATCAGTGCAGAGATTATACAGTCACATTGTAATGTGTGCAGCTAACTTAACACACATGCTTACGTCCATCACAGGGTGCTGAATTTCTGCATACTTATTGCCAGAGAAACATGACTAGATTAATTTTGTTTTAGCTCTAGATTTGGTTACCATACTGATTTCTCTTGACAGTTAAAACACATGATGGTGATGATTGGGTACCCAGATTTTCTGTTGAAGCCAGAGGCCATGGATAAAGAGTATGAAGTGAGTTTCATTGTTTAAA
Organism: Glandirana rugosa; assembly: GCA_018402905.1. Lineage (NCBI taxonomy): Eukaryota > Metazoa > Chordata > Amphibia > Anura > Ranidae > Glandirana > Glandirana rugosa. The sequence goes on from BLSH010289869.1 coordinate 400,379, forward strand.
ATTATTTGCAGTTATAGTGTTTCTTAGAACTTTACAGGGAAATATAATAGAAATATGACTGCTAACATTGCTGCATTATTTTTAAAAGACCACTCTCATGAAATACAGTGGGGGAAATTTATCATTGATAGTGCAGCAAAATGGCATAATACATGTGAATTTTGTACAAAAATCTGTGCAAATTTCTATAAATTTGTGGAATTGGCTTAAATGCCATAATCAATTTGTTGCAAAGTTCAAATTTGTGCAAGCATGGCCGTTCCCACAACCTTTACGTTCCCAACAGGTAATGCAGGCAGAGGACTGATGAGAAAAGGAGTTATGATATGGCTGAACCCTTTAACAAGAAGTAATAAACCTGAACTTATGGAATTGTTTGAAAATTTTCTTAGACACATATTTAAACCCTCACAAATAGGAGAAGAAATGTGCTACTGAATGAAGCAAGCTAGAAGTGAATTGACGCAAGCTAGATCTAGAAAACCTAAAGGAAAGAGGAAACCTCTGTTGGAGGAATATTCTAATGAAAATGCAACAGTGGAGAGTAGCGTAGTAAGGCCTTGTTTACACTTGCAGTTGGGGGGCAGTAAAAATGTATGATTGAGTTGCGCTTTTAAATTCCCCCCCGCCAAACTGCTCCCGCTTAGGCTGCAAAGGCGTGTGCAATGCTGGAAGCTTTAGGCTGTCATACTCAATCCTTCATTGTGGCCATTTGTCCCTAGTTGGCTCTGTACTGAAGACTTTGCCATGTCCTCTGTCCTCAGTGTTCCACTCCCTTTGTGCATTATCATCCTCACTGTTCCAGTTCTTCAGTGTGGCCCCTACTCCCACCTAGCTCTGAGCTCTAAAGTATGCAGTTTCTGTGCTATTAGCAATCCCTCACTCCTTAGGCTCAAAGTCCCAGGAATTTGTGTTTGACATAGAGAGATTTGATGTTACTTCAGTGTACAGGTGAAATGTCAGGGTGTTCAGCATATCCTCTGAGAGGGTGTGTATAAAGTGCGAAAGAAAAAAAAGAAAGGATAGTGTTATCTGAATGAATGTTTGGTTTGTTGCCAATGAAATTTTTTATAGTACCGATAGTTGGCTGGGTTCTCATATATGCGAATTGGATGTTGGTTTCTCCGCATCCAATTTGCATGACGGGTGAGTGTGACTGACTCTTAATGGAGCTGGTTCACACAGGTCCGGGGCGACCTCGGTCCAGATTGCAGAACGGAACGGTCCTGTGCATGTTTGGGTCCAAATCAGGTGCAAATTCAGGCAAAAATTCAGACCTGAATTGAACCTAAATAAGTGAACAGCCGCACACCAGACCCCAGGTACGAACCTGCGGCTGCACATATGTGAACCCGGCCTAAAGCAACAATGTTACAAATAATAAAAGTGCGAAGAAGAGAGCACTTACCTCACCCACCATTGGACACCAGAAGGAAAAGCTGACTTGAAGTCTTCATAAACCTACAGCATGGGAAGGAGTTGACAGGAGGATTCATTGAGCAGGACAGAAGACCAGAAGAATTACTTTCTGTGGTCTGAATTCAGGCTGTGGTTTTCCTGCATTAGAGCAGCAATGGAGAGATAAGTAGTCACATTCTTCTTTGCAGAGGGACCTTTTATTTGCACTTTTATTTTAGCAACAGAGTCACTTTAAGCAGCCCAGACACAACAATTGTTTGATATAGTGTAGCTAGTATTGGTTGGCTCAGATGTTGATCTGTCGTCTTTGGTTGATGCCAAATGGCCAACAGCTCTTGAGGGCATGCCAAACAGGCAGATAAGAAATTTTCCCTAGACAGCGCTATGCCCATAGACATGTTGCTCTCATAGAAATCAGGTAGATCATGCTAACATCATCTAACATCTACAAGCCCCTTTTAACACATAGTAATAAGCTATAAATCTTTGGAACTAAACTTAGAGTTCACATTAGCAAACATGAAATAAAGTAAATAAATTCATAATACATTTGTTCTGGTTGGTTGCATGACTCATATCCTTATTCTTCTTCTAGTTTGATGTTCACGAAAAGACGTATTTCCAGAATATCCTGAACAGCATAAGGTTCAGCATCAAACAATCAGTGAAGAAGATCCGTCAAGAAGTTGATAAATCTGCGTATGTATAAAGGTTTTGAACTTGTTGTAGGTTTGGCTCCTGCTGTCGTAAAAGTGTTTAGCCATTTTCATTAGGACAGTGGGAAAGCATCTTTTAGCCTAACTCCAAATTTAGCATATGTGAAGCACCATTATTTTAGGAACTGTATTTATTGTATTCTTTTTATTGTAATTTGTTTTCCTCTTTGTTTTTTATAAACTGAAACTTACACCCTATTCAATATTTTTTTTTTCTTAGGGGCTAATATTAAAGTGCAGTAACCCATAGCAACCAGAATTCACTTTGCTAAAGTCAAACCAGAAGATGGATTATGATTGTTGGCTGTGGGTTACTGCACTTAAAGTGTCACTAAACCCACATCATAAAAAACTATCAATAAATGGTGTATTACATGCTGTTCACCCTTACTCAGTCACTATGAGATTTTTTTCTGTATTCTGAAAAAAACCTGGTTGATCCTACTGTTCTCTATCTCCACCTTCTGTTGATGTCCCAATGCAGTTGGGGATTTTGCAGCCATGGTGGCAGCTCTGCACATGCATAGTTTTCAGTGAGTTTCTATGCTGAGCATTTCCTCCCGATCACACTTGAGCAGCCCATGTGACTATAGAGTCGAACATGTTGGGTATATACAGTACACAGTGGTAAATAACAGCCCACTCCCTCCCTCCTCCATGCCCACCAACCAGCTAAACACAATGGGGGCAGGATTTTACATGTAGATTGATGAAGGCTTCACCGCCCTCTTATTCTAAAACATAGGCTGGAGGGGCGTGATACAGCCTGTGACTGGCAGAAATCCGCCCATGTTATTGCCAAAAAATAATAAAGATTTGATGTCAAATATATATATTTCTATGACAATTTAAAACAGTTTATTAATATTATTTATTTATTTTGTATCTGTATTCTAAAGGCTGTTTCTTTTTTGAACATGTGACCAGCAGCAGAGGACTAGACAGTAGCAGCTGGTGTTTTTTTTGGGGAGGCGGCAAACAACCCCCCCAGTCAGTGGCATCTCAGCACCCCTGCGCTTACTCCAGCAGGCCCCGGTGGTTGGGCTGCGACCTCTGGCAGGCAGCGGCGGTTTTCAGACTTTGGCCGGCAGCAGCGGGTTGTGGGCTCCGACAACAGAGGTGGGCTTAGGCAGGCAGTGGCGGATTGTGGGCTTCGGAGGGTTGCAGGCTCCAGCAGGCAGTGGCAGGCTTCAGAGGGTTGCAGGCAGCAGGCTTGTATGGATGGCGGCCTGGCTCCTGTGTCTTCTGTGCAGCTCCTCCCTTCTTCTCCTAGACGTCCAATGGGATCGCCTGTCCTTTCAGCTAATCAGGTGACGGGTATCAGAGCCGCTTCCCGATTGGCTGGGAGGATGATCAGTGTTGCAACACACCTGGGTGGGCTAAGGACGCAATGCTCTGCACCCCGAGCCCACCCTATTTTGAAACCCATTAGAGCCTCTGGCTCTAATCAGTGCTTCAAAAAACAAGCCCCCGCCCATCCCCACCATAGGAATTCATGCCCCTTTCAGGACACCGGGCGCATGGATAGGGAGGGCGGCGGCATGGATTACAGTGCCATCATTCATATACAGAAATAGAAGGGTCAATGTTTTGTATCACCTTAAATATAACAACTCCTCAGTGAATAAGGAATGTATTTATTTAAACTAATGTGTAAAAGGTGATGTATTAAGGGCAATGATCCTGTGGAACACCAAATAATTAAATTTAAAGTGTATTTTCACAGTTTCTAGGGTGGCATGTGTATTGAGTAGCCCTGCATGTACAGGTAGTCACATTTGTGTATGATACAGCAAATAAGAGATCTTGTATTGATGTTAGTTTATTATAATTAACAGGTGGTTGCTCCCTCCTCAAGCTTTGAATGCCTACTATCTTCCCAACAAAAACCAAATGGGTGAGCGTCCAGCACTCTCAGCTAATTACTACATTTTTTTCCACACTGTTTATACAAAATACCTTATATTAAAGGGATCCTAAGTGTTTATTTTTTAACCCTCAGTGTTTCCCGCTGGAATCCTGCAACCCACACTTTACGATCCAGATTTCCCACAGTAAGTGAGTCTTTGGGGATCCAAGTTTCAAGGCATAAATGAGACATACATGCAGTGTTCAGAATATTGCAACAACATTTCCAGCAGTTCTTATTTCCATAAAAGAATATTTCCTGAACATAACATACATGCAAAGGAGACATTGTGAATGCATTAGTATAATAAATTAGGGATGGATAGTAAGCCATGCAGCATGCTCTTATTTCACTTTTTGAGCATGCAATTATTGTATATGTATATATAGTATTGCAAACTTGGTTTGTATGCGAACTGCAGGTAAGGAAGAGACAACAGTACCAATACTTTACATTTTAGAAAGATTATCATTTTGAAGGAAAGACTACTGCCAAGTGGTCGTAAATGGTATTGCAACTGTATGTAAGATAATACTTCTGGTTTTGTAGAGGCAAGCAATTTCAAGGCTATCATAAACATGCCAGTGAGTAGTATAAGTTTATGGCGAAGTATGATTTAACATTTAATAATATACAGTGGGTATAGAGAAGAATCACCCCCCCCCCCCCTTTGAAATAATTACATGTTGTTGCTCTGCAGCCTGACATGAAGACAGACACAGTTTTGTTTTATCCAGCTGTATTTACTCAATGCAACTTTTAACATCCAAGATATAATATCAACATGTAAAAATATAAAATACATTTAACCACTTGACTACAGGGCACTTAAACCCCCTTAACAACCACACCAATTTTCAGCTTTCAGTGCTCTCACACTTTGAATGACAATTACTCAGCCATGCAACACTGTACCCAAATATATTTTTTTCACACAAAGAGAGATTTCTTTTGGTGGTATTTAATCACCACAGTTTTTTTTATTTTTTGTGCTATAAATGAAAAAAGACCAGAAATTCAGCAAAAAATGCATTTTTCTTCATTTCTGTTATAAAATTTTGCAAATTGGTAATTTTTCTTCATAAATTTTAGTCAAAATTTATACTGCTATATATCTTTTGGTAAAAAAAAAACCAAATTAGTGTATATAATTTGGTCTTCATGAAAGTTATAGAGTCTACAAGCTATGGTGCCAATAACTGAAAATTGATTACACCTGAAGTACCGACGGCCTATCTCATTTCTTGAGACCCTAACAAGCCAGGACAGTACAAATACCCCCCAAATTACCCCTTTTTGGAAAGTGGACAATCCAAACTATTTAGTAAGAGGTATGTTTAGTTTTTTTGAAGTTGGCATTTTTACCCACAATTCTTTTTTTTTTCACAAAATTGTCATATTAACAGGTTATTTATCACGCATAGCATATGCATATGCATACCACAAATTACACTCCAAAACACCTTCAACTACTCCTCCTGAGTATGGCGATACCACATGGATGAGACACCTATACAGCTTGGCCACATACAGAGGCCCAACATGCAGGGAGCACCATCAGGCGTTCTAGGGACATAAATTACACATCTCATTTCCTGACTACCTCTTGCACTTTTGAAGGTCCTGGCGCACCAGGACAATGGAAACGCCCAAAAAATGACCCCATTTTGGAAAGTAAACACCCCAACGTATATTCTAGGAGGCATAATGAGTCTTTTGAACATGTCATTTTTTTCCACAAGTTTTTGGAAAATGTGGAAAGAAAATGAAAACGCATTTTTTTTTACACAAAGTTGTCCATTTATACAATATTTCTAATGCATTACATGTAAATAGCAAAATTTACACCCCAAAATATATTCTGCTATTCCTCTCGAGTATGGTGATATCCCATGTGTTAGACTTTTCCACAGCCTGGCCACATACAGAGGCCCAACATGCAGGGAGCACCGTCAGGTGTTCTAGGGGCATACATTTCAAATCTAATTTGACTTCCTGTTACACTATTGTGAGGCACTGTAGTGGCATGGATGAGCACTGTAGTGGCACTAATGGGCATTGTAGTGGCATGGATGAGCATGAATGAGGCATAAATGAGCCATGGATGGGGATGACTGAGCATGGATGGGATGGCTGAGCATGGATGGTGATGACTGAGCACGGATGGGATGGCTGAGCATGGATGGAGAAGACTGAGCATGGATGGAATGGCTGAGCATGGATGGGGATGACTGAGCCCGTATGGGAGGACTTAGCACAGATGGGGATGGCTGAGCATGGATGCGGATGGCTGAGCATGGATGGGGATGACCGAGCACGGATGGGATAGCTGAGCACAGATGGTGATGACTGAGCATGGATGGGATGGCTGAGCATGGATGGGATGGTTGAGCATGGATGGGGATGGCTGAGCATGGATTGGGGATGACTGAGCACGGATGGGATGGCTGAGCATGGATGGAGAAGACTGAGCACGGATGGAATGGCTAAGCATGGATGGGAATGAATGAGCCATATGGGATGACTTAGCATGGATGGGGACGGCTGAGCATGGATGGGGATGACTGAGCATGGATGGGGATGACTGAGCACGAATGGAGATGGCTGGGGATGACTGAGCACATATGGGATGGCTGAGCATGGATGGGATGGCTGAGCATGGATGGTGATGACTGAGCACGGATGGGATGGCTGAGCATGGATGGAGAAGACTGAGCATGGATGGAATGGCTGAGCATGGATGGGGATGACTGAGCACGGATGGGATGGCTGAACGTGGATGGGGATGACTGAGCACTGACGGGGATAACTGAGCACTGATGGGGATGGATGAGCACAGATGGGGATGACTGAGCACGGATAGGATGACTGAGCACGGATGGGGATGACTGAGCATGGATGGGATGGTTGAGCACGGATGGGATGGTTGAGCATGGATGGGGATGGCTGAGCACGGATTGGGGATGACTGAGCACAGATGGGATGACTGAGCACGGATGGGGGTGGCTGAGCACAGATAAGGATGGCTGAGCACTGATGGGGATGACTGAGCATGGATGGATGGCTGAACATGGATGACTGGGCATGGCTGGATGGGGGAGCATGGATGCGGATGGATGACTGAGCATGGATGGATGGATGGGGTGAGTGCAAACTGGCACATTGCAGCGCTGTGGACACTACAGATCCTGCCCACAGTGCTTCTGCATCTGATCTCTCCCCTTTCCTCTCACACTGTACTGATCGGCACAGAGAGGGGAGAGATAAGCCGGAGATGTGCCGGCTTGTTTACATCTGATCACTCCATCATTCGATGGAGCAATCACGTGGTAAAGGGCCGCTGTGAGCAGCCGTTTACCGTGATGCGCCAGGTCCGGAGTCACGGATATTCCGGGGTGCGCGATTCTGGGAGGACGTCACTGCACGTCCTCCCCAGAATTTACAGACCGCGCTGTAGCCATCAATTGGCTATGGCCCAGTTGTAAAGTGGTTACAAACAGAATCACTGAGTTGGAAAAAGGATCACCCCCACCCCTCCTTCCTTAAAATTACTTTTAACCACTTGACCTCTATAAGATTTACCCCCTTCATGACCAGGCACTTTGTTACTTTAACTGACAATTGCGTGGTCGTGCAACAATGTACCCGAATAAAATGTATGTCCTTTTTTTCCCACTGTGTGGGAGGTGCTTTGACTAGGGGAAGGCATGGATCCATGTTCCTGCTTTGCAATAATACAGGATCCATGCCTTCCCTACTGACAGAACGGCGATCTGCCTTGTGATCGGTGGGACATCGAGTCAGTGGTACCTGCAGACTAGCTCCCGCTGTGTATAATCGGGAGTAGGTAGCCGGCTGCACGCCTGCGTGCCCCAGACCTGGAAGTGCAGGATCACATACTAGGTACGTGATCCTGTGCAGGTTGAGCCACCTTGCCATCGTATATGTAAGTTATATGATCAGCAAGCAGTTAAACTCAATCAGGTGTAGCTAATCACTCTCTCAATGGCACACAACGCCAGATGACTTTCAACTGTGATCAGCTGTGCTCATTTTGATTAGCTCAGCATGAAAAGAGCTTTCCTGGAGTATTTCAGTCCCTGATAGTGCAACTAAAGCAAATAATCAACTATTAAAATGAAAATAAATGTAAATGAGTGTAAGTGTAAATGAATACAATGAAAACTTGATAATATTCAGAGTGTCAAAAAGTCCACTATGTAAAACAAAAAAGATCTCAGTTTGTGAACAAATGAAAAACGTACTGAAAGTTCAAAAAGTGAATGTTGATAGTAAATCTTTATCTTAGATAACTGTTTAATCCTTCAAAATAATTTCCTTTGTGACGACTGTGGGGTGTCTGAAGCACCCGCCAAAGCATCAGCCCAAAAAGCCAGCAATATGGACAGAGGATATTAAACCCAAGGTAAAGTTTAACCGCTTAACAACCGCCCCATAGACAATTGACGTCTACAGGGCGGTTGCTTAATTCCCCCCCCCCGGGAACATCCGTGACCGTCGGATCCGGGGGACCCGACTGATCACGGATCGAGGTGAATGGCCGCTGTGCGCGGCCTTTCACCACGTGATCGCGCCGTCAAATGACGGTGCGGTCACATGTAAACAAGCCGGCGCTTCCGCCGGCTTCTCTCTCCTCTCCGCACCGATCGGTGCAGTGTGAGAGGAGAGAGGGGGGAGAGAGGTGGTGCTGCAGCGCTGTGGGCAATGTGTAATGCCCACAGCGCTGCCTAGTGACTAAATACTCCCCCCCCACCATCTATTTACCAACCAACCACCACCCCCCAGCCACCCACCACCCACCTTGCCATCATCAGCCACCCACCACCCACCCAGCCATCCACCCCCCACCCATCCTCACTCAATCCATCCTCACCCACCCACCCATCCATCCATGCTCACCCATCCATCCATCCAGCCATGCATGCTCATCCACCCAGCCATGCTCACCCATCCAGCCATGCATGCTCATCCACCCAGCCGTGCTCATCCATCCATCCA
>BLSH010289869.1:411025-422769 GCA_018402905.1 Glandirana rugosa
TACCATGTACATATACGTGTATTTTCCGGTTTTTAGAATGTATTTTTACGGCGGCGAGGATGGTGTTCCAGCGCCGCTGTCATTGCAGTCAAACCCTCCCAGGATACGTGACTACAATGACGGCGGTACCCGAGCGATAGATGAGGTGAGGATGGACTAACGACTGGCCACTACGTTCTAAGTAGACTCCGGTAACAGACTTATACTCAATTATTGTGTTCCTAGTAGAAATAAGCGGAAGACACGTAACAAAACCACCTCCCTATAGTGGCACCTCTCGGTAATTGGTGAACTGTTGACCGTTGAATTTGTGGGAATTGTTAAAGGACGCAAATTTCATATGGGTACAATGTTGCATGACTGAGTAATTGTCATTCAAAGTGTGAGAGCGCTGAAAGCTGAAAATTGGTCTGGTTGTTAAGGGTGTTTAAGTTGCCAGTTGTCAAGTGGTTAATGGCTCTCCACGGTGATATCCCTCCACCAAAACAATGCACAGAAGGCGAATAAAGATGATCCTTGTGTTATTAACTCATATTCAGACAATGGCCTCAGATGAATCTTGCATCACCGGTCAGCAATCAGGTAGGAGTGGAGTAGATAGCGAGCCCATGGCGGCAGTAACATCAGTGCATAGGACCCTCCCAAACTGACGTTACTGTCGCCGCGACCTTGTGGTAGGAGCGGCGGCATTTTTATGTAAGATTTTTGGCCTTTTATGTGCATATACATGTACCATCAATTTTTATCAACAAATACTTCACCCTATTACCATTATTTTGGCTCCCGGTGGTGAGCTTTTTTATATACCATGCACCCCATTGGAGGGGACCGTGGATTCATCGCTATCTACTCTACTCCCACCTGTCACCATTCACTTTCATCACGTTTTTCATTTGTTCATGAACTGAGATCTTTTTTTGTTTCACATATTGGACTCTTTGACTCTTTGAATATTAATACGTTTACATTGTATTCGTTTACAGCGTTGCATTTATTTTCATTTTATACATTTGAGGGTTTTATATTTACCTTGTTTGTTCTAGCAGCTTTATTGTGTTTTCACCATCGCTCACATTCTTTTAAATTATTTAAATAATCAACTATGGGTGGCAAGGCACTGTCAAAAGATCTCCAGGATAAAGTTGTGGACAGGCATAAGTCAGGAGATGGATACACAAAATCTTTTTTTTCTATACCCACTGTATGTATAGTTAAAATACATGCAGGTAGGATCCTAGAATACCGGTTTTCAAGTCAAAAGACTGTCAGCAAATAGCTGTACTCTTTGTTCATTCACTTACTGGAGAGTGATGCCCCGTACACACGGGACGACGATCGCATTCAACAGGTCGTACTCACGACCATTGTATGCGATATCGATCGTTCGTATGCGCGATTTGAACAGTCGAACATACGACGGTCGTACAAGGGAGTTGTATGAGCAGACTAGAAAACTTAGTTGTACCAACAAGCTCTCATACGACCGTTGTATCGTGTGTACAGAACAGTTGGTACAACAAGTTGTATTGTGAAAAACACGCATGCTCCGCAGTCAGGAATGGCTGGATGCTAATTACATGCACCTGAACGTTCTTTCCCCGGACGTACGATCGTGTAGTGCAGTCAGTATGCTGCATACAACAGCCAACATACGATTCAAACACGGTCGTACGTGCGATCGTCGTCCTGTGTGTAAGAGGCTTTAGAATGGGTAGGAGAAGTAGCTGTGATCAGAGGCGGCTCTCTAATTAGGCAACTTAGGCGGTCGCCAAAGGCCTCACCCTCGCAGGGGCCTCGCAAACGCCTAATTTGACACTGACACCAGCACCGAAATAGAGAGTACTGACACCAGCACTTTAAAGCTCTTAATAAATGCAATTTATAAAGTTAATTTTTTTTTCACTTGGATTATTTTTCCCATTATTGGCCTGAGTAGGGCCTCATGTCTAGGTTTTCCTAAAGGCCTCACAAAGCATAGAACCGCCTCTGGCTGTGATATAGATATATATAACCGTAAACAAATGGGGTGTACTTACTGTGTTTGACTTTCAAGCAGATACCTTTTTCCATCTCTTCTGCTCTACACAACAAAATTATTTTCAGCATGAAACAAAAATAATCATAATAATGACCGGAGTAGAAACACAGACAATTTAATTTGTAATTTGATCTCACATTGGTAGTCAGTGGAGAAATTCCCCCCTACATCAGTGGTTACTGTAGTTCTCCCATTCCCCTGTGGTCAGTGTAGAGCTCCCTTACATCTGAGGTTATTGTAGTGCTCCCTTACATCTGTGGTCAGTGTAGTGCTCCGTTACATCTGTGGTCAGTGTAGTGCTCCATTACATCTGTGGTCAGTGTAGTGCTCCCTTACATATTTGGTCAGTGTAGTGCTCCATTACATCTGTGGTCAGTGTAGTGTTCTGTTACATCTGTGGTCAGTGTAGTGCTCCATTACATCTGTGGTCAGTGTAGTGCTCCCTTACATCTATGGTCAGTGTAGTGCTCCCTTACATCTGTGGTCAGTGTAGTCCTCCCTTACATATTTGGTCAGTGTAGTGCTCCATTACATCTGTGGTCAGTGTAGTGCTCCCTTACATATTTGGTCAGTGTAGTGCTCCATTACATCTGTGGTCAGTGTAGTGCTCTGTTACATCTGTGGTCGGTCAGTGTAGTGCTCTGTTACATCTATGGTCAGTGTAGTGCTCCATTACATCTGTGGTCAGTGTAGTGCTCCGTTACATCTGTGGTCAGTGTAGTGCTCCGTTACATCTGTGGTCAGTGTAGTGCTCCCTTACATGTGTGGTCAGTGTAGTGCTCCCTTACATCTGAAGTCAGTATAGTGCTGCATAACATCTGTGGCCAGTATACTGCTCCCTTTCATCTGTGGTCAGTGTAGTGCTGCCTTACATCTGTGGTCAGTGTAGTGCTCCCTTACATCTGTGGTCAGTGTAGGGCTCCTTTACATCTGTGGGCAGTGTAGTGCTCCCTTACATATGTGGTCAGTGTAGTGCTCCGTTACCTCTGTGGTCAGTGTAGGGCTCCCTTACATCTGTGGTCAGTGTAGTGCTCCCTTACATATGTGGCCAGTGTAGTGCTCCGTTACATCTGTGGTCAGTGTAGGGCTCCATTACATCTGTGGTCAGTGTAGTGCTCCCTTACATATGTGGTCAGTGTAGTGCTCCGTTACATATGTGGTCAGTGTAGGGCTCCATTACATCTGTGGTCAGTGTAGTGCTCCCTTACATCTGTGGTCAGTGTAGTGCTCCGTTACATCTGTGGCCAGTGTAGGGCTCCATTACATCTGTGGTCAGTGTAGTGCTCCGTTACATCTGTGGTCAGTGTAGTGCTCCGTTACCTCTGTGGTCAGTGTAGGGCTCCCTTACATCTGTGGTCAGTGTAGGGCTCCCTTACATATTTGGTCAGTGTAGTGCTCCGGTACATCTGTGGTCAGTGTAGTGCTTTGTTACATCTGTGGCCAGTGTAGTGCTGCCTTACATCTGTGGTCAGTGTAGTGCTCTGTTACATCTGTGGTCAGTGTAGTGCTGCCTTACATCTGTGGTCAGTGTAGTGCTCTGTTACATCTGTGGTCAGTGTAGTGCTCCGTTACATCTGTGGCCAGTGTAGGGCTCCATTACATCTGTGGTCAGTGTAGTGCTCCGTTACATCTGTGGTCAGTGTAGTGCTCCGTTACCTCTGTGGTCAGTGTAGGGCTCCCTTACATCTGTGGTCAGTGTAGGGCTCCCTTACATATTTGGTCAGTGTAGTGCTCCGGTACATCTGTGGTCAGTGTAGTGCTTTGTTACATCTGTGGCCAGTGTAGTGCTGCCTTACATCTGTGGTCAGTGTAGTGCTCTGTTACATCTGTGGTCAGTGTAGTGCTGCCTTACATCTGTGGTCAGTGTAGTGCTCCCTTATATCTGTGGTCAGTGTAGTGCTCCCTTACATATGTGTTCAGTGCAGAGCTCCCTTACATCTGTGGTCAATGTAGTGCTGCCTTACATCTATGGTCAGTGTAGTGCTCTGTTACATCTGTGGTCAGTGTAGTGCTCCATTACATCTGTGGTCAGTGTAGTGCTGCCTTACATCTGTGGTCAGTGTAGTGCTCTGTTACATCTGTGGTCAGTGTAGTGCTGCCTTACATCTGTGGTCAGTGTAGTGCTGCCTTACATCTGTGGTCAGTGTAGTGCTGCCTTACATCTGTGGTCAGTGTAGTGCTCCCTTACAAATGTGTTCAGTGCAGAGCTCCCTTACATCTGTGGTCAGTGTAGTGCTGCCTTACATCTGTGGTCACTGAAGTGCCCACAGTACCCCGTTACAATGGTTTCTGTCTGAGAAGACAGGGTACACTGGTCCCACACAGCTGGATCTGTTAAATAACAGCCCAAAAACTATGCATGTTTTGTGAAGCTGGAACTTCACCACTATTCACTTTCCAAAGCTGATAAAGAATGCTCTAGCAGATTGGTTGCACAACATTTGCACTAACATTTGTCTTTCACATATACAGTATACAGTTGTTTTGTAACAGATGTGTCTATCTACAGGTCGTTAAACTATGGAGGTATAGGAACCATTATTGGACATGAACTCACACATGGGTATGATGACTGGGGTAAATATCTCACTTTTCTTTACACAAACCATGTATCATGCTTGTCATAAGAAAAGTATATGTACTGCATATTTTTCTGTTTTGGTATGTATAGTATATGATTAAATTTAAGTTTAATAAAATAGAATAGAACACACAAATACATTAAAGGAAAAAAAAAATACATATATATATATATATATATTTCCTTCTAAAGGTAAAGTTGCTTATCTATTTGTCTACATAATCTGTATATTTTTATTAGTTGTGTGCTCTTATGTTGTCCATGGAGATTCACTGCCCTAAATGTATTCTGTACCCTAATATTTATTGGCAGGTGGTCAGTATGACTCATTTGGGAACCTCATTCACTGGTGGACAGAAGAATCATACAGCAAGTTCCTCAAGAAAGCGGAGTGCATTGTAGATTTATATGAAAACTTCACTGTTTACAATCAGAGGGTAAGGGCTTATATTATTATATGTATCTCACTGTAGTGATTGGTGCTGAAACTCTTGATTCAATGTTCAGATGTTGACGAGATCTACAATTGCCTGGCACTGTACATTTTAAAGTTCATAGTGCTAGATATCACTGCAGGCCTCTGGTATTCATAAGTTATGAGGGGATATGATGATTCTACAGTATAACAATATAGCAATACAGGTGAAGTAGGCAGCTGCCTAGGGCGCACTGCTGCCTAGGGGCGCAGCTGACCTTTGCCTCACCTCCTCCTCGTGGCCCCCAGGCTCCTGGCAGGGCCACTGATAGGGGGCCCAGACAGCAAGGAGTTCGCTGTGGCAGGCATGTGGTAGCCTTGCAGAGTGGTGTGAGGCTTTCCCCCTCTCCCTCCCACAGCTTTCCAGATGCTGGAGGGAGAGGGACAGACAAGTGCAACAGGCAGCCAATAGCACTGCTCTTCTGAGTATTTGGACAGAAATAAAGAAGGTGGAACTTTACATGAGGCGTACTAATACATAGAGTATATATATGATTTGAAATGTATTTTACAACCATTTTATAAAAATACATGAGGTCATTTTATACTTCTCTGGCGTGGGGTGGACTAAAAATGCCCCCGCATTGTGGCGTCATTGACGCCGCAAGCGGGGTGCTGACATGATGCCGATGCACAGGGGTGTCCTCTCCAGCCACGTCTCAAAAGGAAATGAGGAGGGGAGGTGCCGCCGTGCATCGGAGCCCTGGGAACCAGACAGCGTCCGCATATCCCACATCCTCGATTTGGGCCGGCTACTTAGTGGATTTTTCATATAGAACAATAGAGACCCAGTAGGGTAAAATTATGGGTATTTTACTATTGTTATAGAAGATTAACACAGGTAGTATAGTTACAGTCTACTGAAGATTATAAGGGAATATATGTAAATATTTAATTGAATATTTATGGTCCAGCCACTATGTGGATGTTGTTCATATAGAACAACAGAGATCCAGTGTGGATACAAAATATATGGGTATAAATACTGTTGTTGTGAAGGGTTAACACAAGTCTCTAATTATAGTCTACTTAATGTTATATAAAAATGTGTGTAAATATCTAGTTGAATGTTTATGGTGTGGCAGGTCACTGAATACAGCGGGTGTCTTCCACCCAATTATTAGAACCAAAAACAAAAAGTGTGACCTGACACAACCAATATGGCTAGCCTCCACCCCTATGTAATATTTGGACATGAAAAAAGAAGGTTGGATTTTATACAAGGCATAATAATACATAGTGTATATATATGATTGGAAATTTATTTTACAACCATTTCATAAAAATACATGAGGTCATTTTATACTTTAGTTACATGCAATAATTGCTATCATAGTAAAAGGCATGAATTTCAGAAATCGCATGGTTGACAAAGTAGATTCATATATACATAAACAGTTGCATGAGCCAAACTTGTCTTGGCACCCTAAAAACTGTACACGTTTCATGGCTCTCTACCATTGGTCAGGAGTTAGGTGCAAATATAAAGCTATAAATACAAAACGTTTTTGAGTTAATGAATGCTACCCTTTAGATAGGGAAGTAACATGGTTATGAAGCAGGGAATCTATACTCACAAGTAGACCGAGCTGAGCCCAGCTGATATCAAGGAGGGAGGAATCCAGACCAATAATCTGTCCCTGGGCTGTTATCTTTGAAAGCATTAGCTGGTCAGGCTGGGAGCTTTACAGACCTGTTAACCATTTACTATCCTCCTGTGCTTGAGAATTGACTGATAGTAAAGTGTTTTTTTTGGCACTTTATTATATCTTGTAAAATCCTGTTTACCCATAGTTCAGTGATCAATGTTTTTCCACACTGGTCACTGCTAGGACACACTTGTACAATGGCTGCGGTCTCTGACCCTCTCCTGTAGTATGTCTGCAGTTTCTGACCATCTTATGTAGTATGTCTTCAGTTTCTGACCATCTCCTGTAGTATTTCTGCAGTCTCTGACCATCTCCTGTAATATGTCTGCATTCTCTGGCCCTCTCCTGTATCATGTCTGCAGTCTCCGACCGTCTCCTGTATCATGTCTGCAGTATCTGACCATCTCCTGTATCATGCCTGCAGCCTCTGTAATATGTCTGCAGGCTCTAACCATCTGCTGTAGTATGTCTACATATCTCTGACTATCTCTTGTAGTATGTCTGCAGGCTCTGGCCATCTGCTGTAGTATGTCTGCAGTCTCTGATCATCACTTGTAGTATGTCTGCAATCTCTGACCATCTCCTCTAGTATGTCTGCAGTCTCTGACCCTCTCCTGTATCATGTGTGCAGTCTCTGACCATCTCTTGTAGTATTTCTGCAGTCTCTGACCATCTTCTGTACAATGTCTGCAATCTCTGACCGTCTCCTGTATCATGTCTGCAGTCTCTGACCATCTCCTGTAGTATTTCTGCAATAAAGGGAAGCTACAGCCAGACACGGTAGGTGGTAAGGGATGGTGTACCTAGGCATGGTAGATAGTGAGGGATGGGGGGCCCAGGCATGGTGGGTGTCAGTAAATTTACTGGCGGTTGGCAACCCTGCATCATTCTGGTGCTGGGAGCTTAGATTGTTCATTTAATAATCAGATGTTGAAGAGATCTACAATTGCCCAAAACTGTTCTTCTTAAATTAATTTACGATTACCCCAAAGAAATGGATTATATATGCAATGCCAACATACAGTAGTATCAGTGAAATAACACCAACCCTCCTCATTACAAAAAAATTATATTTACCTAATTGATAACAGATGGCAGATTGTAGAAAGAGCAGTCTCAGGTCTTAAGGCCCATACACACGATACGAAAATTGGAAGTAAAATTTCTTCCAACGAACGATCTGCCAATTTTCGAATCGTTAGTATGGTGCTTTCGACAACCGGTTCTGATTTTTCGTCTGACAAAAGCTGGATGTGCAGACTATAAAATTTTTATCGTACGTGAACTCAAAGTCCGATTTTCATTTAATTAGTACAGTTTTCATCCAAAAAAAATCGTAAGAGCAAGACTACCCATGCTCAGAAACTAAAGAATACATACAAAACTATTCAACACATTATATCACTTCTGAAGTTGTATGCTGTCGTACGAGAATTCTCGTATGGTGAGTAACCTCTTCACTTTCAATATGAGACTCGCATGCAACAAAAAAAAAAGAAAAAGCAGTCGTCCGAAAATCTGATCGTGTGTACAAGTCTTTAGATCCCATACACACTATACAACTTTTGTCGTCTGATTTCCTTTAGATTTACCAAAAGTCCAGGAGCTGAATATATCACTTAGCAATTGGTCAGAGCAGATATTGCTAATTTTCTTGCTTTGTAGTAAGCCAAGACTGTTGCTCTGTGAATTTTGTTCCCGACTTTAGTGCCATTCAATAAAATAACTCAGTATTAAGAGTATATATTAATCTAGTAATACACTCACTGCTAATGAGTCATCCACTTAAAGCTTGCACTGTGCAACCTTAAAACAAACAGTTCTTTCCATTTAAAAAAAATTGTTTTTTTAGTCCTGCCCACAATAAATAAATATATTTACTGCTATACATTGCTTTGCTATATTCTCCTATATATTACTATATTGTTTGTCCATGTATTATTGTATGTCCATCTGTAAAATAATTTGTTAGCAATTAGGGGGAAATTCCATTTTCTTACTAAAACTTAGGTGACTTTGAATATTCTTAAATTATTATAGCAAATTTTAATACATTTTCTTCCACTGAGTATAAAAAAATACACAGTTCATCAAAAATTGGTTTAATTGAGAATGTAGCTCAACTTTAAAATTATTTTTATGTCAAACTTAACCATAATTAGATGCAGGCCTATTTTTGAGAAAAGAAAAAAAACAACAACCTTGCACTAATGGTTTTACACAATAATATTTTAGCAAACCTCTTTGCAAATTCTTCTGTTTTGTAAGAATGGGATAATCCCTGCCAGTGCAATTGCTGAAAGTATGTATTAATCCTTTCTTGAGGTCATTGAAGAGATCTGTTTTTATAGAAAGGTTTACAAAGGGAGCATGCAATTTTTACAGTTATCGAGTATTCAGATTATCGAATGTTACACATTGTAAATGTTCAACTACACAATAGTCGATTAAGGAGTTGTAGGATACGGGTTCATATGACTTGCAGTGCAGGGAGTGGAGTGGTAATGCCATTTGGCAGAGCCAGACTCTGTATCTTAAAAAAATGCCCTCAAACCTCAGAATTGACTGTTTTAAAGAATGTGAAATGAGAGCAAGGAAGTAAAAGCTATTACAAGGGAGTAAGCATTAAAGGGTGGTTTGGTGGTATGAAGAGGACGTGGATAGGATGTGAACCCCACCCAGGCCGCGGGCAGCTTGTGTCTCCTTTTCAGCACCTTCCCACTGCTCCAGGCCAATATGGATACTTCTCCTTTTCTTAAGACCCAATTCCTGATTGGCCAGGAGGAGAAGCAGGAAGACAATAGTGAATATTAATTCACTATTGTCACACAACTGGGTGGTGCTCTGTGTCCTGAGCCCACCCCTTTTGAAGCCAATTACAGCATCAGGCTCTAATCAGGTGCTTTAAAAAAAAAAAAACCCATTGAACTCCATGCGTCCAGCAACCTGCATGTATATTAGGGGCCAGGCACATGGATTAGGGGGGCATGCCGCTGCGCCCCTAATGGAGTGGCCACCACTGCATAGAGCTATGTTGATCACATGATTGTCAACCCACAAAGATGCAGGGCTAAAATTCTGCGGGCATAAAGTGCAGGTTCCTAGATCTGCCAGCACATACATGCAGCATCCTACAAGACCCTCCTGCCACATCCAGATCTTGGGCCATTTGGATTCTTTGACTCTACTGAGCAGTGTCAGATTGCTGCTAAGGCTTGTTTCCAGAGGCGTAACAAGAACCTTCAGGGCCCCGGTGCAAGAAACCTTGGAGGGCCCCCCTGACCCCCTTCTTCATTTGGTCCCATGGCCTCCCCACTGATTCCGAGGCCCTTTACTACTGTTGTGGAACCCTTTCACGTGTTCTGCAGTGGGTCCCCTTCCTACCATCTTGGGCCCACCCCACGGTGACAGAACACAACAGACATGCCACTAGCACACCAGGAAATTCCATATAAGGGCCAATGCAATGGCAGAACTACCAGGGTTGCAAAAGGTCACACTTGTGACCGGGCCCTGGCATTCTGCATCTATGGGCGTCCCCAGCCTCCTCTTGATGTCATGTCCCTGCTATTGGTAGCGCTGGTCTGGCGTCTCTGTCTCCATGGCAGCGGTGTTAGTCTATTAGGACCCAGTGCTGATTACATTATGGGGCTGATGGGTGCATGGGGGGGAGGGCTGCCACTATTGGTTGTAGACAGCTGAGCCCCCTGCTGGTCACCTAGCAGCAGTATAGCCTTCTCAGTTTTAATGCTGATTGGGATGTGATCCAGGTGATGCTCCCAGTTGGATCTACTAAACACAGTATTTATAAGAATCAAGAGTACAATCACATATATATCAACCATATGTTCTGCAGCCATGTGGGCTGCGTTCCTGGTAAGATGAGAGCTCTGATCACTAAAACCACTGTCATTTTTAATATTTGATCTGACTGGGAGCATCACCTGGATCTCATCCCAATCAGCATGTAAGAGAGGGTTATGCAGTGCTACTGATGCTAAGCGACCTGCAGGATGCTCAGCTGTCTACAACCAATTGCACTTGCCCTCCTGCGCATGTGCCCATCAGCCCCATAAAGTAGCCAACACTGGGTTCTAATGTGCTGCCACTGCTGCCATGGAGACAGAGACCAGCGCTGTCAAAGCAGGGACAGGACAGCAACCCTGGTTGTTCAGCCAAGGATTCCCCCATCCACCTGGAGTGTATAGATGGGGAATTGGATCATATATTTTTTTCAGTGTAAGGCCCCTTTCACATGGATGTTCTGTTCAGGTCCGCCTGGGAGTTTTTCAGGCAGACCTGAAGGGACACTCCATTTTCCTCTATGTAATGACGGATGTCAGCGGGGACATGTCCGCCGACATCCGCCGCTCTCCCATCCTGTCCGCTAAATCAAGATGGATGGAAACCCTATTTTTCCATCCGTCTGGAGATCGGAGGGGATGAAAACGGACAGATGGTCTGTTTTCATCAGATTTCCCATAGAGGAGAGTGGGGATCTGACAGATCTGTCTCTGCACAGTAAGCGGAGATGGATCTGTCATCCGCCTGCTCAGTGGGGATCAGCAGATTGATCCCTGCTGTGCAAAGCAGAGTCCACAAAAGGACAAGCCTGTGTGAAAGGGGCCTGATGATCGAAAAAAAAATTGATCGAAAAGCGATCAATATATGGGCTGCATATGTGCTAACTTGGCACTTGGAAGAACGGGGGGGGGGGTGGCGGGGGAGACAGGTAGGTAAGAGAAGGGAGGGAAGCAGGGACAGTTCATTGATCAAAGTGTAAATGCAGAGCTCACTCAATCGAGAGCCAAGGCTGGAAGCTGGTGGCCCAGGTATCGTTCATGGCTTCATGCGGCTTGGAATGTGCAGCTGCTCTTCTTCATATGTCCCGCGCACATCCCCCCTCTCTCCTGCATAGCTGTATGCCGGGATAGGAGAGTGGACGGCAGTGTTGCCAACCCCCCACAGCGTTTTTTACTGGCAAACCATGGAAAATCTTAC
>BLSH010289869.1:429848-441265 GCA_018402905.1 Glandirana rugosa
GAGTATAAGTCGGTTTACGAAGTCTTGAGTAACCTGCCGCGAAGTGTCACGTCTACCTGTTACTGGGTTTCGTATGACGCTTACGTTGGTTTCTCAAAAAATTCCCTTTCTTCACCTTACAATACGTTACCGGTTCAGTTAGTGGACTGGACTTAGGTTAACTCGTACGTAAAGTGAACGACTTCTGTTTTGACTTCCCTTTTACGGGGTTCTTGTTCGTCCTTGACTTCTGTCAACGTCATTTCCGGACCGTCTCGTAGTGGTCCCTACTTTGGGTCGTAGACCACTACAGATACGCAAGGTCTGAAGTCCAACATTAACTGACGGTCATTGTCCATCTGCACTGTGAAGCGCCGTCCAATGAGTTCTGAAGCATTTGGCTGAATATGAGCAGATAATATTGCCCGAAACACTTCAGAATTCATCTTGCTGCTTTGTCAGCAGTCACATCATCAATAAATGCAAGACAACCAGTTAGATTGGCAGCCATGCATGCCCACACCATGACACTACCACCACCATGCTTCACTGATGAGGTGGTATGCTTTGGATCATGAGCAGTTCCTTTCCTTCTCCATACTCTTCTCTTCCCATCACTCGGGTACAAGTTGATCTTGGTCTCATCTGTCCATAGGATGTTGTTCCAGGACTGTGAAGGCTTTTTTAAATGTTGTTTGGCAAACTCTAATCTGGCCTTCCTGTTTTTGAGGCTCACCAATGGTTTACATCTTGTGGTGAACCCCCTGTATTCACTCTGGTGAAGTCTTCTCTTGATTGTTGACTTTGACACACATACACCTACCTCCTGGAGAGTGTTATTGATCTGGCCAACTGTTGTGAAGGGTGTTCTCTTCACCAGGGAAAGAATTCTTCTGTCATCCACCACAGTTGTTTTCCGTGGTCTTCCGGGTCTTTTGGTGTTGCGTTCTTTCTTTTTAAGGGTGTTCCAAACAGTTGATTTGGCCACACCTAATGTTTTTGCTATCTCTCTGATGGGTTTGTTTTGTTTTTTCAGCCCAATGATGGCTTGCTTCACTGATAGTGACAGCTCTTTGGATCTCATATTGAGAGTTGACAGCAACAGATTCCAAATGCAAATAGCACACTTGAAATGAACCCTGGACCTTTTATCTGCTCCTTGTAAATGGGATAATGAGGGAATAACACACACCTGGCCACCGAACAGCTGAGCAGCCAATTGTCCCATTACTTTTGGTCCCTTAAAAAGTGGAAGGCAAATATACAAACTGTTCTAATTCCTACACCGTACACCTGATTTGGATGTAAATACCCTCAAATTAAAGCTGAACGTCTGCAGTTAAAGCACATCTTGTTCGTTTCATTTCAAATCCATTGTGGTGGAGTATAGAGCCAAAAAGATTAGAATTGTGTCGATGTCCCAATATGTATGGAACTGCTTCCCATCCAGCCTATAAACAAATGACAGGTGAGCGAGAGCTCTCCCATCCTGGGTGGACATCATATGATGTCCTCCCAGTCACAGGCCACGCTTCCATGTGATCTGTCACCCGATGACAGATTATTGTAAGGGACCAGCCCCATTACCATGTGATCGCTGTTACCAATCACAGAGTCACATGACAGTTGTACAGGGTTGCATGACTGTCATTCAAAGTGTGACTGACAGAACTTAGAGCTGAACCTCCTGGCCTGGGCAGGAAGTGGTTGAAAGTGTTATTGAAGTGGTTAAACTACAGTATTTAACCACTTCAATCCTTATCAAGCAGTTGCTTCTCCAGCTGTTTACAGTGTAAAGTAATTACATCTCAAGGATCTCAAAGATTATAATAATGTTTTTGTCCAGTTTAAGGCAGTTTCTAATAGCGTAGAAACACCTGATGCTTCTTTTCATTAGAGGGTTGGCTGCCAAGATTTGTTTTCATAGAAAAAAGCTAAGATTTCTGTGCTTCTGTTGCGGACTTTGAAAATGAGATTATTCACAATGTCTATAGTTACAGAAGTAAATGTGGGCTTATTTTAAAGTGCTTTTACTGCTTGTTCATTATGCAGATGAACCTGTGAATATTCACAGGTTCAGCCAAGTGCAACCAATCTGAATTCAACCTGATACACTTTGGTGAAGTAGTTTTTCTAAACGCATAGCCACAGTCCTGACCACCTTTAAAGTAATCTTAGTTTAATGTACTGGTGTGTAAAATACACAGGTAAATTAGAGACAAAAGTATAATTGCAGCTCATCATTTCTGTTCCACTCTATTTTTTTAGGTAAATGGAAGATTAACATTAGGTGAAAATATTGCTGATATGGGCGGCCTTAAATTGGCGTATTATGTGAGTATGTTATACATCTAAAAAATGTATTATCTGTCATGTAGGGCAGGATTAAGGTATGTGACAGCCTCAGGGCAAAAATTTGTACAGGGGACCACCATCCATTCGGACAGAGGGAAAAAAGAGATATATGGGTTGGTGAGCTCAGGGCTGGTAAACCTCAGTGAGCCTGAGATTGTGCAGAGGAAGAGAGCCATTGTGGTGTGCATATCACTGAATTAAGTACATGACCAGAAAATTTATTTGTGGGGTATGGTTTTATGGTGACAGACCTTTAAACGGGGATCAAGTTTTGATAACATGGTGCTAAAAACCAAGAGGATTAAATCGTCCACACCCTTGCACAAATGGCACCATATCACCATTTCACTATGCTGTGGCAATACATGGGCCTACCTATGTGTGTCAATATGCAGTCAACACACAGGTCCACACTGGTGAAGAAAGAAAGACACAGTATAGGGGATATGCTGAAGGTGGAATGAAATGGATAATGTATTAGGGATGCTGTAAGTGGAGGAAAGGAACATTACAGTAGGGCACTGAGGTAGATGAGAGAAGCAGTACAGAAGAGCACTGGGGGTGGACAAGAGAAGCAGGAGGGTGTATCCTACACCTCTCCAAGCTGGTACAATTTAACAAATATATTAGATATACACTGTAAAAATAGTTTTATATATTTATAACAATATTACTTATCTTGTTCATATTTTTTGGTACTCTGACTGCAACAGCTGAGTTTTATAGCAGAATGGACTGATGATCTACTAACCAGTTCAAGTCACTGCTCTCCTGAAAGTGGTTCATCCATTGCTGTACGAGTAGAGTAGAGTGTGATCACTGTTATGCTGGTTACCAAGTGATTTGAGGTGTGTAACTGGGAGTGGTTGTGTGCCACTAAAGGGGGCCTGTTAGTGATGTAAACCCATGGGTAATGGCCCCTTATACCTACCTATTGTTTAATTGCTGGCATCCAATGCTCTTCGTATTGACAATACACTCTGGGTGAACACTTCCACTTCTCACTATGTACTATATGTATGCTAATTACTGTCATCTGATTGTGTATATTTTCAGGCATACCAAAAGTGGGTAAGAGAAAATGGTCCAGAGCGACCCCTTCCTCGTCTGAAATATACTCATGATCAGCTATTCTTCATTGCTTTTGCACAGGTAAGAAAGTAGCTTCTTGTCATTAGTGGAAAGTCAGAATGATACTAAATAATTAGTATAGGGTAATTTATAAGAAATATCAATGCTGCAATGTGTAGGCAGGCTGAAGTATCTCAGCCAGGGGTCGGCACATGCTGGGGAAAGGGTTAAGTGTTTTTTGCTTAGTTCTTGGGCTTTGGTCTTAGCCTTCCCAGCCTGTGCTATAAAAAGGGGAACAGCTGAGGTCCAAAAATGATGGGTTGCGGTGGGTCCAGTGAATTCCAGCATCATCTGGGAGCGCAGTCATTGATACTACTGTAGAAACGGGTTTTCAGAAGACTTTCAAGCCATGGACCATGCCATTATGGACTCTCCCCTCTTGGAGGTATGCATGGACCACTACATTATTCTAGTCAGCATTAGGAAAAGGACTCTTATGCTGCATCTCTCCAGTAAAGTTCATTAACCGATCTAAGCCTGGCTTGAAGTTATTCAAAAGAGTGCATGTGGGTTCTGGTATATCTAAAAGAACCAGGATCTGTAACAGCACCATGGGTTATGAAATAACACCATTACATAAGGGTTACTTCAGCAAGACAAACAGAGGAGTGTAGTTGCAAAGAGTGACAAGTGCAGGTTCAAGAAACAAGCAATCAGTCGTTAGTTTTGGTACCTGGTAAAGGTGACAGATCCTCAGGAAGAAAGGGCGTCAATGTTCTGGCTCCCTCCAATAGCAACTGGATCCAAATCTGCATTACAGAGATCTATTGCCTGGCCAAGAGGTACAGGAAGTGAGGGAGTTAAAGAGAAGAGCATGCATTAGGTCTGCACTATGTGGTCTGTTATTGGGAGTGAGGTAACAGAGGTACATTGTACTGATGGAGTGGGCACAGGCTCAGCACATCCCTCCTAATGCAGAGGAACTCTGTATTGTTACTGCACACAGTGAAAGCTCATCTCTAAGAGGGGAACTGCCTTAATGCTAGATTCTTTACCTGACCACAGGCTCCACCTGATGCCAGGCATTGATTAGTGTGCTCCACACGGGAGGTACCCCCATGTGCAGGGATGCATTTGACTCTGCCCACAAATATGACTGAAAGGTCATTTGGTGTACAACTGGAAGATCACTGCATCTATTATTTTCAAATAGTTCTGGTGCATAGGGTTGGGCTATGCTCATCGAATGCCAAACTGAGATATGGGGCATAATTCTAAAGACCCACTAAATTTACAGATATTTTCAGTATTGAATTTGCTACACATACACAGCTAATGGGCTGCCAATTAAAATGTTATGCTGGGAAAGTGTTGGATAATGTGTAATGTACAGTGGAGCTCGTTTTAGATGAATTTGCTGCAAATCTTATCTTTATGAATAACACAGACAATAAAAGGCTTTAATTAAAATGAAAAATATGTAGTGCATATCCTTGGAAACAGTCTTATATGTTATCTAGATTTTCGAAATACAGTATCTCACAAAAGTGAGTACACCCCTCACATTTTTGTAAATATTTTATTATATCTTTTCATGTGACAACACTGAAGAAATTACACTTTGCTACAATGTAAAGTAGTGAGTGTACAGCTTGTATAACAGTGTAAATTTGCTGTTCCCTCAAAATAACTAAACACACAGCCATTAATGTCTAAACTGCTGGCAACAAAAGTGAGTACATCCCTAAGTAAAAATGTCCAAATTGGGCCCAATTAGCCATTTTACCTCCCCGGTGTCATGTGACTTGTTCATGTTACAATGTCTCAGGCGTGAATGGGGAGCAGGTGTGTTACATTTAGTGTTGTCGCTCTCACTCTCTCATACTGGTCACTGGAAGTTCAACGTGGCACCTAATGGCAAAGCACTCCCTGAGGATCTGAAAAAAAGAAGATTGCCAAAATTCTGAAACTGAGCTGCAGCATGGTGGCCAAGACCATACAGCAGTTTAACAGTGCAGGTTCTACTAAAAACAGGCCTTGCCATGGTCGACCAAAGGAGTTGAGTGCACGTGCTCAGCGTCAAATCCAGAGGTTGTCTTTGGGAAATAGACATATGATTGCTACCAGCATTGTTGTAGAGGTTGAAGGGGTGGGGGGGTCAGCCTGTCAGTGCTCAGACCATACGCCGCACACTGCATCAAATTGGTCTGCTTGGCTGTCGTCCCAGAAGTAAGTCTCTTCTAAAGATGATGCAAAGAAAGCCCGCAAACCGTTTGCTGAAGACATGCAGACTAAGGGCATGAATTACTGGAACCATGTCTTGTGGTGTGATGAGACCAAGATAAACTTATTTGGATCAGATGTTGTCAAGCGAGAGTGGCGGCAACCAGATGAGGAGTACAAAGACAAGTGTGTCTTCCCTACAGTCAAACATGCTGCAGGGAGTGTCATGGTCTGGGGCTGCATGAGCGCTACCGGCACTGGGGAGCTACAGCTCATTGAGGGAACCATGAATGCCAACATATACTGTGACATACTGAAGCAGAGCATGATAGCTTCCCTTAGGAGACTGGGCCGCAGGGCATTATTCCAACTTGATAACGTTCCCAAACACACCTCCAAAATGACCACGGCCTTGCTAAAGAAGCTGAGGGTAAAGGTGATGGACTGGCCAAGCATGTCTCCAGACCTAAACCCTATTGAGCATCTGTGGGGCATCCTCAAACAGAAGGTGAAGGAATGTAAAGTCTATAACATCCACCAGCTCCGTGATGTCGTCATGGAGGTGTGGAAAAGGACTCCAGTGGCAACCTGTGAAGCTCTGGTGAACTCCATGACCAAGGGTTAAGGCAGTGCTGGAAAATAATGGTGGCCACACAAAATATTGACACTTTGGGCTCAAATTAGACATTTTCACTTAGGGGTTGTCAGGAACCATGAATCAGACTGAGACAGAAGTGCAGTATAAAAAAATAATCACACTTTTAATACAATGGTAAAATAGTGCAAACAGAGCCAACATAGTCAAAACATAGCAAAGGTTCGGTAACCCGAGCGGGTAGTCGGAGCAAGTCAGTGAACAGGAATCCGGAGATCAGCATGGTCAAACAACAGCATACAGGATCAGGAGCCAGAAGGGAAGTCAGCCAGGCAAAGTCTTTAATCCAGGAACCAAAAGAGAAGTCAACCAGGCAAAGTCTTAATCAGAAAAACACAACAGAGAGTGTCCGGATATGTTGACCAAGGCAAAGGCGTAGGAGATCTGATCCAGGCAGTTTAAATAGCAGAGCTGGCTTGATAAAAAGGAAATGATCATCAGGTGAGTAACTGTGGAAGCTGAGTACTGACAATTAACTGACAGCTGAGCAGCCTGCTCTGAGAAGGGAGGGCAGAGCCCAGCCCTGACAGGGGTGTACTCACTTTTATTGGAAGCGGTTTAGACAATAATGGCTGTGTGTTGGGTTATTTTGAGGGGACAGCAAATTTACACTGTTATACAAGCTGTACACTCACTACTTTACATTGTAGCAAAGTATCATTTCTTCGGTGTTGTCACATGAAAAGCGATAATAAAATATTTACAAAAATGTGAGGGGTGTACTCGCTTTTGTGAGATACTGTATATTGTTTTAATATTTTTTTACATGATGCCTATTATTATATGAATTATAAATAGTTAATTCAGTATAATTTATTTATACAGTTTCTAATATTAAAAATGAAACAATTTCATATGTATATATAGAATATTCTTTGTTTGCTTTTTATGTATTTTTTTATTAGTATTGCAAGGAGATTTATTGTATTTTTATACACCTTTGTATTTATGTAATCCTTCACATGTATCTTCATATATAAAAAACATGTAGTATATGGTACACAGGCTATCTCCTTCCAGCAGGGTGCACTAATGTTTGAGAAATGCTCCAACACACCCACATCCTGGATAAGCTTGGCTGAATCATTCCAGTAAAACACACCCAAACTGCATGCAACGTGCACAACACAGGGATAGCCTGATTCTTGCTAATCTGTAGCTCATCCAAATTCTTTTTTGATAAGATCAAAAAGGTTGCAAGACATGCAAGTTGATATCTCCATACTACCTCATTATCTAATATCTTTATAGCTCACAGGTGAGTGTGGAGTAGCCAATTTCCCAAAGTTCAGCCCTTTCAAACACGTGTAAAAGTGCATAATTGCAACTTTGGTTTAACACAGCAAATTTGCTTTTTGAAATATAGAGGGGATTGTTGAAATATGTAAAATATTTTAGGTAAATGTATAATTTAATTATAATTCTACCACCTGCGAGATGCTACCAATAATGATCATTTACACCAAGCTATACACTTTTGCTTTATTTAATTGTACCTGGGATTGATGTTTCACTTATGAAGGAGTGAGGGTCTTTGGTTATAAAACCACCTAAATACTTGTAAATGTTCTTATTAAAGTAGAATTTCACCCAAAAGGGGAAGTTTTACTTGTTTGCATCCTCCCCTCCTCTTTAATAATTGTCAATTTTTGGGGGGGTTGGGGGTGGTACCCGCTCCAATTTCCAGACAGATCAATGTGGCGATCAGAGAGGAATTTGGTCCCCTCCTCCTACCCCCACAGCCTTCTGGGACACATCACAGGTCCTAGAAGGCTTGGCTGTATATAATTGAACATTTAATTAATATAATATATTTATATGATTTTGTATGAATGCTTTATTAATTGCACAGTGGTTTTACTTATTTATGTATTAATAATAATTTATTGATTACTGATGCATTCCCTTTATATATGGAGATTTAATTGATTGCATTTATAATATTAGTAAGCTTTTATTTACAATAAGCACGTCTTTGACACCTTGCATCTTTATATTATCTGTTGGGAATTAAAATATATTGAATCCTTGCTAGCAGCCAAGTTATCTATTAGCACAGACTGTGTTAATGATTGGAAATCTACATGTGGAGCCTATATATAGTAGTGTGATAAGGAGGGTAGGATGGCATACTGTTTTTTTGGAAAAAAGTATAATTACCCTTTATTCTTCCCTCGCATATCCTGAAATAATTTAAAGACACAATTAACTGTTCATATTTGTGCATAAACTTATTTCCGATTTAAGTGCTGTGGCCATAATTGTTTTATAAATCAAAGAAAAATCATGAGCATGTCATTTGTTTTTCATTTTTCAGAACTGGTGTATAAAGAGGAGATCTCAGTCTATTTATCTTCAGGTCCTGACGGATAAGCATGCTCCTGAACATTACCGGTAGGGGTAACACACAAAAGCTAATTTTTCAGAATGATTCTGTTTATTTTTTAAAGATGATATTACCCTGTCACCATAACATTTTTTTGTCATCAAGTGCAATTTTTTATTGGTTTTATCCAAAATCTACTTGTGTGCAGAACATCTTTTTCTAGATGTTTTCATGATACAATTGACAGATTTGCTCTCCTTCTTGCTGTTGTCTAGTTTTGGTTTGGATGTTTTGGCCAGCATGGTAGTGTACAGCATTCACCAGACTGTAAGGACAATCGTGGTTCTGTCTATTTTGTCATAAAAAAAAATCAAGGCAGCTTTTTAACCTATTGTAAGAAACTGCATAGATGGTAAAAAACAAAATCCACTGCTTGGTGGATAAAACCTAAAATGACACTATTTACCCATCAGAATGTCCTCTGAGGCTGGGTTCACATTGAGGAATGGAGCGGCTCACAGCAGGGAGTCTGGTGTGTCTCCATTCACCATTTCAGGTCTGATTTCAGCCCAAATTTTCGGCTGAATTCGAACCTGAAATGGTCCAGAAAACGCACAGGACTCCTGTGCAGTTTGCACCGGAGCCGCTCCGGAGTTGTGTGAATTGGCTCCATAGAGAGCTGGTCACAATCTCCTGACATGGGAATTGGATGGGGGGAAACTGGTGTGAACCCAGCCTCAAGAATGCTAGCCAAGTGAAATACACACCTCTTCTACATTTTGATATGCTCATGAGGGTAAATATATAACTAAATTCAACATTCATATCATTGCCAGATTTCACAAAAAAACAATATAAGCCTTCATCATGGGCAATGGGGGTGACACTTTCCTACAGAGTTAGTGGCTTTTTATTTGTGGAAATGTACTGTGAGCTTATAGTTTCCATTTCATCATACTGCTAGCAGAGTTGAGTGACAGGTTGCCCTACCATTAGTGCCAGTTCACACCTAGGCGATCCATGCCAGGCGACTTTGCCTGTGGTCATTCAGAGAAGAGAGGGAGGGGGTTGCCTTAAAAAAATTGTTTTCTTTTTCCTGTAAAGTCACTTCTTTATAGACGGTGATCCGACTTGGAAGTGACTTCCATTGAATTCTATGGGCTCAAATCGCCTAGAAGTCGTGTTGAAGTAGTAGAGGAACCTTTTGTGAAGTCGCCTTGAAGACGGAGCGACTATATTAAGACGGTTCCAATTCATTTCAATGGGATTTCTCATGTCAACCGACTTTAGGCGACTTGGGGCGACACAAGTCGGATCGCAAGTCACCTAGGTGTGAACCAGCCCTTAGTCATAAACTCTAAATGTATTGATGCAAAGGGGGTAGTGGTGACAAAGACAATTAGCCTTTGTGGGCAGGAAAATATAAATCCAGTGCGTGCAAAAATCCAGTTTGAATGATAATTTGCTTCAAATCACATTGTAAAGTTTTGTTAAACAGTAGTGATCAGAATGGACTTTGTGCAGTATATGCAATAATGTATATTGTGTTTTGTTGTAAAACACGTGTCTTGCTATCTCTTCAGGGTTATGGGCAGTGTCTCTCAGTTTGAAGAATTTGGACGAGTATTCCACTGCCCGAAGAATTCCCCTATGAATCCAATTCAGAAATGTTCTGTGTGGTGATCCACAGCTTTGCTGATGCCAGCTTTACATTGTTCACAGCACAATTATCCTTGTGTCTACATCAGGAGAAGAGTGTCTAAGTGTGCCTTTCCTCCCACTGACACCGGAATTACTGAGCCTCTCAATCTATATCTTCACTGGTCAGTGGGTCACTGGAGTGACAGGACACCCTTAGTAAAGTGAGAAATTATACATGGATGTGATTTTTGAAATGCGTACGCTACTGGACTATTCCTAAACCCACTGACATCTAGGAGAATAGTTACTGAGCCAATGATACCTGAAAACAAAGCCACAGACCTAAACAGAAGTTGGGTTCTGACTTCTTGCCAATTAATGTTCGTAGGATGCCAGACATTTCAGAAAATAAATGGATTACTAGGTACTTGAAATCTTAAAAATGCATATGCTTTTGGGCCTTTTTTGGTTAACTTAAGATGGCCAGACAAAAGGCATGAATGAGCTTTCAGCATTTACACCAGATTCTTATAGAATTACCCACAAATGACTTGATAAAGGGCATTTGAAGCCTGCTTAATTCGATTGCTGAGGGGTTTGATATCCATAGAGAAGAGCTTACCAAGCACCTTATACCCATGGGTTATAAATCTTTCTGCAGATGGTCAATTAGTAAACCAGTTATCATGTCTGTAAAGAAAAGACTGCAACGCATATAGAATGAATGAGCCTTACATATCACAGAATGTTTTGGTGAATATGTTGTTTCCATACAGAATAAATTTATTGTTTTTTAAAACTTTTCTTTTGGCTACTGGGTTAATCTGGATCAAATTATCATAGGCAGATAATTATTATTCTGGGATACTCATTTTAAAACAAACACTGCAAATGTTTATTTTTGGTTCATCATCATTTTTGCAATATCCTGTTATTTGAATTCTCCTGCTTTGATATCCACTCCACAGCTCTCAATTGCACATTTATAAAGTAGTAGTCACAAGTTATTTTTTTTATCTACACAGTAACTATCATTAACCACTTGAAGACCAGGCTTTTTTCTGACACTTGTAACTTACAAGTTAAAATCAGCATTTTTTGTAGAAAAGTAAGGAGGGCTCTTAGGACACTGATGTAAGAGGGGCTCTGGGGACTCTGATGTAAGGG
>BLSH010289869.1:455392-472579 GCA_018402905.1 Glandirana rugosa
TCCGAACCATATATATATATATATATATATATATATATATATATATATATATACATACACATATATATACACACACACATAAATTTTTTTTTTTTTGTGTACTACCTGCTTAAATCAGCAGGGGGAGCTTCCCCAGGACTGCATCCCTCATTGCTAGCAACAGTGGGCTTTTGCCCATAAGCAAGTTGGCCGGCACAGCCCGATGATGTCATCAAGACGCCCCAGGCAGCATGGTCTAGACACATGGGCAAACAGAACACAAACAAACATGGAGACATGTGAGGCACTCAAAAGAGAAACAGATCAAGGTAAGGGAGAACACATATGAGACAGTGCAGAATAAAAGGAATAGACAGCCCTGTATGGTGCAAGGAACCAAAAAAGGAAAATGAATAAATTAGCTGGCCCTCCCAAGCCTCAGCCCACAGGCACTTACATAATGGCAGATTTCGTTCCTAGTGAGGAAACACTGCAGGCCCCAGCAAGACCCACAGAAGGGGCTCCCTAGGTCATGGCGCCTTTAGCAGCCCTTGCCTGGGACCTCGTACTGGGAGAGGCTCAACCCAGCTGGACACTGCACCGAGGCAGAGGTGGGGACATTACTTATTACTTCATCACTGGTGCGTGGAGGTATGAGGAAAAAAGAAAGAATGGAGGGGCCGCTAACTATGCCTTTTTTTATGCTATTCCCTGGTCCTGAGGGAGTGGTCAAGAGGCGGAGCTCTATCACTAGTATGCTGCCATGTTGGCGTCAGGAAATAGATTTGGGCTCTTTTAGACCTCAGATCTCTCCATAAAGAGTACCTGTCACATTCCTTGTGACAGCAAAAAAAGTGAAAAAAAAATAAAACCGTGTACAAAATAAATAATTTACCTTTTTTTTAAGTGTCCCCATTCTCTCATGCTTGCACGCAAAGGCAAAAGCACACGTTGATCCGCACGGAAACAGCAATCGTCCCACACATGTGAGGTATCAATGCGAACATCAGATCATGGGCAGGAATTCTTGCATCAGATCTCCTCTGTAAATCTAAAGAGGTAACCTGTAAAGGCTTTTAAAGTGTCATCTGTGGATAGTAACATTGTTTGTCGCTGTTGCACAGGTATGCGCAATTTTAAAGCAACTGGGATGGGAAAAATTTAGGAGGAAGGGAGGGGCATCCGATTTTAGTCTTGCTTAGGGCAGAACAAAGCCAAAATACCCCTGCCTATGCCTACATACTTTTGCTAATAGATGTGCCTCATTGCCATCCCAACTGTGCCTGATTTTGAGGGACTGTCCCTGATTTCCTCCTCATTTTGGTATGATCCATATAGTTGTATATAAAATGTACTAGTTCTATTTCAAACAGTGTTTCCCAGAGCTAAACCTTTCATCCAATTTGTAAACTGCTGCATTTGTCAATGTGAAAAGCCAGTATAACGTAATAGTGGTTAAAAAAAGCACTGGTGAGTTTAACTAATCTTTTTTTTTTTTTGTTTAGTTCTGCTTTAAGGGGGTGCGTGGCAGGGTGTGTGTCCTTTGCCTACCTACTTATACCAATAGGTGTCCCTCATTCCCATCTCAAATGTTGGGAGGTATGTCATTAGGATCTATGGTCAACATTTACAAACTGCAGTTGAATGCTACTTTATAAGCTTCAACACATTTTGCTAAAAGCTCTGCAAATGCTTTGTCAAAGCTTGCTGTTCACGCTGCTCTTATACAAGCTGAAGCCTGTTTGAAACAGGTCTTAGCAAGGTGGGTTTATTAACCCCCCTGGCGGTATTCCCGAGTGTGGCTCGGGGTGAATTTTCTGTACCAAGAGCGGTAACCCCGAGCAACATTCGGGATCGCATCGCTGGATCCAGGCAGTGTTACTTACCTTGTCCCCTGGATCCAGCGATGTCCCCCCCCCCCGCTGTGTCAGTGTCATAGTATTCTCTACTATGGTTAAGCAATGTGTCTTCCGCCTGATGCCTCTGTGTGCCAGGCTCCGTTCCCTGTGAGTGTCACATCGCACGGGGGTGGAGACCGGCGGAAAATTCAAATAGTGAAACACATAGTAAACATACAGTACACTATAATCTGTAAGATTACATTACTGTATGAAATCATTTCACACCCCCTTTGTCCCTAGTGCTTTGCCCAGTGCCCTGCATGCACTTTTATATTATATATGTCATTCTTTCTGCCTGGAAACTTGAGAATGTACATGGCAACCAAAAAGTGTCCCTTTACGTCAAAAGTGGTTTTGGACCAGCTAGAAAACACCGATAGTAAATAAGAATCATTTGCAGAATTGAGTGATACTGATTTTTGGGGAAATTTATCATCAGACACTGAAAGTGATGACAGCGACAATTCTGCAAATGAGCAAATTTCAGCGTTTTTGATTTGATCACATTATTGAATAAATT
Source organism: Glandirana rugosa (assembly GCA_018402905.1). Lineage (NCBI taxonomy): Eukaryota > Metazoa > Chordata > Amphibia > Anura > Ranidae > Glandirana > Glandirana rugosa. The sequence continues at coordinate 457,793 of BLSH010289869.1, forward strand.
TTATTACTATTACGTTATTATTTTTTGATAATTATTTATAGTTATTTATTATATTATAATTTATGATTTCATGTTTCAAACTTTATCATACCCGGGATGTCTACTAGACTCTTGTTTGGACAGATTTAAGTGAATTACTCCTAATAATTTCAGGCCTACAATATAAAAGGCCAAATTTCTATGCAAAACAATGTACCACCTTTAGATGCAAAAATCTGACATAATCATACCGCCAGGGAAGTTAATAGACCAGAACCATCATTTCAACAGAAAAAAATACTGTCAATTATTACAGCTGAACCCAAGGCAAGCAGCAAAGTATTTGTGCTACATTTATGGAAGCTATTGTACCTACCAAAGGATTTGTAAGTTTGATCATGCAGTCATGAGATCTACATGCCCCTGCCATCAGTAAACCCAGCTTGGACAACACACTATTCTCTACTATGGTTAAGCAATGCAGCTTAATCACAGCTCTGCTCCCAGTCTGTGCTTTGCCTTAAAGCGGAGGTCCGGGCTAAAAAAAAAAATTAAAAGTCAGCAGCTACACATACAGTAGCTGCTGACTTTTAATATTAGGACACTTACCTGTCCTGGACTCCAGCGATGTCGGCACCCGCCGCCGATCTTCGGATCGGGGGACGGGTGCAGCCGCCTCCATCGCGGGTAAGGGAACCCGGACGTGTAAGCAGTACAGCTTCACGCCGGGCACCTTACCGCGCATGCGCGAGCTCTGCCACGCTCTGCTACTGGCCAGGCGGCCAGTAGCAGAGCGAGCAGGGAGGAGGGAGCCGGGCTTCTGATGTCAGCGGCCGCGTCCGCCGGCCAGAACTCCCGGAAGTGTGGAAAAGGACACCTGTCTAAAGACAGGTGTCCTCTTCCCCCTCCCCCCCAAAGGTGCCAAATGTGACACCTGAGGGGGGGAGGAATCCAACCAGCGGGAGTTCCACTTTAGGGTGGAACTCCGCTTTAATCAGCTGGTTCAGTGTTGCCAACCTACCAGATTGAAATTTACTGGCACAACACCCAAAATTTACTGGCACAGCCACGTTTTTACTGGCATTTTACAAAAGTTACAAAATTACAGTTTTCAATGCAAATTTCAGTATTTAGGCTACAAGCAAGTACACTGTGCAAATAGCAATGTGATTTAAGGTAGATAGCAAGGTAAAAAAACATATTTCTGTTATTTTAAATATAATAAGGGCAGATTATTTAGTCCATCAGTTGTGTCACCTATGTCAAATTGTAGAGATTTCCCCTTAATTTCTGTTCCATAACCACCACAGAAAGTGAGGTGAAATCCCTGGTAGATTTCAATCCATGGCGGCGTATTGTGTTACCAGTGGTTTGTTTGGTGACTGTGGCCCCAACTGCCTTGAGATCACTCACAAGCTCCTCCTGTGTAGTTCTGGGCTGATCCCTCACTTTTCTCATGATGATCCTTTACCCCATGAGGCGGAATCTTGAATGGACCTCCAGACCGTTGGTGATTGATGGTTATTTTGTATTTCTTCCATTTGCAAATTTTTACTGGCACTTTTTGGCTGCTATGGACTTTAAAGGACACCCGAAAAACTGCCCTGTTTTCACGGACTGTCCGGAAATTTACGGACGGTTGGCAACACTGACCTGGTTACCCCAGCCTGTAAAGGAGTTAAAGGGCAGCAGCAACCTCATGGTTAGCTCTCTTTTCCTGTTGGTATGTTCTTTGTAAGCACATATGTATGCAACACACACTAAGGCCGCCCATTCATTGGTCGAATTCCAAAAGAAATTCAAAAATCTTGGAAATCTTTTGAAAAACAACGATTTTCAAATCAATGATGGGAGAATCGTGCGAGAAATATAATTGAAAAAGAAATGTGCATGAGTGCAAGAAATAATTCCCAGAAAGAAAAGATTCCCAGCCACGAAAATTATTTTCTGTAGCAACATAAGGTGAAATTGAAGGCTTGGTTGGTCGAATTTCAAAATCAATGGTGGCACCATCAGATGACAAAACCCACGAAATTTCTGATTTTCAAGAGAAAATTTGTTTGGAATTCGACCCATGTATGGCCACTTGTTCTGCTATTCCCTTTTTCCGCTCTGCATTACATGGTAAAGAAGAATATAAAATGTCTATAGGAATACATATTCAGACACTGTATTAAAAAGAGTTTTATATCTGACTAGCACGTGAGGGTTGATTGATATAAATGTGATTCTCATTTGGCTAGGGTGAAGGTTAGAGAACAAAAAGATCCCATTGGTTACCTTGGCAGAAACCTTCAGTTCCTCCAGTTTTTATAAAAAAAATCCTAAATGTGCAGCAATGCAACAGATCTCATTGCATTTGACAAAAAGTTTGTCTATTCTGTTATTTTGGTGTCTTGCTAAGTGCAATAAACTGTTTTACATTAAGAATGCCAATGTGCAGTAAGGAAGACATAACGGCAGACAGGGGTGCATGACTGCATTATAAATCTACATTTTGTGTACATTTCCGTTACTGAATAAAGCTCTTATTTGTTTCATACACTGAGCTTAAGTTTTCATTCATGTACTTTCACATTACACAAAGTAAATAGACTAAAGCTGGCGATACAATATACAATTTTTTATTCAATATCCTTTAGATTTACCTTCAACTATGTAGTGCAAGGGCCTGCCTGATTACATACAAATCAAAGGTGTTTAGGATTGACCTCCTATTATATGGTGTTGGTTAGGGACAAGCCGAACACCCGCACCCCCCCCCCCCCCCAGTTCTGCTCCCACCAGAACATGCGAACAGACAATAAGTTTGTTAACTCTATTAAAATCAGTGGGACACGAACATTAAAAATCGAAAAGTGCTCATTTTAAAGGCTTATGTGCAAGTTATTGCCATAAAAGTGTAAAGGGAGCGGGGTTCTGCCGGACATGTATCAATGCAAAAAAAAAGTTTTTAAAATGATAGTTTTTTTCAGGAACAGTGATTTTAATAATGCCTAAAGTGATAAAATAAAAATGAAATATTCCTTTAAATATCGTGCCTGGGGGGTCCCGTTGGTCTGCCTGTAAGGTGGCGCATCTGTGTGATGTTTAGAAGAGTGCCGCAGCAAACGTACATTTTTAAAGGAAAACATTAATTTAAACCTCCAGGTCTGGTATAGATTTTAAGGGGAACCCGGTGCAAATTTTTTTTAAAAAATTGCGTGGGGGTCCCCCCCCAAATCCCAAACCAGGCCCTTCGGGTCTGGTATGGATTTTAAGGGGAACCCGCACCTACATTTTATAAAAAATGGTGTGGAGGTCCCCACCAAAATCCACACCAGACCCTTATCTGAGCATGCAACCTGGCAAGTCAGGATAGGGAGGGGACGAGTGAGTGCCCCCCCCCCTCCTGAACCATACCAGGCAGCGGTGTATTTAGGTTTTGTGCTGCCCTAGGCCTGGCTAAACTCATGCACCCCAAATTTAAATATGACACACCCCTTCCTGTCAAGGACACACCTCTTTCAGTTTAAGACCCGCCCTGTTATCTGTAAACCTCCTTTCCCTTTTCCCTTCTTTTTAGGCTCCACCTTTTAATCTTAGAGCTCCACCTCTTCCTCTCTCTACATTAAAAGTGGGTACCAAGTGCAGCCTCATCACTGCCCTTCAATGCAGCCTCATGAGTACCATCAATGCAGCCTCACCGGTGCCCATCAATGCAGCCTCATCAGTGCCCATCAATGCAACCTCACCAGTGCCCATCAGTGCAGTCTAACCAGTGCCCATCAATCAAGCCTCACCAGTGCCCATCAATCCAGCCTCATCAGTGACCATCAATGCAGCCTCATCAGTGACCATCAATGCAGCCTCATCAGTGTCCATCAATGCATCCTCACCAGTGCCCATCAATGCATCCTCACGACACCAGTGCCCAGCAATGCAGCCTCCCCAGTGCCCAGCAATGCAGCCTCACCAGTGCCCAGCAATGCTTCCTCACCAGTGCCCAGCAATGCATCCTCACCAGTAGCCAGCAGCGCAGCGGGAGGGGGCAACTCCACTTTAATGAGCTTGCATTGATTTCAGCATACATGGGGCACTTTGCAGATGCTGAAATCAATGCAAATTCATTAAACAGTCCACATTCAGTGAAAGTTCATTAATATACAGATCATGATATAAATGATTGCAATAAAGTGATGCATGCTACAAAGTCATTAAACAGTTCACATTCAGTGAACATTTGTGTACTGCAACTTTTCAGTACATGAACTTTCACTGAATGTGAACTGTTTAATGAATTTGTAGCATGCATCACTTTATTGCAATATCATGATCTGTACATTCAGTTCCATACTGAGCACAGATTGGCTGTTTGGCACACGCACATTACCTGCTGTCCTGGCCTAGGGGTTCCCCTCATGCTTCTCTTGCTCTCTCCTCCTCCTCCTATCATCAGGCAGACCCCGCCTGGGGAGAAGATGCAGGGGCTGCAGTGTGTTTGTGCAGGAAGCGGCCGTGGGAGCCAGGACTCGGGAATACGGCTCAGGGGCTTATTCTCATGCGGGGGCAGCTTTTTTGCACCCCCCGCAAAGTGTCGCCCTAGGCCTGGGCCTTGTTGGCCTAGGCAAAACACAGCACTGATATCAGGCCACATGTCCTCAACATGGGGAGGGTGCTATGGGAACAAGGGCCTCTCCTGGACAACCCTGGCCTGTGGTTGTTGAGGTCTGTGGGTGTGGGTGTTGTCTTCTTAATATTCTTCTTCTCCCTCCACCGTAGCTCCTGTTGCAGACCAGAAGCGATTGCCAGAATGGGCTGTCTTCAGTTTGACAGTTATTTTATAGGTAAGGGCGAGGCTACCCGGTGACATGAACGGTGACCCCGCCCCCTCTGACATCACTCGGTTACGTCACTAGGTGGCCCCGCCCTTGCCTATAAAATAACTGTCAAACTCAAGACAGCTCATTCTGGGAGTCGCCTCTGGTCGGCAGCGGGAGCAGCGGCGGAGGAAGAAGAAAAAGATGACGACGACGAGAGGAAGGAAGAAGCAGAGGAAGACTGAAAGAAAGAAGACCAGAAGAAGAAGGGGGAAGGAGAAGATGGAGGAAGACTTGTCAAAACTGCCTACTGTTTTTTGTAACACCACACTCCTTTTTTGGTGAATGGGTAGGGGTACAATGTACCCCATACTCATTCACATAGGGGGGCAGGATTTAGGGGCTTCCAGATTCTGATAAGCCCCCTGCCTGCAGACCCCGACAACCACTGGCCAGTGTTGTCAGGAAGAGGCCCCAAAGCACCCCCCCATGTTGAGGGCATGTGGCCAGACATGGTTCGGGATGGAACTCGCTCACCCCCCATCCTGACCTGCCAGGCTGCATGCTTGCTTTGGATTTTGGGAGGACCCACGCAATTTTTTTTTTAAATTTTGGCACGGGGTTCCCCTTAAAATCCATACCAGACCCAAAGGGCCTGGTTTGGATTTTGAGCGGACCCCCACACAATTTTGTTTTTAAATTGTGGTGTGGGGATTTTGGGGGCACCTCATGCCGTTTTTTTCACTAAATCTGTCATAGGGTTCGCCTTAACCACTTCAATACACTGTGTTATATATACTACAATGACTGTGTCATATAGTCTGAACTGTATGATACAAACTACTGGGACTGCACTCTATAAAATTGTAATGACATGCCCCAGTCAAACAAATGCAGAAAAATTGGGCCTTGGGTGTTGGTGGAGGCAGAACACTGTAACCCCTCACAGTTACTCTTGTTGGGTGCAGTAACAGGCCCCTCTGATAAAAAATATTTTAAAAATTGTAATGGCATGCCCCTGTAAAACAGCTGCAGAAAAATTGGGCCTTGGGTGTTGGTGGTGCCCTAAACCCAACATACTGTTGGAAGCTAGCATCAACAGGATTCAGGAGGAATAGGATAGGCAGCATAGGCAATCTTCAAGGGATCCCAGATCTCTTGTAAATTCAACCATTTACATCAGCATCAGGGGCTTGATAGCTGCTGATCCAGGACTGATTCATTTTTATAAATGTGAGCCTATCAATGGAAGTCTGTGCACAGGTGCACTCTTTGATCCGTTACGAACCCACCAGCAGCACGGAATGTCCAATCAGAAAGCACGCTGGATGCAGGACAGGCCAGTAGCATATTGAGCAAGTTCCAGCCAGTGGTCCATCCTCAAGACCCAGTAACTCAGTGGATGCTCAGTTGGAAAGGTCTCCAAGTCTCCTCTTGCCCCTAGATATTCCTGCACCATATAATGCAGATGCTGCCGAGGTTGCTTGAACCTATTAGCCCTGGGTGCTGAGGACTGAAGAATTGTCTAAAGGCATCGGTCAGCTGGCCACCTCCTCCCCCGCTCTTCCTCTCTCCAAAGGAAGCCTCAGAAACACTTCATCCAGCACCAGGAAATGGTAACCTCCCAGGGTCTGGAATGGTGATGCACAAACTTTTCTTCAAGGTATCCTGAAGATGTTTCATCCTCTGCTCCCTCTGCGAAGGCAGGGTGAGCGCTGCAACTTTACACTTGTAACGTGGATCAAGAAGGGTTGCCAGCCAATAATGATCCCTCTCCTTGATACCACAAGGGGTCTTTTTGCAGGCTTTGCAGTATCAGGTAGGCCATGCAGCAAGAGGAGACATGAGAGTCCTTTGGGTCACTGAGGATAAAATTGTCAGGAACTACCTCCTCCCAGCCACGTACATCTCCTTGGGTTTCTGGGGACTGAAAACCATCTCTTGAAGAACTCCTTGGGTTTCTGTGGAACGAAAACCATCCCTTGAAGAGTGCTGCATGTTATCTTCTACATCCATGCTGACACAATCCTTCTCCTACTCTTCTTCCTGTGTGTTTGGAGGCCCTGCAGGAATGCTATCTGCATAAAGGGGGCCTTGAGAGTAATGGAAGTCTTCCTCTTTCTCCCGCTGTTCTTCCTCAAGTGCCCTGTCCATGATTCCATGACAAAGTGTGTGCTCCAGCAGGAAGACTAGAGGGACAGTGTCACTGGTGCATGCATTGTCGCTGCTCACCATCCTTGTGGCCTCCTCAAATGGTGACAGGACAGTGCATGCATCCTTGATCAGTAGCCACTGGCATGGCGAAAAGAAGCTGAGGTCCCCTGAGACTGTCCCGGTGCCATACTCACACAGGTACTCATTGATGACCCTCTGCTGTGCGTGCAGCCACTGCAGCATTACCAATGTTGAGTTCCACCTGGTTGCCATGTCACAAATGAGGTGGTTGGTGGGCAGGTTGAATTCCCGCTGAATGTCACCAAGCCGAGCACTGGCATTATTTGACCGCTGGAAATGACCGCAGACTTTTCTGGCCTGCCTCAGAATATCTGGTAAGCCTGGGTACCTGGTCAAGAAACGCTGCATCACTAAATTCAGGATGGGTGCCAAGCATGGAACATGTGTCAAGTGTCCCTGTCAGAGGGCAGAGAGAAGGTTGGTGCCATTGTCACATACAACCATTCCTGGCTCAAGTTGCCGTGGCGTCAACCCCCTCTGAGCCTGCCCCCGCAGAGCTGACAGAGTCCCTGGCCCAATGTGGTTCCTGTCCCCTAGACAGACCAACTGAAGCACCACATGGCATATTTTAGCCTGACTGCTTGTGTAGCCCTTTGAACGCTTAGGGAACACTGCTGGTTCAGAGAAAACTGTTGCAGAAGAGGCCACAGAGGAAGAAGAAGAGGAGGGGTTGGAGGAAGCAGATGAGGCGGAATCACCGCCATTTTTTTGGAGGTGTGGTGGCGAAACTAGCTCCATCACTGAACCCTGTCCTGCATGCTTCCCAGCTGCCAGCAGAGGTACCCGGTGCGCTGTGAAGGAAAGGTAACGTCTCTGATCATGCCTGCTGGACCATGAGTCAGCAGTAATATGAACCTTGTTGCTGACCGCCCTGTCTAAGGAGGCCAAAACATTGCCTTACAAAGATGGTAGAGAGCTGGAATGGCCTTACGTGAAACAAAATTTCTTTTTGGAACCTGCCACTGTGGTACAGCACATTCCACAAATTCACAAAAGGGGGTCTACCAGCTGAAAAGACAGCAGTTGTAGTGCTAGCAATTTGGCCAAGCTAGCATTTAGATGCTGAGCATGTAAATGGCTGGGACAGTATATATTTTAGGGTTCAGCAACTGTGGTAGGGAAATTTGCCTGCTGATATCAACAGGTGGTGTACTGCTAGTAGATTGGCTCCAAGTACTTGTGACACCCATTGCAATACCTTCATTCCTCTCAGCGCAGGCTTTTGAGAGGACTGGAGGTATAGTAAGGGTTGAGGTCACAGATGAGGAGCAAGGAGAAGTCCGCCTTTTATGATGTCAACCATGTGGTGCTCAAGTGGCAGTTCTTCTGGCTGTGCTTGATCCGCTTCAGACATAGATTGCAAACGGCAACGGTGCGATCTACTGCACAATGTTGAAAAAAGTCCACACCATTGAACTTTTGGAAGTCAGCAGGGAGTCAGCAGCGCCCTGCACCTGTGGAGCTCTGTGGTCTGATGCAATAGTATGGCTGCCCTTAAGCTGGCCCATGGAGGACATCCTGCCTCGTTGGAGTTGTGCCTTCTCCTCCTCCTCCTCCTCATTTTCCTCCTCTGTTTTCTCAGGCACCCAAGTACAGTCAGTGTCCTCATCATCCCCTCCCTCCTCATCACTGGAGCAAACTTGGCAGTATGCTGCAGCTGGGGGGAACATGACTGCTAGTTTCTTGGCTTTCTGTGGCACCCGCTCTCTCTAGGCTCAAGTTACTCCCTTCCTCAACTTGGGAACCATCATTGGAGCTTTAAAATTGCTGCGCATCCTCCATCAGCATGTAACCGACACTATGGTCCAATAATTCTGGTGACTTCTCCATGCATGGTGGTGGGGCTACGGAAGGAGTAACTGTGGACAAGGATCCAGTGGAATAGGCTGCTTTCACAGCTGTGTTGGAAGACAAACTAGTATGAGCCTGGGTGACAGAGGATGAGGACAGCTTAGTTATTCACTCCACCAACTCTTCTGCATGTTGTGGCTCAATAACATGGCCAACAGCAGAAAAAAACTACAAGCATGACCCGCCTGCAGAGGATGCACCATGTCCGCCACTGCCACTTTTCACTGTAGACACAGAGGCTGCTTGCCCTCTTTTAGTGGCCTGGGAGCGTCTTCCTCTCCTTGGTGGCTGTATTATATACTGTACACCGCCGAATGCACTGTATATATAGTCTACAATGAATGCAGAGTATATACTGTGTATATATATATCTATCTATATATATATATATATAGATAGATATATATATACACTGCCTGAAGTGGATTATATACTGTACACCGCCAAGTGCAATACTGCAAACCAAATTTAAATTGTGTTATAGGAAATGAATAAACTCAAAGAGGCCCCCCAAACGCCTATAAAAATAATATAAAATGTTGATCGTGTGTCTTATCTTCTAACCAACTTCTTGGATAATTCCTTCACCAATGCCAATAGTGCTCTGAGGGTATAAAATGCTTACTCCAGCTATTTGACCTCTTTAATGAAAAAGCAGGTCAAACACGCTATTGCAAGATGCTCCCTGCTCAGTGCAGGTAATTGACATGGAAGGGTTCTCCTCCGCACCGTCACATAGGGTTGGTATGTAAGGAAACCAGAGAGAACGACATAGCATAATATATTTTATTAAAAACAAAGTAAAAACATTCCAAAGTGGCCCTTACATAAAAAGTGCTATTGTCCCGGCACTAAGCTCGCTGGGGTCTGGCGTGCGTTCCACAGCCGTGGAGATAGTAAGGACGTGACCAAGCTGCGCTTCGACGTACGTTTCGTGATTATACCATCAGGAAGCGTGCTTGGTTACTGGAGGCATCGGGCTAAATATTGTGGGAACGGAAGGAGCAGTAGGAGGGACCACACCTCCCTCACATTAAAACTCCTCCCCACCCATAACAAACCACCCCTCGGAGATCGCTGTTTAACCACTGACTGACATGCACACCCTCAATAATTAGCAGTATGCGCATATCGCCAATGGTACAACATAGATAGCCAACACATAAAAACTATTTTAAACCATATATACCATGATTCACATGACAATGGCTCATTGAACAATAGTCAAGAAATAGTGCTGCATAAAAATTGAAATTATGATTAATTACAGAAAAAGTATTATATGAGTAAACCCACTAAGGACCATGAAACCCCCGTGGGTGGTGTGAAAATGTGTATTGCCTACAGCATACTTGTAACATGGCTAACTATCTTCCTATTAGTGACAATTCCTACCCAAAATTAATAGACTTGTGCATGGCTGAAAAATGTGTTCGTTTTTGTTTTTTTTGTTTTTTTATTTTTTCAGAAGTTTGGAAATTCGAAAAATTCAGAAATTCGGAAATTCGCGGTAATTCGGAAATTTGTGGTAATTTGGCAATTGCGGTAATTCCAAGATTTGCGGTAATTCAGCAATTGCGGTAATTCGCCAATTGTGGTAATTCGGAAATTCGGCAATCGGAACAGCTGAAAATCCAAAATTCTAAAATTCATAAATCCGAAAATTCAAAAATAAAGAATATTTGAAATAATAACTAACTAATAAATAACTTAAATTATAGGTATTGGAATTTCCTTGAAAATGTGGCTGTCAGTGATTAATTTCATATTTAAGTTCACTAACAGCCACATTTTCAAGGAAATTCCAATACATATAATTTAATAGTTATTTATTATTATTTCAAATGTTCTTTCTTATTTTCAAATTTCCAAAATTACGTCGAAGCGTGGCTTGGTCATGTTCCTTATTATCTCCACGGCTGTGGAACGCACTCCAGACCCCAGCGCGAGCCAGAGGTTTCCATTGTGATCGCAAGCTTTCCCTAGTGCCAGGAAGATGGCACTTTTTATGTAAGCGGACACTTTGGAATGTTTTTTTCTTTGTTTTTAATAAACTATATTATGCTACTGGTTCTCTCTGGTTTCCTTACATACCAACCCTATGTGACGATGCGGAGGAGGACCCTTCCATCTCAATTACCTGCACTGAGCAAGCAGCATCTTGCAATAGCGTGTTTTACCTGCTTTCTCATTAAAAGAGAAGTATGGGGTTCTGTTTTTTTCCCCGATTATACTTACCTAGATGGATGCAGCATCGATCAGATGCTGCATCTGTCCCCCCAGCCTCTGTACTCTGAGAACCGAGCCACCAAACACCGCCGATGGCTCGGTTCTCACAGATCCCCGAGTGGAGAACTGCTGACTGTCAATCAGCAGCTCTCCTCTCTGCTCCTCCACGTTCACTGGAGTGCTGAGCTGTGGAGGGGTGGGGATCAGCCGTCTCAGGCTCTCATCGTCTCGCTAATTGGCTGAGACAGCTGTCGCTCCAGGCACCTGGTGGATCCAGACCCGGGACCCAGAAGTCGGGATGACACGTTGCCTGTCCCAACTCCAGTGATGTCAGCAGAGAGCGGACTTTAGTTCGCTGTCTGCTGAAAACGGGTCACAGGAGTGCAAAACGGAATGCACTCCTGTGACCCATAGGAGAAGTATGGCCAAATGAGCTCAGGCCATACTTCTCAAGAGGTCAAATAGTTGAGGTAAGCATTTTATACCCTCAGGAGCACTTCACTGGGTGTTTTTCCACTATTGGCATTGGCTAAGGAATTATCCAAGAAGTTGGTAAGAAGATAAGACACACGATCTGCTTATTTGCACATGTATTATTATTTTCTGTCTAGTATCTACTGTGTGCAATAGGAATTGGTTGTGATATGAGGTATATGTAGTTCACCCACTTGGGAGGCGTTCCCCAAAGATTTGGGGGACCTCTTTGAGTTAATTCATTTTCTATAACACGATTTAAATTTGGTTTGCACTATTGCACTAACCTTACAAGATCGATTGCACTGAGTGCCCCCTATTACATTTACTAGTAGAGTTGAGCGAACACCTGGACGTTCGGGTTCGGAGGGTCCGAACGAACTTTGGAAAAAAGTCCGGGTTCGGCACCGAACGTTGCCCGAACGTTATCCCGGATCCCGAACCCCATTGAAGTCAATGGGGACCCGAACTTTTAGGCACAAAAATGTCTGTAACAAAGTCCTGGCAAGTGCTAGAGGGCTGTAAAAGGAAGTAAAATGGGGGTAAGAGTAGGGCAGGTGCCCTACAAAAAAATGGGGATAGGGAAAATAAATTAAAATCAAATAAAAAAATGGGAAGGGGGGGTGGATGGGGAGTAGGAGCCTAGAGGTTGACTAGGCAGTGTAGGTGGAAGTGGCAGTGGTCGAGGAGGAGGAGGAGGTAGCCAACACTGTATTTTTTTTTTGTTTGTTTATAATTGGGGTAGCCCCCAAAATATTGAGGCCTATTCAAAAAAACAAGTATAGGAATGGCTGTGTGAGTCCGATCTAAATGTTTATTCTGCAGAAGGTACAGACAAGTCTTGTGGGATCCATGCCTGGTTCATTTTAATAAAGGTTAGCTTGTCCACGTTGGCTGTGGACAAACGGCTGCGCTTGTCTGTGATAACGCCTCCTGCCGTGCTAAACACACGTTCAGACAATACACTGGCTGCAGGGCAGGCCAGCACCTCCAAGGCATAAAGGGCAAGCTCAGGCCATATGGCCAATTTGGAGACCCAGAAGTTGAATGGGGCAGACCCATCAGTCAGTACGTGTAGGCGTGTGCACACATACTCTTGCACCATGTTGCTGAAATGCTGCCTCCTGCTAAGACGTTGTCTATCGGCTGGTGGTGCTGTTTGTTGTGGCGGGCTGCTGACAAAGCTTTGCCACATTTCGGCCATGCTAACCCTACCTTCTGAGGTGCTAGCGGTGGCACAGCTGCGTTGGTGGCCTCTTCCTCCTCCTCCTCCTCTGCCTTCGCCTTGTGCTTCCGCTGAGCCCCCGGTGTCATTTGGGAATGCCCTCAGCAGCGCCTCTACCAGTGTGCGCTTGTAGTCCCACATCTTCCTCTCACGCTCCAGTGAGGGAATTAAGGACGGCACGTTGTCCTTCTAACGGGGATCCAGCGGGTGTCCACCCAGTAATCAGAAGAAGTTACAATGTGGGCAACCCAGCTGTCGTTGCGCAGGCACTGCAGCATGTAGTCGGCCATGTGTGCCAGGCTGCCCAGAGGCAAAGACAAGCTGTCCTCTGTGGGAGGTATATCATATGTGTCCTCTGTATCCCCCCAGCCACGCTCCAGTGATGCCCACAAGCTGCGTTGGGTGCCACCCTGCTGCAATTCCTCCTCCTCCTCCTCCTCCTCCTCATCTTCCTCGTCCTCCAGAACTGTGCCCTGGCTTGAATATTTTTGAACTGGCCTATGCTGGTGCCTGGTACCTTGTGGGCACGTCGCATATGAGGCGGTGAGTGGGAAGGCCGAAGTTCCGCTGCAGTGCAGATAGGCAAACAGCAGCAGGGTGAGAACGCCGAAAGTGTGCACAGACGGCCCGCACTTTATGCAGCAGCTCTGACATATCCGGGTAGTTTTTTAGAAAATTCTGTACCACCAAATTCAGCACATGCCCCAGGCAAGGGATGTGCGTCAAACCGGCTCGGCCCAGAGCCGCTACGAGATTTCGGCCATTGTCGCACACCACCAGGCCGGGCTTGAGGCTCAGTGGCAACAACCACTCATTGGTCTGTTGTTCAATGCCTGTCCACAGCTCCTGCGCAGTGTGGAGTTTATCCCCCAAACTTATCAGTTTTAAAACAGCCTGCTGTCGTTTCCCCCTGGATGTGCTGATGTTGGTGGTGAAGGTGTAAAGCTGAGCGGATGAGTGGGTGGTCAAGGAGGAGGAAGCGCAGTAGGAAGAGGAGGCAACAGGAGGCAAAGAGAAATGCCCTGCAATCCTCGGTAGTGGAACGACATGCGCCAAATGGCTAGCCGGCTCAGGCCCACCCGCCACTACATTTGCCCAGTGTGCAGTTAGCGAGATATAGCATCCCTGCCCGTGCTTACTGGTCCATGTATCAGTCGTTATGTGGACCTTGCCACTGATGGCGTTGCGCAGTGCACACCTGATCTTGTCCCCGACTTGTTTGTTCAGGGAAGGGATGGCTCGCCTGGAAAAGTAGTGGCGGCTGGGAACCACGTACTGTGGGACAGCCACCGCCATCAGGTTTTTGAAACTGTCCGTGTCCACCAGACGGAATGACAGCATTTCAAAGGCCGGGAATTTTGAAATGCTGGCATTCAGGGCCAGGGATCACGGGTGGGTAGGGGGTACTTCCTCTTTCTCTCCAGTGTTTGGGAGATATACAGCTGTAAGCTTCCATGGGACCATGTGGAAATGCTTGGGGACGGTGGCGGACATGGTGGCGTTGCTGTCACATCGTCTGTTTGCTGGGTGGCAGGTGACATTGGCACTGTAGAGGTGGAGGAGGAGACCGAGGCAGCAGCAGAAGAGGAAGCAGGAGGAGCCAGAGACCTTTCTTGGATTTTGAGGTGCTTATTCCACTGCAGCTCGCACTTTGCATGTAGATGCCTGGTCATGCTCAGGCTCTGATTGCACAGCGTGCAAACCACTCGTGTCTTGTCATCAGCACATTGTCTGAAGAACTGCCATGCCAGGGAATTCCTTTGAGCTGCCTTTGGTGTGCTAGGTCCCTGGGTGAGGTGGGTAGTAACAGGTGTACTGTCTAGGGGACGGTCGCTCCGCTTTTGCAACCTGCTTCCTCTTTTGCTGTGCTGGTGCCTCTGTGCGACCACCACCTCTTCCTCTAAACTGCACACATCACTCGCATGACCTTCATTCCATGTGGAGTCTAGGACCTCATCATTCTCCACATGATCTTCCACCCACTCTTCACCACTG
>BLSH010289869.1:485545-522592 GCA_018402905.1 Glandirana rugosa
CCCCCAACGTCTCACGTTAGGGTACAGGACTCCTTCCCCATGAAGGAGATACACGTGTATCTGTCGTTTTTTTGGGGGGTTTTTGCTTCAAAGATTCCAAAGGGTGAGATAGCTTCCTCAGGACATGGGATTGCACTCTGCAACCCCCTCCCCCCCCCCCTTCCATCTCCAAACACAATCAATACCAGTTAACAAATAAAACACTGAACTCTATTAATGGCCACGGCCCTTTTATTGGTTTACAATAAATTTTATAACTTTCCATAAACATATTATTATCCCATATCAAATCAAATTTATCATTGACCTAATAGCTTAGCCTCAATGACTCAAGCCAATTACATTACATAAACTTTATAACCAAAAGTCCCCTTTTGATGCAAAGGTGACGCACCACATAAAATGCTTGCGATGGGAGGGGGGTGGGTAGCTCTTCTTGGTCCTCTCCTTTGATTGACAGCAAGATACCTGGGATGGTGTGCCCTTTATATAATGAGCCCCACCACTTTCAGAAAATTCCACATGCTCCTATTGCCCCATTCATACCTGCCCGCAGGTGAGTAGGAAGATTTAAAGGGGCAGGGTCCCTTAAATTGTATTGCACCTATTCCTAATTGAATAATGCAAATAGTATGAAAAAGGGGGTGGAAGCAACCCCATGAAGGTGCACCCAAATAAATTGTGCCCCCCTTTTACATTAGGTTGCAAGGTTAAATAAAGATAAAATTAAGAGGGAGTAAATGATGGTGATTATACACAACTGTGATTTATTAACAAACCCAATGCTTTGAAAGAAGGCAAGCAATAAACACCACTCCTGATATGAAGATTTTAGTGCAATATGTAACTGTCATTAGTGGTTTTAGTTAGTTTTAGTATTTTTGAATAGATTTTTGCAAACATTATTATAAAGTTCTTCCAGTTGCTATTTCTGATTAAACAAACTACCGTATGTATTCCATTTGTTTCCAACCTCCTTAGGCCCCTTTCACATGGGCTTGTCCGTATACGGACTCCGTTCTTCTCAGCAGGAATCACTCTGTGGATCCCTGCTGAGCAGGCGGATGACAGATCCATCTCTGCTTACTGAGCAGAGACGAAACTGTCAGACATGGTCGCCTGTCCGTTTTCATCCAATCCGCTCTCATCTGATTCTCTAGAAGGATGGAAAAATAGGGTTTCCATCCGTCTGGATTTCACGGACAGGATCGGATCGGAGAGCGGCGGATGTCGGCAGACATGTCTCCGCTGGCATCCGCCACTCCATAGGGCTGCATGGAGCGTCCACTCAGGTCCTCCTGAAAAATGGACATGCGGACCTGAATGGAATCCCAGTGTGAAAGGGCCTAACTGGTAAGGTCTGTCTGCTGTAGTCTCATAATCATTTCCAATGTGGTAACAACAAAAAAAAATGCATTCCCGGTCAAGTATGTACATATTCTAAACAAGCAGTAGAAGCCCTTTAAAGAAGCCTTCATTTAGCTATGTAGTCATATGAATTGCAAAAAAAAACAAAAAAAATAATAATTTTCAAAAATCACAGTGGAGGCACAGGAATCTCAAAGAAAGTGATTAGAGCCATCACTCTGATGTTGGTGTTTCTAATTTGTTATAAATTGACTAGATTTAAGAGTCTTCCTATCTTTGAGGATCCTTGGGAATGAATTGCCGCTAGTCAGGGATATGTACAGTGCCTTGAAAAAGTATTCATACCCCTTGCAATTTTCCACATTTTGTCATGTTAAAACCAAAAACGTAAATGTATTTTATTGGGATTTTATGAGATAGACCAACACAAAATGGCACATAATTGTGAAATGGAAGGAAAATGATAAATTGTTTTCAATTTTTTTTTACAAATAAATATCTGAAAAGTGTGGTGTGTATTTGTATTCAGCCCCCTTTACTCTGATACCCCTAACTAAAGTCTAGTAGAACCAATTGCCTTCAGAATTCACCTAATTAGTAAATAGAGTCCCCCTGTGTATAATTTAATCTCAGTATAAATACAGCTGTTCTGTGAAGCCCTCAGAGGTCTGTTAGAGAACCTTAGTGAACAAACAGCATCATGTAGGCCAAGGAACACATCAGACAGGTCAGGGATAAAGTTGTGGAGACATTTAAAGCAGGGTTAGGTTATAAAAAAACATCCTTAGCTTTGAACATCTCATGGGGCACTGTTCAATCCATCATTCGAAAATGAAAAGAGTATTGCATGTCCCCTCCCGTTGCCTGGGATAACGGCCGAGCGGCTGCCAAGCTGGATTGGATGTTATCACCAGATAGCTGACCGCCTGCTCTGAAAAACGGTACCGGGGTATAGCCTGTAGCTGCAGGCTATACCCCAATAAATCCACTTCTCCCGACCGACATACGGGTACGTCGATTTGCGTGAAGTGGTTAAAGCAGGGTTCGATTTTTTTAAAAATCCTAAGCTTTGAACATCTCACGGAGCACTGTTCAATCCATCATCCGAAACTGGAAAGAGTATGGCACAACTGCAAACCTACCAAGACAAGGCCGTCCACCTAAACTGACAGGCCGGGCAAGGAGAACATTAATCAGAGAAGCAGCCAAGAGGCCCATGGTAACTCTGGAGGAGCTGCAGAGATCCACAGTTCAGGTGGGAGAATCTGTCCACAGGACAACTATTATTAATGCACTCCACAAATCTGAACTTTATGGAAGAGTGGCAAGAAGAAAGTCATTGTTGAAATAAAGCCATAAGAAGTCCCGTTTGCAGTTTGTGAGAAGCCATGTGGAGGACACAGCAAACATGTGAAAGAAGGTGCTCTGGTCAGATGAGACCAGAATTTAACTTTTTGGCCAAAAAGCAAAACGCTATGTGTGGCGGAAAACTAACACTGCACATCACCCTGAACACACCACCCCCACTGTGAAACACGGTGGTGCCAACATTATGTTGTGGGGATGCTTTTCTTCAGCAGCGACAGGGAAGCTGGTCAGAGTTGATGGGAAAATGGATGGAGCCAAATACAGAGCAATCTGAGAAGAAAACCTGTTAGAGTCTGCAAGAGACTTGAGACTGGGGCGGAGGTTCACCTTCCAGCTGGACAACGACCCTAAACATACAGCCAGAGCTACAATGGAATGGTTTAGATCAAAGCATATTCATGTATTAGAATGGCCCAGTCAAAGTCCAGACCTAAATCCAATTGAGAATTTGTGGCAAGACTTGAAAATTGCTGTTCACAGATGCTCTCCGTCCAACCTGACAAAGCTTGCACTATTTTGCAAAGAAGAATGGGAAAATATCACTCTCTAGATATGCAAAGCTGGTAGAGACTTCCCCAAAAAGTTTTGCAGCTGTAATTACAGAGAAAGGTGGTTCTACAAAGTATTGACTCAGGTGGGCTGAATGCCACTTTGTGTTGGTCTATCACATAAAATCAGAATAAAATACATTTACATTTTTGGTTGTAACTTGACAAAATGTGGAACATTCAAGGGGTATGAATACTTTTTTCTAGGTACTGTAATATAGGAAATTGCTCATAGTTCATTTCAAAGTGCTCAACGTAACTAGTTGTAACTAAATTATTTGATATATGTAGTTATCATTCCTTTGGTACCAAACACCTAGCTGTCTAGTTTTAAACATTGCCTCCCTGTTATCCCTCCCCGAACATCCTGACAGGGAACACACACACACACACACACACTGCATAGCACTAGTTAGGGATATCACATAGGAAAGAGTTACTGTCATCCAAAGCCCTTGTGTAAGGAAAAGAATAGTTTAGAATAGAGTTATTACATGCTGCCTGTGTGTGTGTGTGAGCATACAGAGCATCAGCTGGTCCATCAGAGAGACCCATATACATATACACAGCTTTCAAGGCTCCTTTTCATACTACCCCCCCCCCCCCCCAAAATAAATAAATAAATAAAAGGAACAGCAAACATACAAGAATATGAGGAGTACAGTAACTGTTCTCCTTGAGGGTTTAATAATACTGTAATATTGCCTTTCTAAATTATACTTTAAACTTTAAATAATAAAATGATGTCCCTTATTATTTTGCTTTGGATGACATCAATTCTACAATACTGGAAGTGCACTGTAAGTTGGCAACCCTTGTTTCTGAATAGAGATGAGCCAAACGTATATGGTTTCAGCTTGAGGGAGGTTTGTTGAACTGTGCTGATGTTCCGAACATTAACCACTTGACCTCCAGAAGATTTACCCCCCTTCATGACAGGCCATTTTTTGCAATACGGCACTGCGTTACTTTAACTGACAAGAAATGAGATAGGTCATCAGTACATCAGGATTGATCAATTTTCAAATATATATACCATAGTTTGTAGATGCTATAACTTTCACACAAACCAGTTAATATACACTTATCGTGGCTTTTTATTACCAAATACCTAGCTGAGGGTAAAGGTGATGGACCGGCCAAGCATGTCTCCAGACCTAAACCCTATTGAGTATCTGTGGGACATCCTCAAACTGGAGGTGGAGGAACGCTAGGTCTTTAACATCCACCAGCTCTGTGATGTCGTCATGGAGGAGTGGAAAAGGACTACAGTGGCAACCTGTGAAGCTCTAATGAACTCCATGCCCAAGAGGGTTAAGGCAGTGCTGGAAAATAATGGTGGCCACACAAACTATTGACACTTTGGGTCCAATGTGGACATTTTCACTTAGGCGTGTACTCGCTTTTGTTGCCAGTGGTTTAGACATTAATGGCTACGTGTTGAGTTATTTTGAGGGGACAGCAAATTTACACTGTTATACAAGCTGTACACTCACTACTTTACATTGTAGCAAAGTGTCATTTCTTCAGTGTTGTCACATGAAAAGATATAATAAAATATTTACAAAAATGTGAGGGGTGTACTCACTTTTGTGAGATACTGTAGCAGGATACATTTGGTCTTATTTTATGAAGACATTTGATTTCATTTGATATGTTTTATAATAGAAAGTAGAAAATATATATTTTTTTCAAAATGTTTGTTTATATAGCAAAAAATAAAAGACCCAATGGTGATC
The DNA here is from genome assembly GCA_018402905.1 of Glandirana rugosa. Taxonomy (NCBI): domain Eukaryota; kingdom Metazoa; phylum Chordata; class Amphibia; order Anura; family Ranidae; genus Glandirana; species Glandirana rugosa. The sequence goes on from BLSH010289869.1 coordinate 490,569, forward strand.
AAATACCACCAAAAGAAAGCTCTATTTGTGTAAAAAAAATGATGTAAATTTAATTTGCGTACAGTGTTGCATGAATGGGCAATTGCCAGGCAAAGTAGCACAGTGCTAAATAGCAAAACATGGCTTGGTCATGAAGGTGGTAAAATCTCCCTGAGGTCAAGTGGTTAAACCCATAGACACTCCAAGCTGAGAAACAATGAGGGAGTTCACTATTCCAACATTCCTAAATAGCCTTTACAACTCCCTGCTTACGCAGCTAGCCAGAGACAAGACGCTTTATATAGAGTATCAGCTTTGTGCATGGTCCAATATTGAACCTAGATGGGCATTAGGTCCATTAGTGACAGCCTGAAGATCTGTGGGTAACATATACTCAAAAAAATATAAGGGTAAGTAAGGGACATGACTTTATGCCCGCATGAATCATATCAAAATAATATGGGTGTGTGTTATATGTGGCATATGTGTTATAGTTCTTTTCAGAATGGAATCATTGTTAGAATTTCACAATATATGGCTTTCAGAAGTAAGATTAATCCAGGGATAAAAATCTTATATATGCATACCTTATTATATGCTTTTTTTACAGATGCCACGCTTGGATTTCTGTACAGGTGTAATTGGACTTTGGTCCTAAATAATTATTCATTTTTTGATTTATGGACATTATTTTATATGTAGTCATGTATGCTGTTACATATATTTATCTGCTTTGGTACCATTTTTCCAATTTTTTTCCTTTTTTTAAAAAAAACCCTCCAATGTCTTGTCATTGGTCCATTACACAGGTGTGTTGAATGAATTTGAATGGACCCAATGATTAGGGTGGAGGGGGTTTCATTTTGGTGCTACCTGCCTTCTATTTAAACCTTTATCTTTGATTATGTTTTTAAGCTGTGACCAAGGCGGCTGTGTCTGCCGAAACGCGTCTGCTTTTGTACCTTTACATTGCAACCTTCAATAAATTAACTGCAGTAGCTCGGAGTGTCACCCTTTGTTTTCACATAAAAATCTTATATCCCATAGAAGTTTGAATTGAATAAATTCCGATTTTCTTCCTAGAAGACCTAATATAGGGATCCCTAGTCTTAGAACGCCATCTGGTGGACCGGTGAAACCAATGACTTAGTAAACAATTAGTTAATTGGTAATATTACTCCCCAATCAGATGTGAGTAAATATTAATTAATTGAGTCAGTCTATTTATATTTATTAATTTTATTTTATGCTGAAAGGCTGGAGGCTTAATAATTTATATCACTGACTTGATTAATTGTGTAAATTTCCTGACAAGATGAATGGAAACAAAGAGGTAGTGATGATGAATGATGTAATTTATTAAATATTCCCATGACCATATCTGGTCAGCGATGTCAGCCATCATCCCCGCTCCTTCATTTATATTCACCTGCCAGGCCGGAATCCCCAACTGACCGCTAAATAGCCTTGGTGGGGATGCAAAGCTGGTTGCTTGGAAGACGGTGACTGCCGGCTCCCTAATAACTAGCCTGGTGGGAAGTTGTCACATTTAGCAGCAGTTGTAATACTGCGAAATGTATCACTTCCCACTGCAGCCAGAGATTCAGCTTGGGGGGCAAGCGAACACCCCATTTGCCAAACAGGCAAAATTTTGAATAGTTTGGTCTGAATCTGAAGCTCATCCCCATTTCTGAATGAATGGTAGAACATACAGTAGGTGCTGTAATAATCTATATGGAGCCCATTATTTTATAGGCCCTACTACTTGTACACTAGTCTGCCTTACAGATATCAGCTGCTCAAACCTGAAAGCAGGGACAGGAGTGATGTATGAGAGCAGGTGATGTCACCAGCACACCAGGATCTCCAAAGACGAGTTCAAAGCTTTAATCAATGATCACATAGGGAGAAATTCAAACAGTTAAACCAGGACTATCAAGAAGGAAGATTGTATCCGTGGTTGACCGGGAATGCCAGGTCTAGAAGAAGACTGCGGGCTTACCCTCTGCCCAATAGACCACGGAGGGAGGTCCCTCCCACATCTTCTGACAGCGAACGACCAACCAAAAATTCCTCAAGGGATAGTGAAGTTGGGGCAACTAGCAATCCCACAGCCCCCAAGACCGGAAGTAGCACTTCCCTTTTTCCAAAGGCAAGAGACAAAGAAGAACCAGGAGGCCAAAGTTCCTACCAGACCCGCAGTGGTCGCCAACCGACAGGCAGACGAGCCCGGTAATTAATCTGTCCAGAATCACCACAGAGGGTGAGTCACGCCTCCTATCCAGAGGTCTCTCGTTTTGTCCCACAACAAAGTTTAATCAATTTGACTTTGAAATAGAACTGTTTAAGTTTGAAAGGGCATTAAAGCTAAAACAATTTTTCCACACACAACCAGGGACTACAACAATGACCAAGGGCCAACCATTTAAACTCAAGAGCAAATTCATGCCTCCCGACCAATACCAATCCATAGAAAGCTACATACAAACTTTGAAACATGACATACGGTCAGGCATCTCCACAAGAAAATATACAAATTTGAGTTCCTTTGCGTTCACGGCACTAAAGACACTGAGAGGTGACAAAAATATTATTATCAAGCCTGCCGATGAAGGCGGGGCTATTGTGGTCATGAACTACAAGGACTATAGGGAGGGCATGCTGCAGATGCTGGCAGACACTACCAGCTACAAACAACTGGATAGAGAGCCAACAAAAAACATCACAAATGCACTGTCATCCTCGTCACATGCCTGATGAAGGGGTTCTGCGTGGCTCTGAAACATCTCTCTCTTCTGTAACTATGTGATCATTGATTAAAGCTTTGGACTCGTTTTTGGAGATCCTGGTGTGCTGGTGACATCATTTGCTCTGATGATATGCAGTTCCAACCAATGGCCGCTTCAGCGCCTGCATTTGAATAAAGTCATCTGTGCAGGAACGTGTGCATTGGGAATATTGCATTAGGAGTGATATGTGAACACTAACTCCATATCTTTTTTACCTATGGCAACGTTGGTGACATCCTCACGAGTTCCATTAACAATTTTGAAGCCAGGTCCATTGCCATACAACAAGCTCGTATATGGCTTACCATCTGTAGCATTTTTGGGAGCCTTTCCTGCAAAAGTCAACATTTTTAACAATTAAATTTGATCTTATAAAAGACATACAGTACAAACTTGTGAATATTGATGAGCACCTTCAATATACGTAAGATCAAAATATGTGATCTCAGTTAGTACCCGCAGGTGTACAACTAGGTATTATTTACCTTTCTAGATGAGTACTACTAGCTGTCTCAAGTGCACAACATAGCAAAATAATTAGACATTTAAGAGCCATCTGACTGATAAAATGGTAAATGCTGTTTATGATGTAATTTTTTTTCTGGCTATCTGGTAAATGTCCTGGGAAATGCATTTTAACTGGGGTTTGCTCTGTCAAAACCCTCTTGTGTGCTTCTGGTGTATCCCAATGCTTTTAAGAAGGAATGGACTCCCTCCAGGAATACTGTACCTACCCTTAATGTATCCATTGCAATACATGGTACAATATGGAGGAAAATGCACCCTACCCTTAATTACCTGCGAGAACCCCAGCGGGGGTTCCCACAATTAGCTGGGAGTAGGCAGCCCCATTGAAAGCAGTGATTACATGTGAGTGATCGCCCCTGAATGCAGGCAGGCGCAGTGCACCTTCCACATATATTTGCAAATATTATGCAATTAAATCTGGTCTGATTTTAACATGAATCAATGCAAAATTGTTAAACAGTGTTTTCTTTTTTTTTTGCTGGCTAGCTGGTAAGTGTCCTGGGAAATACATTTTGTTTTGTTTACTTTGTGCAAAGCCATTCCATGCACACCTTACTTATAGCTCCCAAGTGACCCTGATTTCAAGGAAATGTCCCGCATTTGGAACAAAGTCCCTCTTTCCCTATTTCCTCCTAGTCCTAGTAATAGTACTGTAGTTGTAAAAAAGTACTTGTGAGCTTAACCAATCTTTTTTTTTTTTTGTGCAATTCACCTTTAAGGGTGGCATGGCAAGGGGTGTGTCCTATGCTTACATACTTTTGCCAATAGGTGTCCCTCATTCCCATCTCATAAAGTTCGGAGTTATGCCTTACTCTAAAGGCTACTCATAAATAGGGGCCGTTGATATTTTTGTTTAACATTTCCATGATTGGTCAAAATTCAAATATGGAGTGGACTTTTTTAGCACATTATTGAGTGTTCCTTGTATAGTAATGCCACATTCTGAATGTCTGGTTTCTGTAAAAATACTTAATTTCATACCCAAAATACTGTTGCCACGATCTGTGTATCCCCCAAAGACGAAAACGTGGGAGTGGTCAGCAGTTACAACAGTTAGTGTGTCAGTTTCAGATGTCATCTGTCCAGCCCTGCGGATTGCTTTGTCAAATTCAACAGCCTCAGTCAATGAATTCTTGGCATGCGTATCATGGTGACCATGGTCAATTCTGCCACGTAAACCATTAAATAATGTTAGCTTTTTCGTTAAATTCTTTTAATAGAATAGTTCTCAAACTTTGTTACAATTACTTCACATTAACAATGAATGTGTCACAATTACGGGAAAGAAAGATCACTGGCTTTTCAGTACTTGACTAACGGATTCGTCAACCTGGTCCATAAAACCAAAACCTTCCCTACAATAAAAAAAACAGACTGCGCGACATGGGTTTAAAGGCCACAGCAGCCAATTTATTAACACGTTAATAAATAACACCAACTTTAAAACATAACCAAATAATAACATGTAAATTATAACAATATGCAAGGGATCTTTGGGTGTCCATAAGGCACCATTTACTGAAAAATTCGCCCATGTCCTCAGCCGCACTGCAACTGGTTCGAGGATGTTACGACCTTACCATACTTCCATTCTCCCCCCCCCCCAGATGACCTAGCTCCTGGGGGGTGGGTACCACTACCAACCACGTGAAGGCGCCATACCTTAGATGGACCCCACAATTTTTTTTAAACAATGTCAATAATCACTGACCCCCCAAAGACCCCTTGCGCCACCAGGCTGCTGTGACAAAATTCTTTCCACAACACATTCACTCACCGGCTTCCTGCCACTCACAAGCTCTTTCACACGTTTTTTTTTTTTTTTTTTTATACATATTTATTTATTTTCTCATTTTAAAATTTTGGAATTATCTCTTTTTTTTTTTTTTACAAAATACAAACAAGAAAAGCACTCCCCCAGAATTGATCCCCCGACAACATAAAAATTACCCAAGGGCGAAAGTTTCAGAATGCCGGACCTCTCCGTCCACTCCAGACCCCCTACAGCAACACCCCTCCCCTCAGACCTGCTGCCTCCCAATCAGGTAAGCCTACCCCGCCCTCCTTGTGTGCTACTGACCTAACTGACCCTTCCATGACCCTGTTCCTCCCCTAGTCATGCAAACCCTTCGGCAATTTTCTTCTCCGGGTCTCACTTTACTTACTTGCTATCAGTTATTATTGCTATTTTCCAGGTCTGCAAATTGCAACCATTTTCAGAAAAAACATATAGTGTATGTCACATGGGTAAGTAGCTTAGTTATACACTGTGGTGATATTATTGCCTGTGCAGCCAATGCCTGCCAGAAGAGGCACCTGCCAAGGAGTGAAGGATGCCCCTCTTCTTATCAACCCTAGCATGTAAGCTATCATATGACCAGGCAAAAAGAAGATGTTTTTATTCACTTCCTGCTGGGTACCTGCACTGACAGGAGATCTGAAAATGCAGTTGCAGGTAAGGTGGGGTAAGCACCTCAGCCAAAGAGCCTCTATACTCATCCCAGAGCTCTCCAGGGCCCCAGGGCCCATATCCTCATACCTCCCCAGTCAGAGGCCTCCCCATCCAGTTTAAGAGCCAGACCTACCCCAGCTTCAGAGCTCCCCACCCCAATCTCAGTCCCTGTTAGGCACCCTCCCAGAGCACCTCAGGTCCCCCAAAGTCTCTCTCTTCCTCATATTTTTCCTCTCACTGATGCCAGGCAATTTCTTCCTCCCACTGACCACCAACACCAGGGAATGTGTTTTCTCCCTGCTGCCCACTGTCCTTCTGGCACCCACATTATCTTTTTCTCCCACTGAATGCCAATGCCAGAAGATTTTATCTCCCGTTGACCAACAATATAAGGGACACTATGTAACATGCTACTGACCACTGTAATGCTATGCTGTACATTACATAGTGTTGACTTCTGCATCCTTTGTCCTGAGGTTATTGTTTGTCTGTGATGCTCTTGATTGTGGCACAGGAAAAAAGGAGTATTTTGTTGGTACCACAATTCCAACATACATGTGCAGTCTATGGTAGAGTCAGACTGTACTTAACTATGGCTAATATTCAGCATAGTGTGGTGGAGCACAGATTCTGCTACAGCATAACTATTTTCTCTTCATTGTTGGCATAGCATTGCACTGTAATTGACCTGAAAGACCCAACCATCTGTTAGGGCAAGTAAAAATGGGCACTGAGGAGGTGTTATGCTTCAGAATATGTGGAGGTGGGTGGACATAGGTTGCTGTATTCATTCAATAAAGTAATGTCTCTGGTGAATATGTCGGTGTTATGATACTAATTACAAGAGGTGTTATTCTCTTGTTGTGGGAAAACACTGCTGCTCATTAACATAAAATATTAACATAAAATAGACTGCATTTATAAGTTTATCTTTTCGTCATTGATAATTTATTTTTTCTATGTGATCCAGATGATTGGCTTGGGTACTGTATAGTAACATTCTTTGGATATGGCCAAACCACTGTGGCCTGATAAAGATTCGGCCACATAAAGGTTATATATAAATATATATATACAGTACAGACCAAAAGTTTGGACACACCTTCTCATTCAAAGAGTTTTCTTTATTTTCATGACTATGAAAATTGTAGATTCACACTGAAGGCATCAAAACTATGAATTAACACATGTGGAATTATCTACATAACAAAAAAGTGTGAAACAACTGAAAATACTGTATGCCATATTCTAGGTTCTTCAAAGTAGCCACCTTTTGCTTTGATTACTGCTTTGCACACCCTTGGCATTCTCTTGATGAGCTTCAAGAGGTAGTCACCTGAAATGGTTTTCACTTCACAGGTGTGCCCTGTCAGGTTTAATAAGTGTCATTTCTTGCCTTATAAATGTTGGGGATTTATTCAAAATTGAAGGCATACTGAACCAGCATGGCTACCACAGCATCTTGCAGTGGCATGCTATTCCATCCGGTTTGCGTTTAGTTGGACCATCATTTATTTTTCAACAGGACAATGACCCCAAACACACCTCCAGGCTGTGTAAGGGCTATTTGACCAAGAAGGAGAGTGATGGGGTGCTGCGCCAGATGACCTGGCCCCCACAGTCACCGGACCTGAACCCAATCAAGATGGTTTGGGGTGAGCTGGACCGCAGAGTAAAGGCAAAAGGGCCAACAAGTGCTAAGCACCTCTGGGAACTCCTTCAAGACTGTTGGAAAACCATTTCAGGTGACTACCTCTTGAAGCTCATCAAGAGAATGCCAAGAGTGTGCAAAGCAGTAATCAAAGCAAAAGGTGGCTAGAAGCTAGAATATGACATATTTTCAGTTGTTTCACACTTTTTTGTTATGTAGATAATTCCACATGTGTTAATTCATAGTTTTGATGCCTTCAGTGTGAATCTACAATTTTCATAGTCATGAAAATGAAGAAAATTCTTTGAATGAGAAGGTGTGTCCAAACTTTTGGTCTGTACTATATATATAAAAAGGATTTAGAATATATATATATTTTATGTTTATTTTTACAAATTTACAAAACGCAAAGTAATCGAACAGAAAAAAAATCTAAATGATCATCAATTTCATATGTAGGTTGAAACACAGTCATTAACTGAAACAAAAACAGATGTGTAGGAGGTTTAAAACTGGGTGAGGAACAGCCAAGCTCTGCTATCAGGTAGGTTGTGGAAGACAGTTTCGTGTCACAGGTCATATACCATGGCAATACTGAGTACAGCAACAAGACACAAGGAAGTTATACTCCTAGACAAAGATTTCACAGCAGACTGGCATTTCAAGATGTGCTATTCAAGCTCTTTTTGAAGAAGCACAAAGAAATAGGCAATGTTGAGGATCGCAGACGCAGTGGTTGGCTGAAGGTAACTTAATGCATTAGATGAAAGACACATCATGCTTATGTAGCGCGCCTGCTAGGTTTTTTTTTTGGTAGGTGAGGAAAATGTAATCAGGCCTGACTGGTGTGGCCTGATTCCGAGTGATAGAAGGAGCAGAGCAGCTGTCTTGGAGCCTGGGTCGGAACCAGTATCGCTACCCAAAGGCAGAGTTGAGTTGCAGCCTAGCGACTCCCCTGTGAAAATGGAGGACAAGGGAGAAGAGGAGGCTGTGATGGCCTGGGGCCTGGCCGGGGACCTGGGTACCGTAAGTACTGCCATGCAGGAGCCCGGGGTCCCTGAAATTCCGGCCATAGCCTACCCCATTACCATCCCAGCGGGGCCAGAGCAAGTAGCGGAGGGAAGTGAGTCCCTGGAGGAGTCAGCTGGGGATGTTGAGGTCAGGGCCATAGACTGGGGGTCACCCAGACTGCTTGCGGAATTTGTCTCTCTGGAGTACTTAGCGGAGTGGTTATCTCCCAGTGAAGGGTTAGAGGAAGAGTGGGTAACGGGGAGTTCACACACTCATGATGCCCTCTGAGAGGAGGAAGAATCTGGGCCTTCACCACAGCCAAGCACTGCAGCAGGAATCCATAGCGTCAGCAGGCATCTCTTCTATAATAGGCCCTCCACCACCCAGACCAGAGCAGCAACATACCGTCAGCAGGTGGTCAAGTCACCGGACACTCTAGTTTGGCCGGGGAGAGGGAAGGTAAAGAGTCTGCCTAGGCCCTTCCGGTACCAGAGAGAAGTCCAGCGTAAAGTTGCTCTGGAGTGGGGCCTAGATTACCCTTATGTGCCACCCCAAGTCATGGATATCATGGAGGACTCCAGGGAGGAGTGGGAGAACGATATGACTTTGGAATACCTCCATGTACCAAAGCCCCTGCGTGGACCGGAGAGCAGCCAATAGGAGAGATTCCTGGATTTGAAGAGCGAGTGGAGTCTTGGTCGTGCAATCTGGAGGGACTGTGTTTCAATAATTAAAGCAGGCCAGCCCGCAAGGAGCTACTCTATTTCTTTTCGGGGGGAGGGGGACAGACGGAGGAGATTGCCTGACCCCCACTATTACGTTTGATGGACTGTGAGGTAGTACAGCCAATGTAAGCACACTTATACGGTATACGTAATGGTCTTTTTCACCTAGGGATTACCCTTCTCTATATCAGCACATGAGTACTTGTGGGAGGTATGTGGATGGCACCCGCCCCTGTGATGATGTGGGCACATGTGACTTACGCAGAGTGCCGGCCCCATACACATCACTTCCGGGTCTGACATGCGGGCAAACAGGAAGGAGAGGGGCCGCCATTTAAACCCGGTATTTTGCACAGCATGGACAGGCTGTTACTGGACTCATCAGCCTCTGAACCAGTCGGCAAAGGACCGGTGAAACCGATCAGGCTTTTCATCTCCCCCCTTCTGCGACCCTTCTCTGCCTGTGATTGCGGGACATTCATACACTAGTCTATGGCATGGACAACTTCTCCAAGGAAATAAATCGTCTCTTCCCTCACCACTGTTTGATGGCAGGCATTAAGCCTACAGTCTGATGAGTATATACAACTTATTTTTATGGAACTTATACATGCACCATGATTTGTGGATTACAAATGGTCCGGGATCAATACATGTTCTTGGGCAATTGGACTGTAGTGCGAGGGGGGTACCACTAACTGTATAACTGCATACCTCTTTGAGATACCACCACTATCAGAGGTATCCTGAACATAGACTTCTGTTCCCCTCTGGACCACTACTTTAGCCCACACCTACAGTCCAGAACCTGCCATCATTACTTCTCCTATATCTGGATGTTTACCCACTCTTTCCATCACCTTTGAACACATTGTTTTCAGCTGTGCATGTTCCAGTGACACTCTATCACCTATTCGGGGGGAGTTTAATCCACTGTATGATAGGTGTTGAATGTTCACATATTTTAACAGTCATGTGTGTTTTCATACTTATATTTTTTCTACTAATAAATATTTTTTGCAGTTATATAAGTGCATGCAGTGAGCTGTGATATTTTATGAGAGGTGTAGGTTGAACTAAATTCAGGCTTTTATTCATTGAGTGGTCAATGTAAGCACACTCCAAGGACTGCCAGAGGAGTAGCGGAGTGTGCACATTTCCCCCCTAAACTGCAGGACAAGCCAGCCTGCCACCCTGTGCCCAGTTGGAGGGACTGTTTTGCTGGAGAGACACTGGGGTGAGGTTTGTTCCTGCTTCTTCACTACGTGTGAGGACCTGTTGCCTGGGGAGGGGCAACTCCCATCAGGAACTCTAAAAAAAAAGAGGAAGAAGAACAGTTTTTTTTGCTTGAGCCTTGTGTTGTTCGTTGAGAGACCTATAACCCCCTCTCAATGGACCTGTTTAGTTAAGTAGCTGTAGTTAGGTTCTTCTCTCTTCTCTTAGGATTCCAGGGATGGAGCAGCTGCTCATCCCCATCCATTGTGAGTCAAGAAGCCTTCCTACAGTCATGTGGGTGGAGTGCTCCTCTCTCGGGAGAAGTGCTCTGGCTCAGGGATGTATAAATTGTGTACATAGCTAGCTGCAGGGACCTGTAGCTAGGGAGGTGTAAATATATTGTACAGTGTGAATAATGTATAGAGATGTGACAATATATTTTTGTTCTTATTTTTTGTTCTACTACCCCATCCACATTTGTTCCCTTTTCCCTTCCCTTTTTTGTTCTGGAATGCCCTGCTCCTGGGCCCAGGAGCATCTTTTTCAATTTTCTCAGCTGAGGAGGGGGGTGAGTGTAGCGGCCGGCTAACATAGTAGTGTATCTACACACATGGGGACCAACTGTCCCTACCTGTAATGGGTGATTCTGAGGCCCTGCTCACAGAATGGCAGGCCTCACCATGTGCTAGTCAGGCTGGAGGAACAGAGATGGTCTAGTAAATTTCTTTCTGGGCCTGGAAGAAGTAATGTGCAGGAGAGAGGAACTGGAGTTTAGAGAAGCAAGTGAAGTGCTGGAGGAAGAAGTGTAACTGGAGCAAGTGAAGTTCTGGAGGACAAGAAGTGGTGTATATGCCCAGCTGTATATACTGGTCCAGTGTAAATGATCAACAAATTCTCTGGGCACCCCATAACATCCCCAATCCCCATCCAAGTTCAATCCCCTAATAAAAAAAACAAAACAAAGTACCAGCCTGTTCTGTGACTCCGAATGCAGTATGGATGTGATTGAAAGCAGTGTGAGCAGGTGAACCACAACACTCAGCCACCCCTAAGGGGGGACATGGCTACACTTACTTCCCTTCAACATTGAAAGATGTCCAACAGAGTCATCAGCACAGAACTGGCGGAAACAAGGCTAAGCGACTCAACTATGCATGAAAAAGTAGGAACTGGGGTTGCAGAAAAATGGCAGCAGATGCTCTGGACTTGTGAGTCAAAATTTAAAATATGTGGCTGTAGCAGGAGGCAGTTTGTTCACCACAGGGCTGGTACAATAATGAATGTCTGCAGGCAACAGTGAAGCATGGTGGAGGTTCCCCGCAAGTTTGGGGCTGCAATTCTGCAAATGGAGTTGGATAATTGAGCAGGATCAATGGTGCTCTCAATGCTGAGAAATACAGGCACATACAGTGCCTTGAAAAAGTATTCATACCCCTTGAAATTTTCCACATGGTGTCATGTTACAACCAAAAATGTAAATGTATTTTATTGGGATTTTATGTGATAGACCTACACAAAGTGGCACATAATTGTGAAGTGGAAGGAAAATGCTAAATGGTTTTCAAAATGTTGTACAAATAAATATGTGAAAAGTGTGGCGTGCATTTGTATTCAGCCCCCCTGTGTCAATACTTTGTAGAACCACCTTTCCCTGCAATTACAGCTGCAAGTCTTTTTGGGGATGTCTCTACCAGCTTTGCACATCTAGAGAGTGACATTTTTGCCCATTCTTCTTTGTAAAATAGCTCAAGCTCTGTCAGATTGGATAGAGAGTGTCTGTGAACAGCAATTTTCAAGTCTTTTCCACAGATTTTCAACTGGATTTAGGTCTGGACTTTGACTGGGCCATTCTAACATGAATATGCTTTGATTTAAACCATTCCATTGTAGCTCTAGCTGTATGTTTAGGGTCATTGTCCTGCTGGAAGGTGAACCTCCGCTCCAGTCTCAAGTCTTTTGCTAACTCTAACAGGTTTTCTTTTAAGATTGCCCTGTATTTGGCTCCATCCATCTTCCCATCAACTCTGACCAACTTCACTGTCCCTGCTGAAGAAAAGCATCCTACAACATGATGCTGCCACCACCATGTTTCACGGTGCGGATGGTGTGTTCAGGGTGATGTGCAGTGTTAGTTTTCCACCACGCATAGCATTTTTCTTTTAAGACAATAAGCTCAATTTTGGTCTCATCTGACCAGAGCACCTTCTTCCACATGTTTGCTGTGTCCCCCACATGGCTTCTCATTAACTGCAAACAGGACTTCTTATGGCTTTATTTCAACAAGGGCTTTCTTCTTGCCACTCTTCCATAAAGGCCAGATTTGTGGAGTGCACGTCTAATAGTTGTCCTGTGGACAGATTCTCCCATCTGAGCTGTGTCTGCAGATCCTCCAGAGTTACCATGGGCCTCTTGGCTGCTTCTCTGATTAATGATCTCCTTGCCCAGCCTGTCAATTTAGGTGGACAGCCATGTCTTGGTAGGTTTGCAGTTGTTCCATACTCTTTCCATTTTCAGATGATGGATTGAAGAGTGCTCAGTGAGATGTTCAAATCTTAGGATATTTTTTATAAGCTAACCCTGCTTTAACTCCGGTACCGTTTTTCAGAGCAGGCGGTTGGCTATCTGGTGATAACAGCCGATCCAGCTGGGCAGCTGCTCAGCCGTTATCCCAGGCAGCGGGAAGGGAAATCCCCCCCCCCCGGTCACCTTCCGTTGTCTTCCCTGGTCTCCTGTTCCACCCGGAAACAGGAGCGTCCATCTGGCGCGTCCGCTGGCTGCGAGGAGTCCCGACAGAGGCAGGAATCGCCTTCGATCGGGTCTCCTTCGTGAAATTCTGGAAGTGACGTCACAACATCACTTCCGATTTACCCGGCTGCCAATGGCGCTGAGTTTTAAAAAATGACAGTATTCAGAATCGCCGTTTTTGCCGATCCGAATACTTTTAAGTGCAAAGGAGGGGTCAGGGGTCTAAAAGACCCCCTGATCTCTCCATAAAGAGTACCTGTCACTGACTATTACTGTCACAAGGGCGGTTTACATTGAAGGAACAGTGCTATAAAATTAAAATTAAAAAAAATGTATTATTTTTTTTTTTTTAAAGTGCCCCCTTGTGCAGCAAAGAAAAAGCATATGCAAGTCGTGCCCGCAAATGTAAACAGTGTTCAAATCAAACATGTGAGGTATTGCCACGATCGTCAGAGTGTGAGCAATAATTCTAGCAAAAGACTTCCTCTGTAACTCTAATCTGGTAACCGTTAACATTTTTAAAGCGTCGCCTATGGGGATTTTTAAGTACCGTCGTATGTCGCCATTCCACAAGTGTGCGCAATATTCAACCGCAACATATTTGGCAATTATTTACTCGGCGTAACATCCTCTTTCACAATATATGAAAAAATTGGGCTAACTGTACTGTTTTCTTATTTTTTAATTCAAACAAGTGTACTTTTTCCAAAAAAAATTGTGTTTGAAAGACCTCTGCGCAAATACTGTGTGACATATTGCAATGACTGCCATTTTATTCTCCAGAGTCTTTGCTAAAAAAAAATATATATATATATATATATATGTATATATATATATATATATATATATATATATATAATGTTTGAGGGTTCTAAGTAATTTTCTAGCAAAAAAAAAATGATTTAACTTGTAAACAAGTGTCAGAAATGGCTCTGGGGCTTAAGTGGTTAAACTTCTCCATAACTTTATCCCTGACATGTCTGGTGTGTTCCTTGGCCTTCTTGAACAGCTGTATTTATATTGAGATTAAATTACACACAGGTGGACTCGATTTACTGATTAAGTGACTTCTGAAGGCAATTGGTTCGATTAGATTTTAGTTATGGGTATCAGAGTAAAGGGGGCTGAATACAAACGCATGCCACACTTTTCACACATTTATTTGTAAAAAATGTTGAAAACCATTTATCATTTTCCTTCCACTTCACAATTATGTGCCACTTTGTGTTGGTCTATCACATACAATCCCAATTAAATATATTTACGTTTTTGGTTGCAACATGACAAAATGTGTAACATTTCAAGGGGTATGAATACTTTTTCAAGGCACTGTACTTATCTGTCATTCCATACCATCAGGGAGACGTGTGATTGGACAATGACCCCAAACATACAGCCAATGTCACTAAGAAGTATCTTCAGAGTAAAGAAGAACAAGGAGTCCTGGAAGTGATGGTTTAGCTCCCACAGAGCCCTGATCTCAACATTATCGAGTCTGTCTGGGATTATATGAAGCTCCAGTGTCCACCAAAAAAATTAAAAGTCAGCAGCTACAAATACCGTAGCTGCTGACTTTTAAAATAAGGACACTTATCTGCTCCTGGATCCAGCGATGTTCTCACGCGAGCCGATTCTTTAATCGGCTTCGGGTGCAGGCGCCAGAATTTTCACTAAAGAAAACCAGAAGTGAAGCCTTGTGGTTCCACAGTGTGCATGCACAAGCCACAGTGCACTTTGTAATTAATCCCGCATATTTCTGTGATCTGTGAATTGTCCCAGAAGGATGCATTGGAAGAAGGGGGGGGTGAACTTTAGCTCAGATTGCCGCAGCAATCTGAGTGGAAGTGGGGGGAGGGGTATCTATCAAAATCAGGCTCTCGTTCCCAAAAAAGTAATGTGCCAAATGTAAAGGAGGAGGGGGAAGATCGGAATTTCCCCTTTTTGGAGAAGTTCAGCTTAAAAGACACAAAATAGTTATCACCCAATCTGCCAATAACAAATTGTTCAGGAAATTATTGTATGGATGTATGGATATAACGATTATTTTAGACATTCCCTAGCCAAATAATTTTAAGTGTAAATCAAGCAAAAAATGTTCTTTGCCTAGGGATATCAATGGGTATCAGAGGTTGCTGCTAAGTGAAATAATGCACACCCAGCCAAGTTATCATTTGTTTTTATGCAAGCTATTAACTTATGTTCATGGCTAGAAAATACCCTTAACAGACTAATCTTGAGGTAATCAAGCTATCCTTTTAGCTGAATTTTTTTTGTTTCACAGTGAAAATAAGGTTCTCTGATGTGCACAAAGACATACATATTTGTTTGATATAAGCATGTGTGTCTCTGTCAGATGATACATATTTTGGCAATGAGATGTTTCGCAAAGCTCAACAATGCCAATTTTTCAACATTCATTAAAATGGATTTGTCTTTCTTATTTTCTGTCATGTTTTTCAAAATGTAATTTTGTGTACTTATCTTCTACAAAAAGGAAAAACCCATTGGGATTCTTGCTCAGGATCTTGATGGCCTTCTCAGTCATCTCAGCCAGCGATGGGTCAGTGTTCTTATTCCGGTTCAGTTCATACTTCATGTCTTTTGGTTCAAAAAGGCCTGGAATATTTACAAGTCAGATCATGTACCATTTTTGTTTGTTACATGGAAACCATGTGCTGACATAGGTTAGCAAGTATGATATTGGACATTCTGAAGCTCTGTTGTACGCAGGGCTGGTGCAAGGTTTTTTGACACCCTAGGCGAAACCTCATTCTGCCACCCCCCCTTTGGTTCCACCCCTGACTCCACCCCCTTTGCCCTGTCCACGTATGCGATGGATGTAGCAGAGGTGAAGATTTTTGCAGCGCCTCTCTCCCTATTTCTTTGGCTGTGATCCACCTGTGCCTCTGGACCCGGTCAAATAATGGCTGCACTGGGTCACTTTCTTATGCCAGTCGTGGTCTGCAGGTGTATGAACAGGCTGGGGTAGTATATGGACAGACTGGAGTAGAATATGGACAGGCTGGGGTAGTATATAGACAGGCTGGGGTAGTATATGGACAGGCTGGGGTAGTATATGGACAGGCTGGGTTAGTATATAGACAGGCTGGAGTAGTATATAGACAGGCTGGAGTAGTATATAGACAGGCTGGGGTAGTAGATAGACAGGCTGGGGTAGTATATGGACAGGCTGGGGTAGTATATGGACAGGCTGGGGTAGTATATAGACAGTCTGGAGTAGTATATAGACAGGCTGAGGTAGTATATGGACAGGCTGGAGTATTATATAGACAGGCTGGAGTAGTATATAGACAAGCTGGGGTAGTATATCGACAGGCTGGGGTAGTATATGGACAGGCTGGAGTATTATATAGACAGGCTGGGGTAGTATATAGACAAGCTGGGGTAGTATATCGACAGGCTGGGGTAGTATATCGACAGGCTGGGGTAGTATATCGACAGGCTGGAGTAGTATATAGAAAGGATGGGGTAGTATATGGACAGGCTGGAGTAGTATATAGACAGGCTGGGATAGTATATAAACAGGCTGGGGTAGTATATAGACAGGCTGGGGTAGTATATAGACAGGCTGGAGTAGTATATAGACAAGCTGGGGTAGTATATGGACAGGCTGGAGTAGTATATAGACAGGCTGGAGTAGTATATAGACAGGCTGGGGTAGTATATGGACAGGCTGGGGTAGTATATAAACAGGCTGGAGTAGTATATAGACAGGCTGGAGTAGTATATAGACAGGCTGGGGTAGTATATGGACAGGCTGGAGTATTATATAGACAGGCTGGGGTAGTATATAGACAAGCTGGGGTAGTATATCGACAGGCTGGAGTAGTATATAGAAAGGATGGGGTAGTATATGGACAGGCTGGAGTAGTATATAGACAGGCTGGGGTAGTATATAAACAGGCTGGAGTAGTATATAGACAAGCTGGGGTAGTATATGGACAGGCTGGGGTAGTATATAGACAGGCTGGGGTAGTATATAGACAGGCTGGAGAAATATATAGACAGGCTGGGGTAGTATATGGACAGGCTGGAGTAGTATATAGACAGGCTGGGGTAGTATATAGACAGGCTGGGGTAGTAAATGGACAGGCTGGGGTAGTATATGGACAGGCTGGGGTAGTATTTAGGCAGGCTGGGGTAGTATATAGACAGGCTGGGGTAGTATATAGACAGGCTGGAGTCGTATATAGACAGGCTGGGGTAGTATATGGACAGGCTAGGGTAGTATATGGACAGGGTCTTGGCGCCCTGGGCATCAGTGCGCCCTAGGCGGCCACCTACTCCGCCTAGTGGTAGAGCCGGCCCTGGTTGTACAACTTGTCAGTGACGGGATTGGTGAGTCCACTCAACTTCTGCTATCACACTGATTCCTGAACCAGTAAAATGTCTCTCCGTCACTGCTCCCTTGCAAATAAGGGATTCTGCAGTGTATAGCCTGTGAGGGAGCAACGTCTATTAGGTAAAGGAGTCTAGTGCACCTCAGCTATTGTTTTGTTTGCAAGGTGTCACCAGATTAACCACTTCAGCTCTGGAAAGTTTTACCCCCTTCCTGATCTGGCCATTTTTTGCTTTAACTGACAATTGCGC
This sequence comes from Glandirana rugosa, assembly GCA_018402905.1. NCBI lineage: Eukaryota > Metazoa > Chordata > Amphibia > Anura > Ranidae > Glandirana > Glandirana rugosa. Next base: position 508,275 of record BLSH010289869.1, read on the forward strand.
GATCGTGCGACACTGTACCCAAGCAAAATTTATGTCCTTCTTTTCCCACAAATAGAGCTTTCTTTTAGTGGTATTTGATCACCTCTGTGGCTTTTATTTTTTGTGCTATAAACAAAAAAAAAAATGACAATTTTGAAAAAAAAAAATATTATTTTTTATTTTCTGCTATAAAACACATCCAATAAAAAAATGTTAATCAAATTTCTTCCTCAGTTTAGGCCAATATGTATTTTGCTACATATTTTTGGTAAAAAAAAAACCCTGATAAGCGTATCGTGATTGGTTTGTGCAAAAGATATATCATCTACAAACTATGGGATATTTTTATGGACTTTTTATCTATTTTTATTGTTTTTACTGGCAGTGGAGGTGATCAGCAATTTTTAGCGGAACTGCGACATTGCGACGGACAAATCTGACACTAGGTGACACCAATACAGTGATCAGTGCTAAAAAAAATGCACTGTCACTGTATACATGACACTGGCAGGGCAGGGGTTAACATCAGGGGGTGATCAAAGGGTTAAGTGTGCTCCTAGGGAGTGTTCCTTTCTAACTGTGGGGAGAATGCTGACACTGGAGGAAAAGAGAGATCAGTGTTTCTGCTTAGCAGAAACACAAGATCTCCATTTCCCTCCCTCGCAGAAAGGCGATCTGCCTTGTTTACATTCTGCCGGACCCACTGATTGGCTCTGGGGCACGCGCCCCAGAGCCAACGAGGGCGATGACGTATAGGTACGTGATTATGAGTTTAAGGGCTGCCCTGCCGCAGTACATGTACTTGGGGCGGTCCTTAAGTGGTTAAAGCCTAGTACACACTGTTAGTTATTTTTCAGTCAACCCAGCTGGCTGAACAAAAAAAAACTGACAGCTCAGGTCAGAGCCGCTGTACTAACAATCCAATGTTAGTACATTGCTAACCCCCCCCCCCCCCCCCCCACGAGCCAGAACACTCTGGCCATCGCTCTCCTTTTTAGGTCATGCCCCTTACCGCGGCTTCTGTCGGACCAACTGCAGTACACCCAAGCCGAATGCCGGTCGGTTTCTACTGAAGATTCGGCCTGCGTATACAGCGCTTAAGAACAGCCAACATGCCTTTAGGGGGACACTTCTTTTTTTTTAAATCTGTTTTAGCAGTCTCTATAGGCAATCATTGGATTTTTATTTGGAAAATGCAATGATTTCCCATCTTAGGCTTACAAATTAGATTTTTAAGGTTGAAAATGTTTTTATTTGGAACAACATTTGAAATACAAGGAGATAACTTACAGAAGTCAATGGGGTGAAGAGTCTAATGGTTATCGCCTGTACTCAGACTCACATCAGATCCAAATGGTATAGTAACAGAGCATTGTAACAATAAAGGTAACGTAACATAACAAGTGGCGGGAAATCATATACGTTGTTCACCAAGAATAATGTAGAGAAATAGAGAATAAAAAAAAATATAATGAAAAACAAAAAGGAAAAAAAGGAAGAAGAGCAAGATCCAAATTTGATTTTTAAATGTATCTATCAATGTGCAGTCATTGTTCATGAAATGTAACATTAACCCTTTTTAAGCAAGTTATCTGTTGGTAAATGTGCTTTATGAATAGAGTGAGTGCTAACTAGTGAATGTGTTGGTAAATGTACTGTCAAATCCTTTTAAATATGAACTTTTGTTTTGTGATAACTACACATGTCAAAGATAGCCCATGTTAATGTTCTTTCTTTGGATATTTATCAGCATACATGGCAAAAATATACTCTACCCATAAGGTAATCAGTGTTAGCTTCATTTATAGCATCAAACTGCTCCTTGTTCCATACATAATTTGCACGCTGTAAAAAAAGGAATAAAAACAATATTTTTAGTAAAAAATACATTTTCTATTGACGTTTTATTTTTTGGTCAGGCAACGCATTTAAATCTTTACTGCCATTGTGCTATATGCTGGGTGTTCAATGTGCCCCCTGCACCTTTAAGGAGGGGTGGGGCCCCCTCGAGTCCATCTGCCTTCACCTATCTTATATAAATGCATGTGCTGCCACTGTGGAGTCTCTTACAAGTCATAGATAGGACTACAGATCACAGGGTGCCTTGGCGGGGCCTGTAGCTTACGCATGCATTTGCAAATTTGTGCAACCAAACCCCTGTTTTTAAACACATACTGTTAGACAGGGTAACCTGGTTGGTTGCAGGTTTGACCGGTAAGTAGAGCTTGGTATTTGCCTTGACTTTATCCTTGGCCCCTTTTTTGCTGTTTGTTGCCCTCCAATGCTCCTTGCTGCAAAGGCCAGTCATAGGTGAGGGCAGTGGTCATTCTTTAGTACGTTTTTATTTTTTGGTCAGGCAACGCATTGACATCTTTGCTGCCATTGTGCTATATGCTGGGTGTTCAATGTGCCCCTGTACCTTTAAGGAGGGGTGGGGACCCCTCCAGTCCATATGCCTTCACCTATCTTATATAAATGCATGTGCTTCCACTGTGGAGTCTCTTACAAGTCAGAGATAGGACTACAGATCACAGGGTACCTTGGCCGAGCCTGTAGCTTACGCATGCATTTGCAAATTTGTGCAACTAAACCCCTGTTTTTAAATGCATACTGTTAGACAGGTTAATCTGGTTGGTCACAGGCTTACCGGTAAGTAGAGCTTGGTATTTGCCTTGGATTTATCCTTGGCCCCTTTTTTGCTAATTGACAACAAACAGTTTGTGTACTTTGTATAATTTGCAGTATACAACAAAAGTATTGGTCTTAGTGTCGGCACACCCTGGGGCGACCTGTCAGGCGACTTGTCATCCTGACAAGTCATGCTCTATTCAGTACAATAGAACAGTTCTAATAGGAACAACTCTAGTCGCTCCAACTTAGAAAAAGGTTCCTGTACTACTTGGGGGCGACTTCGAAGCGACTTGCATTGACTTCTATACAGAAGTCGTTTTGCAAGTCGCGCTGTATGGGGTGGCTTCAGAGTCGTGCAACTTTGAAGCCATCCCTGTGTGAACCAGCACTTACAGTACCACAACATTCTTATTTCAGTTCCAGTATACAATCAAATAAATGTGCAGTCTACTGAATGAGACAGTTTTAAATAAGATCTTTCTAACTAGAGTTCCATAATTAAAATGTATCCATTCATTATACACCTTACATCAGAAAACAAAAAGCATTAATAGATCAGCATCTAATGCTGCTGTTTTTTTTTATATTTAAAAGTTTATTGAAGCTCTCCAGTTTAAAATACTGTTGCAGGGATGTATGCAATTGAGCAGGGGTGGGTAATTAATTTTTCCAAGGGGCCACATGAGAAACTGGGACTATTGTGGACATCTGAATTTTATTCTTCTCAATATTCATTTTGGATGTGGGAAGGTCTGTAAGTACATAAAAATATAGAAATAAAGATAGACCAACACCGCGCTAACCAAAATCCCAGACAGCTGCAGCTCAAATACTCAGTTTTAGTATATGGATCAATAAATAACACAGGAGCCGCGCTAGTGTATCATTAAAATAGGGTGAGTCCTAAGATATGATTCAAAAGAGCTGGACTCTCAGATTAGGCTCAAATGGGAGGTTGACAGGTCACAAATTGTCCTCAAAGTCCAAAGCATATATATAACAAAGGAATATGATATAGGCAATCCACCACCACCCGAATTAAAGGCTTACCAGCCCGCAGCTAACATCACGCTCAAATGTAGATGGTAAATCCTCCTTTCTCAATCTGGTCAGGTGAGGGTGAGTCCCCTAGAGACCCCACATCCAGGAACTCCCAGGTACCGATGTCATGCATGGGAGAAAAAAAGGAACCTTATAGTGTAGTATGTTTTGACAAACCACTGGTCACTGAAAAACAACCTGCACCGGACACCCTTGTGTGCGCAGTAATAAGGTGCAGCCCACCACCGCCAGAAATCAAGGCTTACCAGCCTGCCAGATAAATAGCACTGTGTATGGAGGGGGGTTTGATCAGCTCTTCCTCTGCACACACCGGACGGAAAAAAAGATGGACCTCGCCAAATAGAATGAGACCAGGTTCCAATAGGTTGCAGCTCAGTACCGACATATACAAGAAAGAAACGGCCACATAGTACAGTACCGTAGGGACTCGTTTAATATATCATTAAAAAACAGTAATATACTCACATAAGTGAAGCGAAATCATGCAGTTAAAAACAGCCGGCTTGTAGTAATGGTGACGTCAACGCGCGTGGATTGCCTATATCATATTCCTTTGTTATATATATATGCTTTGGACTTTGAGGACAATTTGTGACCTGGCAACCTCCCATTTGAGTAATAAGTAGAACTGCTCATGAAATAAGTTTAGTTCAGACAGGCAGTTGGAGAGTGGTAAAAAGGAATTGCTGAGCTGCGGTTTTACTGTCCCCCGGCTGCCCACCCAAACACTAAAAGGGTCTGTTCACATGCTCTGACTGTGATGTTTTGCAACATTTTTAACTAAGAGTGCAGAATTTGACGAGCTGCACGACTTGTCAAACTCACTGAGTTTAATAGGGCCACGCTGCAACCATGTGCAATGCACAGGATTGTAGAGAGATGGTGCGGCATTATAGGGTTAATTCAGGCAGTAAGGAGGTGACAGAACGTCACCTTACTGCTTGTCAAATACCCTCTGAAAACCATTGTGACTGGAAGGAGGGAGCCTGAGATTGGTTACATAGCTACATAGCTAGCCAGGTCGAAAAAAAAAGACACAAGTCCATCCAGTTCAACCAACAAAAAAAAAAAACTGAAAAATTATATATAACCATATAATCCTTCACCCACAGTCGATCCAGAGGAAGGTTAAAAAACCCCAGCAAAGCATGATCCAACCAGCTATAGCGGGGGAAAAAATTCCCTCCTGATCCCCCAAGAGGCAATACGATTGGTAGAATGGGGATTTCTAAAGATCCTGACCTGGAGCTGCATGGCTCCTGGGGATTGCAGCATGTAGATGCTAATATATGAAGAATTTGGTCAGGTAGCAGAGTGGCAAGAGAGTGCTGGGATGTCTCTTAGGCAACTCTCTCCCACCAGACTGAGCCTCCCCGCTGTACCAATCAGCTCAAACCTGGGCATATTGCAACCCCAGGTCTGCCTCCGCTCCTTTGCTGTTCCTAGCTGGCCCTCGGTAACTTGACTGTCAACATGCCTCTCTGAGCCTGTCAGATTCCTCACTGAGGAAGCTGACAGATTTAGAGAGACACACTGACAGATGTCTCTGTGGAGAGCTCCAAGAACTGCAAGGAGAGAGCCTGAGGAGCTGATCGGTTTTTTTCATGAACTAGGTACCATGACATTTTATGTTTGTGTGATTGTCAGGGTAGAGGATCACTGTGCTTTTCGCTGTAGTGAAGAGAAAAGCCAAAAGGAGATGTTGATTTTTCATTGCAGTCCCCTGGCTTTGGGTTTAACAATGCTATGTATATACCAATTGGTAGACGTTAGATCAGAACCATTTAATTTTTGGGCACTTCCAGCAAATGTATGTAGCACCCTCTAGGTAGGTAGGTGCTAGAGGATAGATTTTTCTGGAGAGTAGGACAATTTAGGCAGGCCTAGCTGGTGGCTCGGCCTGTTTGTTTTCATTCTGGGCTGGGAGCGGCTCAGGGTAGGGCTGAGTGACTCACAGGTGGTGTCATCAGGACCTCCCTCTTCTTTCCAGAAGCTTCTTGAGTTTTCTGGAAACAGAGGTGTAGAGGGGAGGTGTAGCCACTTGAGGTAATTTGAGAAGCCCAGCTGGGGGGGTGTTGTCTGGTGAAAGAGATGGAGTAAGAATCCTGAGGCTGTCAGGGCCTAGAGGGAGCTCCCCAGTCTGGGGGGCTGACCTTGGTCCTGGGCTCGGGTGCAGTCGGGACCCACTTCAAGAACTCATGAAAAGGTCCTGGACCGGAGGCACAAGAGAGAGCAAGGAGAGGACAACTGCCGAGACTCCAGGAAGGACAACTGGTCGCAGCCAGGAGGGCTGGTGGGCTGGTGAGTGAGGCACAGTCAGGGGGACTGGAGAGGCACACTCGAGAGAACTGGGAGTTTGCAGTCAAAGATGGGTGCAGAACCAGAAGAGTGGACTGTGGAAAGAGGGGCAGTGGAAAGAGGCAACTGCAGCCAAGAGGGCTGGCAGGGCCTGAAGAGAGCTTACTGGGCTCAGTAGCCGTGTTGAGAACAGTTAGCACCGAAATCATTTCTACACAATAATGGGCTCAGGGTCCCTGCCTGCAAAGGGAGGTCCATTGAGGCCTGGCTGAGCTAGTGTCAGGCTTAACCACGCGGTGCTAGCTGATCTGGGAAATTGCAGCAAGTGAAGTGCTGGAGGAGTAATGGTCTGCAGCAAGAGTGAAGTGCTGGAGGAGTAATGGAGTAAAGGTCTTAAGCAAGAGAAGTGCTGGAGAGAAGACTGGAGTGTATATATAAAAATTGTATATAGTAGTCCCAAGCTAATTGTGCTAAATCTTACTGGGCATCCCATATTCTCCTTTCCCATCCAAGTTAAATCCCCTCAACAAAATTAAAAAAAACAAAGCTTATGGACTGTTCCATGTCTCCGAGAGCCTGAGAGATGAATGCCAGGATGGGCAGGGTGACGGGTAGACCACAATATTCAGCAGCCCCTGCAGGGGTACCGCTACGTTTTTACAAATAAACAGAATCTACCAATGTGTTTTTCCTAATGGGAAAAGACTGGGATGTTCAGCAAAGAAAGGCAAAGAGTTACTGCTTTCCAGTATAGCATGCCCATTGAAATAAAGGAGAAAACCATATAATAGCATGCTGTTTCTAAAGAAGACAAGGGTGCAAGAATGCCCCCATTGTTATATTCTATGTGTGATGTTACCTACAGTATATGAAGCTGTAAGCAGAAATCCTCTTCAGTGATAGAAGTCCCAATACTGTTGTTACCCAAAACCAATAAAAATACGGAAGGCGTGTTTCACAGCTTAATATGGATAGTAATATATTTTTAATATATTGGCACAGTTCTAGAAAATGGCCTAGCCAAAGTAACCTTTTCTTGAAAGAACCAAATCACATAAGCCTCATGTGTGGGAAAAGTATATTTTTGAACAAAGACTTCAGAATATATCTCCCAAGCACAGATGGATTTGAAATATGGTTTTGTGGTGTCTTTCGCCATACACGAATATCTTGACTCTGTAGAATGAGGTTATCTTTGGGTAAATTTCTTAAAACTAACCCAACTTTTGTATCTTTAGCAAGACTTGAATAGAGACAGTTCTGCTATTGTTCCACTGTGAAGGGGTAAAAGAAAGGGCTGTCCCAGTTATTTGTGATTGCTGGGGGATAAAAAGGGGCCAACTAGAGAAAAAGATGTGCCTTTGAGCAGATGATGCACTTGTCTATTTGGAAGGATCAGAAAGGTATTTGCTTGGTTTGTGGTCTAGGGTGGAAAAATTTGGTAAACACTCTGGTCTCGGTGTCCATTTTCGTAGCCTTCTTATGTGGAACTTTAGTTTGTTTTTTTTAATTGCCACCAGGTAGGTTGTTTACGATAAAAGAGAGAGAAACTATTTCCCTGCCTGCTAGATTTTTTATCCTAATTGTACACAGCTGCAAATGCGCAAAGGAGTTTACAATCCAATCCTGATGTGAGTTACATCATCTTTGGTAGGTCAAGAAAAAAGACTCTAGACAAAGAAGAAAACGCAGTGAAGATGGCAGTGACAGTAGTGAAGGGGAGCATGAATGGCTCATTTCTGGAGGAGGGCACTTTGGGAGGTAAGTGTGACTTAATGTATTCTGTGTAAATACACACATTACAGCAAGAGCCCCTGGGGGCTCCAAATAATAAACCTCCGCTTTTAGGGTTTAGTTGGCTCATATTATTTAAAGGCATGGTAAAGATTCCCACCTGCACCTTGTGTTTTCACCTGCATAAGATGTGCATTGATCAGGTAGTTTCATGGTGTCATTTGTTGTCCTGTACACAACTATAGAATAGTACATTTTCACATTTCTGTGGAAACATGAGTGAATCCGCATGGCTGTGCACAGGTTAATTACAGAGTTACATATTTTGGGCCCTTTCACATGGGCTTTCCTTGTGAAGGGTCTGTTTTTGTGGAGCTGCCACCCATTGGCTCAGCGGGGATTGGCGGATCGATCCCCGCTGAACCAATGGGTGGCAGCCCTGCCTCCGCTCACTGAGAGGAGATGAAACTCTCAGAGCCCTGCTCTGCTCTATGGGGATTGAATGACAAGGGACCACCTGTCCGACATCCGCTTGTACAGACAGATGGAAAATAGGGTTTCCATCTGTCTGTTTTTCACGGACAGTATCGGATCGGAGAACGACGGGTGTATAGGGCTGCATTGAGTGTTCGTTCAGGTCTGCCTGAATAACGGACAGGCGGGCCTGAACGGAATGCCCCTGTGAAAGGGACCTTACTCTGGTTGAAAAAAGACAAAAGGCCATCTAGTTCAATTAATAAAAAAGACTCACAAAGAAAACCTCAATATACACAATCCTATACCCATAATTGATCCAGAGGAAGGCAAAAACCCTAATAAAGCATGAATCAATTTTTCTCCAGTGGGGGAAAAAAAAGACTTCCTGATTTCTCAGGAAGCAATCGGATATTCCCTGGATCAACTACCCCTGGTGCTAATACCCATAAATATAAGTATACAGTTATATTTTGTGCATTTAGGAAAAAATCCAAGTCTTTTTTAAAACACTGAGCTGGCCAAAACTAGTCCCTAATGGAGTCTATTCCACATTTTCACAGCTCTTACTGGGAAGAAGTGTTTTCCTTTTGGACTGTAGACCTCTTTTCCTCTAGATATAAACAGTGCCCCCTTGTTCTTTCAGATGACCTTTAAGTAAATAACTCTATACCAAGTTCACCATATGAACCCACTATGTATTTATACAGTACATGGTGATCATGTCCCTCCTTAATTGCCTTTCTCAAGAGAGAATAAATTCAGCTCAGCTAATCTTTCCTCATAGCCAAGCTCCTTTTTGTGAATCGGTGCCAAAACTGAACTGCATATTCCAGATGGGGTATACTCCACTATATAGCTTGGTGTCACCTGCACACACTGAAATGGTAGTTTTAATCCCAGACCCATTTGTAAATATGTTAAAAAGTAAGGGTCACAACACCAAATATAAGCACCACATTGGCCTTACAGCAATCCAGTGGTACTATGCTAGTCATTAGAGTCCCTAAATATTAGAAACAATGGCTTTGAAATAACAGAGCTCAACTCTTTTAGGAGATGTGGGTGTATGCCATCTGGTCCAGGTGCTTTATTCGCTGTCATTTCAATACTATCTCCATTATAGACTTGAGCTCCCCCATGCTCCTTTGTATACACAGAGCTGAAGAAGGTATTTAATACGTTTGCCTTCTCTCTTTCTCCCCAGTCACCAACTCTAAATTATTTTGTAAAGGGCCTACATATTTAGACCTAGCCTTTTTACTGCTAATATATTTGAACATTTTTTGGGGGTTTGTCCTAGTCAATTTTGCAACCTTGCATTCGTTTTGAATTTCTGCAGTCCTTGCAGCCCTGATTTCCTTTCCACATATCATGTTATATTCTTAACTTTTAAATGATGACAGTGGGCCTTCATTTTTATATTTTAAAAGCTCTTTTCTTATTATTCCCCCTGTCTTTCCTGTGTTGAGCATGGCACAGGCAATATTCCAGAGAATATGACTGTGGAGGTCCTTCCCTTCAACTTGCAGCCTAGTTCTTTAAATTGATTTTAAGGAGCCTGCATCTTCCATGTATTCTGTCATTGGTTCACACATGGACCAAGACAGCTGGGTCATGCCCAGCCCCTCCCAGTAATTTATCAACCTGGTCCACCACATTCCGAACCCTGGCGCCTTGCTGTCTAAAACATAACAAATAGCATAACTGATAGAAAAACAAATTATTCTATCAGTCCTTCTGATTATAGAATTCCCTATTACCACCAACTGTCTAGGCCTTCCTGCACTAACCTCACCACCCCTACTATATGGGCTGCTCTTCTGGATGTTAGGTGCAAGAGTGACTACAGGGGCTGCCACCTCTGAGTTTGCCACATTCACATTTTCACCCAACTTGGCAAATTTGTTTGAGTGATCAAACCCAAGACTAGCCTTATTTTTCTGTAAGCCCCCACCACTCCCTCTAACCACAGTAACCCAGCTTCCTACCTGATAATCCTGACTTACCCCTCCACTTTCCACATCAATCCCATTAATCACCCGTTCAATGAGCAGAAGACTCATTCCAAGGTTTTCAGTTACGCACAGTGTTGCAATTTGCTCCTCTAGATCTGTAATGTGAGCTTTGAGAAGGGCAACCTGCTCACATCTATCACAGTGGTATTCATCCTGAAGCCATTGCTCCATTATTGAATACATGAGGCACACTGAACACTGCGCAAAACATTCAACCTTGCTACACTCATTATAACAATTACAATAAAATTATTACTTACAGGATTTTAAATTATTACTTAGAGGTTAGAAGACCTCCTGTTTAATAATTTTCTCCTCTTTTTAACTCTCCACTTAGTCAAACATTCACTTTGTAAAAGTTCCAGCCAGCAAAATGTGAGCTGTACAGAAAGTTATATATTACCTGTAGCACCTGTGAACAATTAACAACTCCCCTAATTAGTAGACTGAAGGCAGGAAAGAAAAGAAACAAATGACCTCTGTTTATATTGTGAGACCTGACACTTCCTGTGGAAAAAACTATATACCCCACAATCCCTCAGTTTGTAAGTCTAGTCCTTGTGCAGTTGAGAGCTACAAAGTAATTACAGCTGACACAGACACAAGCAGGCACAGCATTCAAAAAGACACAGAGGGCTCACTCATGCAGCTGGGGGATGATGCGTTTCATCACAATAGCATTCCCACATTTGTGATGATACACAGAAATAGGTGGCGAGGAATGCACTGGACACTGTGTTACCTGGAACAAGAAATTGTCTATCCCTCTGCTGTACAGCCATGAGCTAGCTGCAGCAATACATCAGCATATGGTACATGGTAAGCAGTAGTACTGGTGTTAATGAAGCCCTCTTGAACCCCCTAGGGAAAGAGAGCCTTGACTGATGGGGGCATGGTCAGGCGATGGGTTGGCACTTGGTTATGGTCCGACAAGCTTGGGTGAAGTTATGGGGGATGGGTTGGGCCTGAGCTCAGGAAAAGGACTGCCCCAGGGAATTCTGGGCCTTTTGGACCGAAAACGTGGCAGGAAGAGCTGCCCATCCTCCCGCCCCATTTTTCTTTGATGGTCTGTCACAGCTTGCTGCGGTTTCTTGACCTTGCCAGCATTAAAAGTTGCTGTAATGGGCTATGCCCTGGAGTGGAAACTGGAAGTAGGCTGTCTGTCCAGCACTTACGGTAAGGACAGGCCCCTTTTGGAAGTGAACTAGTTAAGGTTAAAGCATGCTCACAGTAAAACTGTGACTGCCACCGATGTAAGTGTTCATATGTTCTGTGTTGGAATTTAATGTTCTGTGTTGGAATTTAAATAAAAGCTGTGGCCTTGCCCTTTCCAACCTAATTGGTTGTAAGTGTCGTTTCATACACGGAATCGAGGCAAGGGGGTTTGTTCAGTACGTTTATAGTGTTTAATGCCTAGGCCTATTGTGCCTCAGCAGTCAAGAAATAATGAAAAACCTTATGACTGCACTTTTGTTTGTGAGAGCCAAAGGTATTAAGGTAATTAAGGTTCTGAATTTTTGTAAAATTTCACAAACAGCTCATAAATGTGAGGATCAACTTCTCCTGAGGAAAAGAAGCATTTGGATGGTCCCTCAGTGATTACTTAGAACCCAAATCTAAAAGGAAATGAGATATTGTGGAGAGCTGGAAGGAAATAAAGTGCCAGAAACAAAGTACCATGTCATTCACCAAAGAGATTCAATTCATGTGATTGACGTGGATTTCGCTGGAAGATGTGATTAATGTGGATTTACTTTGTGGCACATTAATAAAATATTTTTGTAAAAAATGTACTGTTTGTTTTATATCAGCTAAAATACTTGTTTAATGGCCCGTACACTAGGGATGGGGTTCATGTTCGGATCGAACATGTGTTCAATCTGAACATCCCCTGTTCGGTAGTTCAGGTTTCCCCCGAACATTATGGGACGTTCGCGGCAACTTTGCGCGCCCCATAATGTTCTAAAATGGCGGCGTAATGCCGCCCACTGATTGATCAAAGCATGCACATGACCTGCATGCTTTGGCCTATCAGCGAGCGGCCTGCTGTGAGAGCTTTGATTGGCTAAAGGCAGGATGCCTTTAGCCAATCACTGCACAGCAGTCTCAATACACGCCCCACACTATATAAAGCCGCTCGTACAGCGGCTCTATGATAGTGTGTTGGCGCTGCTTGTAGAGAGAGAGCGTAGGTTCCTGTATCAGGCCAGGCAGTTTAGATAGATAGCTTGAAAAAAAACAGTAAAAAAAGTAAAAAACAGACAAAAATCACAGTAAATAGATAGCTAACTATATAGATAGATATCTAAAATATATCTGTCAGTTAGTGCAGACAGGTTAGTGTAGGGAAAAAAATAAATAAATAAATATATATATATATATATATATATATATATATATACACACACAGCGTATTGAGCGTGCTCTATATATCTGTACCTAAGGTATATAGTCCACTTGACGTGGTGTATAAAAATATATACAGCCTGGTATATATATACATATACACACAGCGTATTGAGCGTGCTCTATATATCTGTACCTAAGGCATATAGTCCACTTGACGTGGTGTATAAAAATATATACAGCCTGGTATATATAGATATATCTATACATACACACACACAGTGTATTGACCGTGCTCTATATATCTGTACCTAAGGTATATAGTTCACTTGACGTGGTATATAAAAATATATACAGCCTGGTATATAAAGATATATATATATATCTATACATACACACACAGTGTATTGAGCGTGCTCTATATATCTGTACCTAAGGTATATAGTCCACTTGACGTGGTGTATAAAAATATATACAACCAGGTGTATATATATATATATATATATACACACAGCGTATTGAGCGTGCTCTATATATCTGTACCTAAGGTATATAGTCCACGTGACGTGTATACAAATATATACAGCCAGGTATATATATATATATATACATGCACACACAGTGTGTTGAGTGTGCACTATATATCAGTGCATTTGGGGGTGTACGGTATATAGCACACTACTTGGCATGTTGTCTTCAAATATATACAGTCTAGTGTATACAGATATACACGCAGTGTATTGAGAGTAAACTATATATCGGTGCATTCGGAGGTGTACGGAATATAGTACAGTGTAGTGTGGTGCAAAAAAAACCCATCATGTCAGGAAGGCCTAAAAGGAGAGGCAGACGCTTCCAAGAGGGCAAGCAGCCTCTGTGTCTTCAGTGAAAAGTGGTGGTGGCGGACGTGGTGCCTCCTCTGCAGGTGGGTCACGCTTGTCCTTTTTTTCTGCTGTCGGACGTGCTATTGAGCCACAACATGCAGAAGAGTTGGTGGAGTGGATAACAAAGCCGTCCTCATCCTCCTCATCCTCTTTCATCCAGGCTCGTACAAGTTTGCCTTCCAACGCATCTGGCAAAGCGGCCTATTCCACTGGATCCTTGTCCACAGTTACTCCTTCTGTAGCCCCACCATCATGCACGGAGGAGTCACCTGAGTTGTTCGACCATAGTGTCGGTTACATGCTCATGGAGGATGCGCAGCAGTTTGAAGGCTCCGATGTTGGTTCCCAGGTTGAGGAAGGGAGTAGCGTGAGCCTAGAGACAGGGGATGCCACAAAAGGAATAGAAACTAGCAGTCATGTTCCCCCAGCTGCAGCATACTGCCAAGTTTGCTCCAGTGATGAGGAGGGAGGGGATGATAAGGGCACGGACAGGACTTGGTTGCCTGAGAGAAGAGAGGAGGAAAGTGAGGAGGAGGAGGAGACCCAACTCCAACAAGGCAGGATGTCCTCCAGGGGCCAGCTTAAGGGCAGCCACCCACTTGCATCAGCCCACAGAGCTCCACAGGTGCAGGGAGCTGCTGCCTCCCCACCGACTTCCACAATTTCTTTGGTGTGGGCATTTTTCAGCACATGTGCAGTAGATCGCACCGTTGCCATTTGCAATCTATGTCTGAAGCGGGTCAAGCGCGGCCAGGACTCCAGCCGCTTGGGCACTACTGTCTTGACAAGACATATGACGACCAGCCATGCAGTCCGTTGGCAAGAGTACCTGAAGAACCCACACCAGAAAACAAGGCGGACTCCTCCTTGCTCCTCATCTGGGATCTCAACC
>BLSH010289869.1:525673-536582 GCA_018402905.1 Glandirana rugosa
GGGGGGGGGGGGGGGGGGGGACCGCACGCACTTTTTTCCAGCAATTTTTTTTGTATATTGTCGGGAACCGGCAATACATTACAGCCGTGATTTTAAATAACAATTTTTCCTATGGAAATGTCATTTTGCTCTGGCTATGTTCCACATCTCAAAGAGATGCGCCCTTTTACACACAGACTAAGGACACCCCCCAGGCACAATATTTAAAGGAATTTTTCTTTTTTTTTTCACTTTAAGCATTATTAAAATCACTGCTCCTGAAAAAACAATCGATATAAAAAGTTTTTTTTTCATTGATACATGTCCCCTAGGGCAGGACCCAGGTTCCCATACACTTTTTAGTGCAATAACATTGCATATAAGCCTTTAAAATGAGCACTTTTGATTTTTCATGTTCGAGTCCCATAGACTTTAATGGTGTTCGGATGTTCACCCTAAACTTTTTGTCTGTTCGCATGTTCTGGTGTGAACCGAACCGGGGGGGTGTTCGGCTCATCCCTACTATACACACAGCCCAAAAATCGGATGAAAAATACTGTTTACGATGCGATCAGGAGGGAAGAATCTGTCCATATACAGTGGAACCTTGGATTACGAGCATAATCCGTTCCAGGTGACTGCTTGTAATCCAAATCACTTGTATATCAAAGCATATTTTCCCATAGGAAACAATGGAAACGCAGATAAGTCATTCAACAGCACTGCTTGTCAATGCAGTACTGTATGTGGCCAGAGGTCCGGAGGCGCCTGGTTTATGCAATACTGTTTGTGGCCAGAAGTGTGGTGGCGCTGGTGAGGCTCAGAAATGGCCGGAAACATTTGGAAATGCTCGGGAACTGTTTACACTTTCGTTATTTCCGAATATTTCCAAATGCTTCCGAGGGTCTCCGAGGCTCACCACATATGGTATTGCATGCACAGAGGCTTAATTCTGCTCGTTTTGCGAGACAGCACTCGCAAACCAAGTCAGAATTTTTCTTTTTAAAAATGCTTGTCTTTCAAAAAGCTTGTTAACCGTGTTACTCGTGAACCAAGGTTCCACTGTAGTGTCAAAGAGTCTTTTTATACAATGCAGAGGATTAACCCTTTAAGCTCCACAGTGAGTATAACAAGTATGTTATTCTGCATATACAGACTGATTTTACTGTTGTGGGTTTAGTAACACTTTAAGGTACCCATCAGCTCCAGTTTGTAAAATTTGAATACAGATCATAATGGGAGTACTGATTGCCACTTTAAACAAGCTGCTAGCAAGCTTCAGTACTACTTAAAGCCTGTTGAAAGCCTGCTGAAGCCTGCTAGCAGCTTGTTTAAAGTGATAATCAGCACTCTCTTTAAGATCTGTGTATAACATTTTCAAACAGGAGCTGAAGGGAGCTTCAGGCCAGGTTTACACATATACAGTATACGAATTGGATGCAGATTCTCCAGCATCCAATTCGCATGACAGGAGAGTGTGACCGGCTCTCAATGGAGCCGCTTCACACTGCTCCGGAGCGGCCGCATTCCGCACTTAAAAAGAGTCCTGTGTGTCTTTGGTTCCGATTCAGGTGCGAATTCAAGGAAAAATTCAGGAGGTCTGATTCTCACCTGAATCATGAACAGGGACGCACTGGACCCCATGCTGTGAACCGCGGCCACAGCATATGTGAACCCAGCCTTTAAAGGATAAGTTCACCTTTATTCACTTTTTTTTTCTAAATTCTAGCTCCCCTATGTACCAATATAGCATCATTGTACTTTTTTTGCAAAAATAACGCTTTCCATTCATTCTACAGACGCTTACCTTACTTGTCCTCATCCATGTTTCCAGACATATCCATTTGTAATGCCTTACTTCCTGATCAGACTATAGATCATGGCACAGGAAGGAGTTGACCAGCTGCCCTCATTAGCATACACCCTGCATCATCCATCCTCCTAACTACCCACCCACTCCCAGCTGCAAATTTTTTTTAAATGAGATGCAATCAATCACCCTTCTCACTACATACAACGTACAAATAGTGTATGGCCAACTTTACACAAGTGCATAGGAGAGAGTGGACAGAAACACTCAGCAGTCAAGCCCCGTTCACATCTCTGCATAGCGGGAACTCGCATTCCCACATGCGTTTTTTTTAGCGAGGGGGGAGGTGTTTTGGAGCATTTTGACTCATTGCACATAGGGCAGCCCATCCACCTGAATAGGCTGCCTTACATGCAGCAATCACCCCAAAGAAGCTTCAGAACTTTTTAGGCCTCATGCACACAGCACGTGTTTTCTCACATTCACGTATTTTGACAGTTTTCCATCAAAAACACTCCCTATAACGTAAAAACGCCTAAAAACAGCAAACGCAGCTGACGCATTTAGCTGAGTTTTAACGCGTTTTTGACGTTATTCATTTTCACAGCTTGTTTTTACTGCTCCTGGAAGCACAGGCTGTCGTTTTTCTCCTACTGCCCCCAAACGCCCCTGACAGTTTGTGTGCATGGACACATAGGCTAACATGGAGGGGCTTTTAGAGGCAGTTAAAAAAACATCAAACACCCCTAACAGCAGGTATATAAACGTCCTGTGTGCATGAGGCCTTAGAGCAGAGCATGGTGCGTTTTTTTTGGTACAACGCATTTCTGAAATGCAAGTAAACACACACATGTGAATGGAGCCTCATGCACCAATTTCACTTTCAGGCCCCATTCACATCTAGCATAGTGGAAGAGCACATTTTGTGGCTCATTTTTCCTGGGACACGCATAGGGCAGCCCGTTGATTTCAATTGGCTGCACTACATGTGGTTAATCGGACATTTTGGCTTTTTGTGCGTTGTGTGCTTTTTACTATGAATTTTGCAGCATTTGTCCCTCATTTTTTTTCACATGGCAAAATGTGTTTGCTTCTGTGTTTGGTGTGCCCTTACCAATTAATGGCACTGAAAGCGCAACTAGTAATTTTAGGTGTATAAACGTGGCCATGCTGCTCAACTCCTTCCTGTGTCACTCATGACCTATAGTCTGATCAGGAAGTAAGGCATTACAAATGGATAAGTCTGGAAACATGGATGAGGACAGTAAGGTAAGTGTATGTAGAATTAATGGAAAGCTTTGATATTTTTGCAAAAAAAAGTACATGAATGCTATATTGGTACACAGGGGAGCTGGAATTTAGAAAAAAAAAAGTGAACAAAGGTGAACTTAGCCCCTAAGGCTTTGAAAAAGCTGCATGTATCTTACCAAAAGCTTTGCAAAAGCATGCTGAACGTTTCCTAAAAGCTTGCTGTTCTCACAGCTGGTATACAAGCTGAAGCACATGTGAAACAGATCATGGCCTCCAGTGGGGTTCGGTGCTAAGTTCAGTGTTAGCAGACACACTGGGTTCCTCAATTCTCCCGCAAACCAAACCTGGGCAGATTTGCTCATCCCTAAAATAGGAGGACTTGGGTTGCCACACTTTTTATTTATTAGAGGTACTTCTATATCATCATCATCAATTCATGCAGTGCTTTACATAATGTCTATATTATACATTGACATCAGTCCCTGCCCTCATGGAGCTTACAATCTAAGGTCCCCAACTCACATTCTCATATTTCTAAATACTGTACACATACTATGGACTTTTTAGACAGGAGCTAATTAGCCTACTAGCATGTATTTGGAGTGTAGACGGAAACAGGAGTGCCTGGAGGAAACCCACACAGGCACAGGGAGAACATACAGACTCCAGGCAGGTAGTGCCATGGTTGGGATTCAATTGTATTACTACTTTTTAGCCCCTCTACTTGTGATCCTTCATGGTTGACATAACCCCATGGTTGTGTAGGGATTTGCTGCATTTATAAATGCCTGTTAATATATTATGTATGCATTCCTCTCCCTGGTTTGTTGGCTTTGAACCCCTGGAAGGAGGAAATAGTGAGAGAGAGAGAGATGGAGAGAGAAAAGGTCTCAGCCACATGTCCTGTCCATGCTGCTAAACCCCAAGCCAGAGGGGACTATTTTGCTAGTATTCCTACAATCTAACTGCTGAGTGTATATCTAAACCCTTGTGACAGAGTATCTCTGCCCTGTCCATGTTATTATTTCACATGCACAGTGTCAGATAGCTAGGTCTGTGCTATTGTATGTGTAGTGGTCACCTTCCTGAATATTGGTAGGTTTTTTTTAGTTAACCCTATCCCTTCTGGTCTGGGATTCTATAGCTAGTTTTAGCTTAGGGCTTGATAACCAGCATAGGCAAGAGCCAGGTTAGGCTTCCTGTTGCCACTTTGGGATCATTAGCTTACAGATCCGGTTGCATGACAGATTATAAACTATTAGACCCCTTTCACACTGAGGCGATGTACAGGCGCTATTTAGCTAAAAATAGCGCCTGTAAAGCGCCTCAAAAATCCCTCCCCAGCCACCCCAATGTGAAAGCCGGAGTGCTTTCACACTGGGGCGGTGCGCTTGCAGGATGTTACAAAAAGTCCTGCAAGCAGCATCTTTGGGGCGGTGCAGTGAGCAGTGATACACCGCTCCTCCACCGCCCCTGCCCATTGAAAACAATGGGCAGCGCTTCCGAAGCGGCTGCACACCGCCTCGGTAGCGTGGCGCGCCGGCACTTTTAACCCCGTTTTAACCCCTTGTGGGGGGTTAAAAGTGCCGCGCACCCGCCTGCATAGCTGCGCCGTAGCGCCGCTATAACAGCGCTTCAGCGGGGATTTACCGCTGCCGCCCGCCAGCCCCAGTGTGAAAGGAGCCTTAGGGAGGGACTAAAGTGCACAGTAGATAGGCTGTCTATGAGTTCCAGTGCTGCAGTTCTAGTGCCAAGCCATAGTTCCTGCTGGTGAGAAGTTGCATTCTAGGCTTGTTGGACAAATGTTGAAGGATCTCCCCATGACTGCAGATCTTATCTTCAGGTCTCATACACAAAGACAGATGCTGCATCCTCCTCAGGGGCCCCTGCATCTGGACTTTGCAGCAACATTCATCTTTAGGTATCTCTATTAATAACTATATATACCCAGGTATATATGCGCTATTCCATTAGGACTCCTGCTGGGTCCTTTGCTAATAATACTTATTTGTACATTGGACGTATGCACTATTATTAATCTTTTCTTATATAAAGCTTGCACTATTTCTGTACTGGTGTGCATCTATATGGTTAGTGTTATATGCTGGTTGCAATAATACTTCAACTCCCAATTACTTTACAGTATTTAGATTACTGATTAATTTCCCAGGAAGGGAATCACCTCTGTTCAAAGAGGCCCTGTCCTGGGTAGAGGCATTGCCAACTTTATTATCGATCCCACTCTTACGTTTAATAAAGGTTCTGGTTATCTTATTTACCTACAGATTTTGCACAATATCCTGTTTGGGAAGGGCATTTCTCCCTCCCCCCAAAAGAGGGCTACAGTAGAAAATACAGTCACACTGCTGACAACCCTAATAATAGGTTTCTATGAAACATTATATATCATAAACCCATAACAATAGACAGGAAGTTCAATGCACCTACTATGCTGATGTACTACTGGCATGGGCCTAATTTGGACATTTTCACTTAGGGGTGTACTCACTTTTGTTGCCAGTGGTTTAGATAGTAATGGCTGTGTGTTGAGTTATTTTGAGGGGACAGCAAATTTACACTGTTATACAAGATGTACACTCACTACTTTACATTGTAGCAAAGTGTAATTTCTTCAGTGTTGTCACAAGAAAAGATAGAATAAAATGTTTACAAAAATGTGAGGGGTACTTTTGTGAGATACTATACATGTAAAACTTATGTAGGGAGATGCATTTCATCTCTGTGTATCATCTGAGGCTGTTCACTTACCTGGGTATATGTGAAGGTTAAGGCCCCTTTCACACATACGGACCGTTTGTCCGTTTTTCATCCATCCGTTGATGGATGAAAAACGGACATTAATGCAACTCTATGGAAAAATGGATGACAACTGATGATCAGCTATTTTTATCAGTTTTCATCCGCTTCCGTCAGCATCCGTTTATTTGAATGGATGAAAGTCCTATTTTTTATCCGTCAAAAAAACGGATCAGACGAAAAACGGATGTAAACTGACGAACGGTCAGTTTTTCATCCGTTTTTGCATTGGTAGTGAATGTAAAAAAAAACTGATGAAAAACTGATGACCACTGATGAAAAAACGGATGAAAAAAAAACGGATGAAAAACGGATGTAAAACGGATGAACTGATGAACTGATAAACGGATGAACTGATGAACGGTCCGTGTGTGTGAAAGGACCCTAATAGATAAGAAGAGATTGTGTTTGTTTGCGGACTACATCTAGGCACACATTTTTTTTTGGACATCAGTGAAACCACCTGGTTGAAGGACTGTGCCTGCACTTTATTTGTATATACAACTTTTAACCACAGACTATTAACTGGACGTTTAATTATTTATGCACACATATTTTTACATTGATGATGATTTGGTTTGATGAATTTATTTTATTTATTTTAATATTAAGGAAACATTCATGTATAGATAGTCACATATAGCACGGTAGCAATTGATATTTTATTGAACAATCATTTTATGCATTCGTTATATCCTATACTCAGCATTTTTCAAACTAAAACCCCTATAGACTAGTACTGTAGTTATAATATGCTCTACACACCAGGAACCTTTCATTTGGTTATATGGAACCTTGAAACCATTCATTGCTGGGTCTAACATTTCCTTGGCAATTACAAAAATTTTTCTTAGGCTCCATTTACACGCTACGTTGTTTCAACCTCCCCTGAATGTTTTATCTTGACAGCTAGAAACCGGCATCTAAAACGTCAGTTTTGCATGCCACATTTTGTGTGTCGCATTTAGCTGCGTTTTGCCGCGTTCGTGTCTAGGAGCGTTTTTGAAAAAAAAATTATTATTATTTTTTTTATAAAATGGAAACACCTGTAAACAAAATGCTCCTAGACGCGAGTTGGCGCATTTAGGCGTGTTTACAAGCTGTTTGGCGTTTCAAATGCCTCTGAACTGGCACCTGAACCCATTTTTTGGCGTTCCAAAAAAAGCCTCTAAACTCAACTGCCTAGAAACGACCTTAAACGACCCTGTGTAAATGTACTGATAAGATAACATAGAGAGTTCAGGGCCAGCTGACAAAAACACTCAAACGCCTTTAAACGTCCGTTTACCAGCAGCAGTGTAAATGAGGCCTTACGCTATGTTTTGTACCTTAAATTTTCAATAAAAATGTATTGAAAGTGAAAACATTCATGGCTGCTCTCACCAGATCTGCCCTGTACACTCCCATTCAATGATTTACGAGAGTTATGAGAGTTCATATACAAGTAAATAAAGAAAATAACAATGTATGAATATCTGCTACCGAAAAACTCTCTATGTTCCCAAACATTGTGTGTTGGTCTCTGAAAGCATATTATCTGCAATGTGCCTGGCACAAGTTGCCCAACTGTCCCTATACAGAAAAAATATAAGCTCTAATGAGCAAAGCCCTCTTGACCTTCCTGTATGAAAACAGTATTGAAACTATACAGTCTGAGTCTCCCTTATTTTTCACTGCTCAAACTGCTGGCTCTATATAAATCCTGTATAATAATGATAAACAAAAGGAGGGAGCCCCAAAGAAATCCATATTATGAAGGATTAGTACCTATTAAGAAATATAAAAATAATTTTAAAATGCTATTAACTGCTCTAGTTCATTTATTTGTTTTTTCAGCATTGAAGACGGTCATCAAAAACTGCATTCAGGTTATCCAGTTAGCAAATATGAAGTCACATATTACAGGAGACCTATACCCACACTAGCTGATTAAAACAGGAAAAAAGGTAAGCTACCCCACTTTGCAGTAGGTAAACACTGTGGCTTTACTTCATCCTGGACCAACAGAACATCCTCTTGTTCAGTGGTTCTCAACTCCGGTCCTCGGAACCCCCCAACAGGCCAGGTTTGCAGGATAGCTGAAATACATCACAGGTGATGTAATTTGCTGCTCAGTGATTGCAGTGTTCTAGTCTGCATCTCCCCAAGGTAATACTTAAAATCTGGCCTGTTGGTGGGTCCCGAGGACAGGAGTTGAGAACCACTGCTCTAGTTCCTCTAGCTAAGTGCAACAGAGAAGCCACAAGGGCATTACTCGCTATTCTAAATCTAAAAAGATTACTAATATAATTTTACTAAGTTAACGGGTAGGGGATACTGAGGGAGTGAAAGTAAAAGCAAGGTCCACAAAAGAAAACACAGAAGGATGAAGAAGAAAGAGAGATGGACAAATGAAGCACATGTAGATAACAGTACACACAAGATAAACAGATCTAACCATAGATATGAGAAAAATATAAATATTGCAATCCAGAATTGTTAAGTCACCTGTCTTTTGCTTAGCCATATATTGGTTAGGTTTTGCCCATCCTTACGAAGAGCTTCACTTGACTTGTCAGATGGATATTCAGGATCAGGTGTTTTCGCGGCGCTCATGTATGCTCTCCCGCCTCCCAGAATCACCTACAGGAAATGAACATTATAAAGTAAAAATAAATGTCTAAAGTAATTTTAAAAGAGAAAACCTATTAGTGTACATGGATTGACTGGTGTCAACCTTACAAAATATGTAATATCAGTCCTACCAACATTTAAGGATAAGCTTATAAATTTGTATATATAATACATTTCTTAAAGGGATCAACAATACTACTAAATGTCTAAGTGCTTTGTTAAAAAAACAAGTCTAGTCACTGTGTTTCACCAAACCCCATTTGTTCTCTGTAATTACATTTATATCCGTGTTGTGCACCAGTTGGTATGAAATATCCTTGCAGCCACTGTTAGTCATATTTTGATTCATCTCATTGTCTGAGTACCAGTCTCTATCGACAATGTGAGCATAGGCCGCAGCTGGAGAAGCATGTTGGATACGAGTGGTTGTCACAATACCCACTGATTTACCTGGAAAAATAAGACCATAGGAAAAACATGAATGACCATATGTTGCAATAAATGGGTGAAAATTTGTAGGCGATAAAATGCTCAGCTGACCCACTCCTAGTTAAAGTCTTCAATTCTATGCGTGTGTCATATGTGTGAGGGAACTCACCAATAATGCATGTGTTTTAGACTGGAGTGTCTGCTTGCAGTGGTGGTCACATGCTAGGTTCCCAGGTGCAATGGCAAACATTGGCAAACTTCACAGATGCAGTGGAATGTGTGGGTGCACACTGTTAGAATGTGTTGGTGGTGTCAGTAGGAGAAAAATCTGGGGAGGGGGGATATAGTGTCCTGAGAGGACATCTCTCCTTCATATGGGTCTTGGGAAGGGGGCTGGCTCCGAAGTGCTACCTTACTTTTTAGAACTCCTACCAGAGTGAGCTCCTACCTGGGAATAATGTTAAACTTTACCTTCTGGCTGTCTGCTTACCATGTGATATGTCATGTGACAAGTGGATGTAAGGAGAAAGGCAGTCTTGCCTTTATCCCTTTTCCTGTCAATTATATGCAGGTAGTCTCAGGTGGATCCATCTACTTGCACACTGCCTATGCAGACATGAAGTACTAACCATTTTCAGTCAACAACACTGTCCACCTTTATATTGTTCAGAACAACGTGTCCTTAGCAATATTGGGGCAGACAGTGCAGTTGATATTAAATGCATCTGCATGCCCTTGTACAACCGTGCAACTCTTTCCACCATAGGTGGTCGAGTGTAACAAATTCTGCTGTAGTTCAAGTCCAAAAATAATTATGATCTTTGCAGTTCTTAGCAGTCAGTCCACCCAAGCAGCAATATCTATAAGATCTTTATACCATAATTTCCAGTTCTGTGCATGCCTTCATTTGTTTGGATCTAACAGGAAAAAAATACTAACAGGAAATGGTTTTTAAAGATCATTGTCTGTAGAGATAACAGATTTGCAGAGTAGCCACTCACCCGCTTGCTTTGCTTTGTGAAGTATGGAGGTCACTTCATTTCCGTTGGCACTAGTGCAGACTCCATGCCGCGCAGCTGCACTCACACCCAGCATCCCAGAATTAGTCTTTACCCCACACAGATAGGCTGTTCCTGTACCTGCACTATCCGGAACCTGAGCATCTACATTGTACACCTACAATAACAAAAATTAAAAAAACAGGCATTGATTGAATGACTACAATTTTTTGATAATCTTGCTGTACCAATGTAGCTAGGTTGGCATCTGTGAAAGAAATCGTAAATTCTGTATATAACTGTATTCTGTATTTGTATGCTTTCCATATGTATTTCACACTGCACTCATGCTGCATATGGCACTAATAAAGTTTTGATTACGTATTTGCATTCTTTCGAGTCCTGATACGAAATTAGCCTGCCTATGTAAATCCCCTTGCTACCTAAAAAGTACAATCCTAATATTAATGTGATACCTACACAAGCATGTGTATAATGTGACATTATGCAAGGCGGGGTGATCGATGTGTCGCCTCACATGCCTTTATTTGGAATGGACTAAGGTGTAATCTGGTCCGGGTTTTAACAGCCATCTTGGTAGGGTTGGTTCTGGACCAGATTTTGTCGTCCACTGGAATCCACCATCAAGTGATTTAACCAGTTAACAACCGCCCTATAGACAATTGACGTCTACAGAGCGGTTGCTTAATTCTGGGAGGACGTCTATTGACGTCCTCCCAGAATCGCGCTTCCCGCGCACCCCCTGGGGCGCGCACACGGGAACATCCGTGACCGTCGGGTCCGGGGGACCCGACTGATCACGGATCGTGGTGAATGGCCGCTGTGAGCGGCCTTTCACCACGTGATCGCGCCGTCAAATGACGGCGTGATCACATGTAAACAAGCCGGCGGAAGCGCCGGCTTTTCTCTCCTCTCCGCACCGATCGGTGCAGTGTGAGAGGAGAGAGGGGGGAGAGAGGACGTGCTGCAGCGCTGTGGGCGATGTGCAATG
>BLSH010289869.1:538203-558119 GCA_018402905.1 Glandirana rugosa
AACCACCATAAATTAGTAGCGACCCAAAAAATAAAAAACGCGATATTAATTTTTTTATGGCTTTTAAAATGTCTACTTTCCAAAAAGGGGTCATTTGGGGGGTATTTGTACTTTCCTGGCTTGTTAGGGTCTCAGGAAATGAGATAGGCCGTCAGTATATCAAGTGTGATCAATATTCTGTGATTGGCACCATAGCTTGTAGACTCTATAACTTTCACAAAGACCAAATAATATACACTAATTTGTTTGTTTTTTACCAAAGATAGGTAGCAGTATAAATTTTGGCCAAAATTTATGAAGAAAAATTACTGATTTGCAAAATTTTATCACAGAAACGAAGAAAAATTCATTTTTTTACAAAATTTTCGGTATTTTTTTAATTATAGCGCAAAAAATAAAAAACCCAGCGATGATTAAATACCACCAAAAGAAAGCTCTATTTGTGTGAAAAAAAGGATGCAAATTTCATATGGGTGCAGTGTTGCATGACTGAGTAATTGTCATTCAAAGTGTGAGAGCGCTGAAAGCTGAAAATTGGTCTGGTTGTTAAGGGGGTTTAAGTGCCCAGTGGTCAAGTGGTTAAATAACCAGGTTCAGAGGAAAGTTTTGCTCTGGCCTGGAACTCAGGAACCATCAGCCCGAGAGAGCTGACAGAGGGTAGATGGCTTATGGACTAAGACAAAAGAAGGTCTGTATGGTCTATGTTTTGTGGGTGTCTGGCAGAAGCCCTACACCGCTCCATGAGGAAAGCTGTACTGTTTAGTTAGTGCCTGGATGACAAGGATTTATTTTCTGTTTTGTTTATTTTGATTTTTATATGCAACCTTTTAAATAAACCTGGCTGCAAGCCAGATTTTACAAACCTGCCGTTTGGAGTGCCTTTTTCCAGGGAAGGCGATCCCCATTGAGCTAATCCCTCACACGTGGTGGACTCGGCGGGCAGCTTCCTAAACAAGATGGAGGACGTGTTAAAAGCTCTGCTGCAAACCACTGCAACCCAGCAGGAGAGCAATCGCCAGCAGCAGGAAACTATATAGTAGATAACAATGTATATTGGGAACACACACATGGTGCTGACTCGGGGCTCCAGCCTTCCGGAACGCTGGGGGAGTCATGCGGCAGCCGCATTTGGCGGCCAACACGTCACCATCGGGAGGAAAGTGGCAGCTCCTGTGATGACCCCACATAATGGGCTCACAACATGTGCCTAGTGAGCCTCAAGCTCTATTGCGGCACTTGTGGAATACCACGTGGTTACAATGTAAGCATGGATGATCGAGATGCCAGAGCCAATAGACCAACCAAAATATGGCCAGGAGAGGTAATCCTTTCCAGCATTATTATTTACACTTTGATGCTTTTTGATTTACAGACAAATCAGTACATCCATACATTGAACTAATTGGGTGTCTCAATAATCCTGTCCATCACGGGTGACATTTTTTCCCTTCGGTTAAAAGCCTTGTTATACATTGGATTTTGATATATTTTATTTTTACATAAATTAGTTTGTTTTTTGCCACATCCCAGTTTCCACCGTCCACTGGTCGCTCACAATTAGTTGGGTTTGTAGATTCGCTTGTGATATCACCACCCAGTCCCTATACTTATCATCACTCCACTATGTATGCATCGCTATCCCATGAATAAATCAGTAAATGGTCAATTAACCTCACAAATATCACACTTGTTTCATTCCCACATACTTAGCCTTGTTTTTCTTTTTTTTATCATTTAAAGTAATCACATTTATTATACAGCAGACCATAACCAGAATTTCCTAATATGTAGTATATGCGAGTCTAACACATTCACTCCTTCATAATTCACGTCATCACATATGCACTCTCTCTAGGACCCCCCCCCCTTTACTTAATCAATCCAACCATTAGGAATTGAAAATAAATAATATTTACACATCTGTCAGACATTGTCATAAAGATTACTAAGAAACAAAATATCCCTATCCAAAAGTAGGCAGCCCTGGCACCATCGGTCATCTTTTTTGCATTGACGCAATATTGTATGCACTATTTTACTGATTAGAAATTTCAATATTTAGAATGCATCGTGGGTGTGCCGCTTTTCTCCTCTTCTGGAGATGTCGAGTTTGTGACTCCCTGCAAGCCCTTGGGATCCCAGTCTTGCCCTTGGGGAAGATGGGGATGGCCGTTGAGGACTCCTCAACCACTGAAAACTCCTCTGGTCAAAAGTGTTTGGTTTTTCAAGTGCACGATTGAGCGGTAAATATATAAACTACAATATTTGATATACATGTATAGACATTGCAATGCCGTAATGTGGATATGCTGAATTGTGTAAATAATAAATATGTTTCCTAGAAAAAAAGCCAAACACCCCTTGAAGACGACCACAACACAACATAAGGTCGAAACACGTTGGAGCACTTTAATGGCTGACATATTGTATTGTATATTATTCTAATCATGAATCCATTGGGGCATTTTAATGGCTGACATATTGTACTATATTATTCCAATCATGAATCTATTAATAATTTTATGCTATGCAACCAGAGTACATATATATCTTTTTTATCAAACCAATACAGCACAATCTATGGAATTTTGACATAAAAGATTTTAATCTAAGATAACTTTTGAATTATTTTTGGATGCTGCCTGAAAATACCTAGGGGGAACTTCCTTAGCTAAGAAGGGGATGCGCCCCCGAAATGCGTCAGCTGCTACCCCACCTTTTGCTCTTCCACCTCCATTTATTTGCATCATCTCATTTTGGTTTTATGGCTTTGTGATACCACATTGTGATTTTGTGAGTATTCATTTTTAAACCTTTATGGAATGATTGTGTGATATATACGTTATTTCTCACACTTCGTCCATGAGATTAAAAAAAAAGATACTTCGAATTTTTTGGGATACGACTACCAAATGTTACGAATATAAGATAGAGAAAAAAAATTGAGTGCAGAGTTCAGAAGTGTGCGCTACATAAAGAATGCAGGGCCCAGTAGCGTGCTACGTTACCTACAGAGCGCAGGGCTCACCGGTGCATTACACAGAGAATGCAGGGCTCACCGGTGCATTATACAGAGAATGCAGGGCTTACCATTGCATTACACAGAGAATGCAGGGCTTACCATTGCATTACACAGAGAATGCAGGGCTCACCAATGCGTTACACAGAGAATGCAGGGCTCACCATTGCATTACACAGAGAATGCAGGCTCACCATTGCATTACACAGAGAATGCAGGGCTCACCAGTGCATTACACAGTGAATGCAGGGCTCACCATTGCATTACACAGAGAATGCAGGGCTCACCAATGTGTTACACAGAGAAAGCAGGGCTTACCAATGCATTACACAGAGAATGCAGGGCTCACCGATGCATTACACAAAGAATGTAGGGCTCATCAATGTGTTATACAGAGAATGCAGGGTTCACCAATGCATTACATAGAGAATGCAGTGCTCAACAGTGTGTTATACAGAGAATGCATGGCTCAGCAATGCGTTACACAGAAAATGCAGGGTTCACCAGTGCGTTACACAGAGTATGCAGGGCTCAGCAGTGCGTTACACAGAGAATGCAGGGCTCACCAGTGTGTTATACAGAGAATGCAGGCAGAGGCAGCTCTAGGCTTTGTGAGGCCTTAGGCAAAACCTAGACATGAGGCCCTACTCACGCCCATAATGGGAAAAACAATTCAAGCGATAAAAAAATTAACTTTATAAATTGCATATGTTAAGACCTTTAAAGTGCTGGTGTCATTACTCTCTATCTCGGTGCCGGTATCAATGTCAAATTAGGCGATTGCGAGGCCCCTGTGAGTGTGTGGCCTTAGGTGACCGCCTAATTTGCCTAATTAGAGAGCCGCCTCTGAATGCAGGGCTCACCAGTGCATTACACAGAGAATGCAGGGCTCACCAAAGCATTACACAGAGAATTTTTTTTGGGATATGACTACCAAATGTTAAGAATATAAGATAGAGAAAAAAAATAGAGTGCAGAGTTCAGAAGTGTGCACTACATAAAGAATGCAGGGCCCAGTAGCGTGCTACGTTACCTACAGAGCGCAGGGCTCACCGGTGCATTACACAGAGAATGCAGGGCTTACCATTGCATTACACAGAGAATGCAGGGCTCACCAGCGCATTTTACAGAGAATGCAGGGCTCACCAATGCATTACACCAGGGGCGTCGCTAAGGGGTGGCTATCGGGGCTGGAGCCCCGAATGTCACGCCCTCAGCCCCGAGCCTCCCGAGGGGCCCCTAATGGCGGTGTCAAGTCGACTTGACAGAGCGGCAGGCGGAGGCGGTAGGACCCACTGGTGCATGGGGTCTATTGGCCGGCGCGCATCACTCCTCCAGGCTCCAGTGATGATAGCTGCCTGGAGCGGAGGAGCCCTTTCCCGTCAGCCGTTACAGGTCCGTGGAGTGTCCCCTCCTAGGCAGCAGCAGCATGCAGGCAGACAGAGCACATCCGTCCCCCCTCCCGCCGCCACGGGAGTTGGCGGCTCTGATAGCCCCTCTCCCCCTCTCAGGTCCGGCACTCAGGGCTCTGTGTTCAGTTCGCCGCGGCTGCTGGAAAGAGGTGGATAAGGGAGGAGGGGGATCCTGGCGGCTGTGTTGTAAAGCCCGGATGGCGGCTATCAAAGCTGGGTCAGTGAAATGGAGCTGATCCTCCTCCTCCCCTATCCAGCTCTTTCCAGCAGCCACGGCGAACTGAACACAGAGCCCTGAGTGCCGGACCTGAGAGGGGGCTATCAGAGCCGCCGACTCCCGTGGCGGCGGGAGGGGGGACGGATGTGCTCTGTCTGCCTGCTTGCTGCCTAGGAGGGCACCTGTGATGGAAGGAGGGGGGGGCACTTGTGATGGAAGGAGGGGGGGTACTTGTGATGGAAGGAGGGGGGGGCACCTGTGATGGAAGGAGGGGGCACCTGTGATGGAAGGAGGAACTCCGCTGGGGCACCTGTGATGGAAGGAGGAACTCTGCTGGGGAGATCTGGTGGCAGGCGATGTGGCAAGTGACACGCTCGGGGCTCCCACTGATTCTGCATTATGGTGAGTTGAACTATTTCATTTTATATTACAATGTAATAATAGAAATTATGCGCTTCAATCATCCTGACACCATAACAACCATGGTGCCGGGATGATTGAAGCGTTTGGAGTATCTTTATCTGCTGATTGTTAAACATTCTGGAATACACAGATTGTATTGTGGTGTAGGATCTGGACCTACTGTCCCTCCATCCTGACTTCTTTCCTTCCTTCTCTTCTCTTTCCTTCCCTCCCTATCTCTTTCTTTCTTCCTTCCCCCATCCCTTATTCATCTCAGCCGTGAGCCATACCCCCAAAGACACGCCCCTTTAAACCACGCCCCTATTTAATTTTGACCACACCCATTTTTCGCTGCGGCGCGATACGCGCGCCGCATTTCTTCGCGCTAGGGCCCCTGGTCTTTTTCCCACCTAGCAACGCCCCTGCATTACACAGAGAATGCAGGGCTCACCAGTGCATTACACAGAGAATGCAGAGTGTGTTCAGGGGCACATACTGTACATTTAATGGCCAGCAGCACCCAACAGTAGTAATACATAATCTCTCCTTGCTTGCAGAACCACACAGGAGAAACTATACAAAGCACAAACTGAAATGAGTGCAAAGCAAACTTCTTTAGTTTAATTTAGTAGCAGGATCAGGAAGTTTACCTCAATCCATCTCTGTACACTGGGATAGGAATATGAGCCTCCCTCCTCTCTCTCCAGACTGTGCACGGTGCCCATCCCCTACTTCCTCTGCTGTGAGAGAGCCGTGCAGGTTCTGTGCCTCACAGGATATCACTCCGCCACTCTGACAGACTGTGTAGCCGTAACCAGAAGAAGAGTATCGGCTTATGCAGCTGTATCCCTGCACATCCAGTCCCAGCTCAGTCACAATACTTGGCAAGTTTGCATAGATCCAAGTTGGATTGATGCAGATTTGCAAAGCCGTGTGTGTGATCCAGACAGGTGCATTTATTGGGGCTACTTGGGAGTGCTTCAGCACCCTCAAGCACCCACCTAGTGCCCCTGCCAGCCGGGGACAAAACCAGGGACAGATTTGTTCCGGGAACAGTCTCCTCAGTCCGGGGACTGTCCCTGGAAACTGGGGACGTCTGGTCACCCTAGACTACAGTGAAATCCGGTCCAGGGTTTACCAGCCACCTTGGCAGGGTTGGTTCCGGACCGGATTTTGTGGTCCACTGGAATCCACCATCAGGTGGTTTAAATAACCAGGTTCAGAGGAGAGTTTGGCTCTGGCCTGGAACTCAGAAGCCATCAGCATGGGAGAGCTGACACAGGGAAGTTTGCTTATGGACTAAGACAAAAGG
The DNA here is from genome assembly GCA_018402905.1 of Glandirana rugosa. Classification (NCBI taxonomy): domain Eukaryota; kingdom Metazoa; phylum Chordata; class Amphibia; order Anura; family Ranidae; genus Glandirana; species Glandirana rugosa. The sequence continues at coordinate 544,566 of BLSH010289869.1, forward strand.
TTTGCACGGTCTATGTTTTGTGGGTGTCTGGGAGAAGCCCTACACAATGCTCAGTGAGGAGAGATGTACTGTTTAGTTAGCGCCTGGATGGCAAGGATTTATTTTCTGTTTTGTTTATTTTGATTTCTTTATGCAACCTTTTAAATAAACCTGGCTGCAAGTCAGATTTTAAGCAAAAACCTGCCGTTTGGACTGGCTTTTTCAAGGGAAGGTGATCCCCATTGAGCTAATCCCTCACGATAAGAAACTTCAATTGGGCTTAAAAAACAGAACAGTTATTTGGAAAGAGTGTAGCTTTTGGTGTCTGTTCCCTACTGCAGTAGATATTAATTTGGAACCACTGATCGATATGAGGATAGGAATTGCCTATGTATAAAATGTTTAGAACAGCACCCTTGTAAGCAGGTGCTTACAGGTGTTAGGGTGTAGAATAAAGTTTATTTGTGTTACTGTATGTGGTATTGGCACTGCTAAATGAATAGTATGTGTAACGTATTTATTATGTAAATGTCTATTTTACTGTTTCTGTACAGTAATGTGTTAGTGAGTTAGCAGGCTGCCCAGAGAGGTAGGAAGGGATTAAGGTTGTTATCCTGGGTGTTCATGGTCCTGTCTCTGTGGCCCAGAAATACAAGGGGAGGTACCCTTTATAGAGAGGCTCTTCCACATGGGAACTAGCAGGAGACCCTGCTGCAAGATGTAGCTCTCCTGGTGTGGGTAGTGGCCATTTGTTTGTAGCTCTTCTAGGAACACGTGGTACCCAGTCAGGGTAATGAAGCCAGAGCCTGGACTCTGATAAGAGGACTCTACCTTTTCTGGGATAAATTGCTCTATAATATTCGGCTATATTTGCACTATACACCAGTTGTTCTGGATGTGCATTTGGCTGTTTAGAATTTAAAGTTATGATTTCCATGGCATCACCAACTGTCCTGAAATGAGGAAAAATCTTCTTATTTTTGGGATATGTGATGGAATGAGAAATATGAATACCTTCTATTTGAAGAAGGCTTTACTGTGCTATGCACTGATTGGAGTGTAGGCTTTTTATTCCCATTAGTTCACGCTCACTGTTACCTGTGTAGATACACTGTCTTTTTGGGTCCCAGGCCCTACTTCATAGAAGTCATGGTTTCTATACATTGCACTGATAATGGCCAGAAAGCCTTAACTGTTGTATGCAATTTGAAATAAATGGCTCTATAATATTCGGCTATAGTTGCACTAAACGCCTGTAGTTTTGCATGGGCACTTTGCATGATTCCACCCACTGTTCTAAAATTAGTTGCCTGAAACAACTTATGCAGTTTTGTATAAATGGCTGTATAATATTAGGCTATAGTTGCACTATAAACCAGAAGTTCTGAATGTACATTTGGTTGTTTGGGGTGAAAAGCAATGATTTTTATGACTCTGCCCACTGTCCTGAAATAATCCTCTTATTTTTCGGATATGTGATAGAATGAGGCATGTGAATACTTTATGTTTTAAGAAGGCTCCACTGTGCTACGCACTGATTGGAGTGAAGGTTTTTTGATTCCCTTAATGCAGGGGTGCCCAACTCTGGGATGGTGGGTTGGCAAGCCCAGATCGCAGGTTCCTGACCCACCAACCCAGAGCATCAGTGTTTAGAGGAAGAATGGAGTAGAGAGCAGAGCCGATGCTTCTGGTATAGCGCTGGCTCCTGTCACAGGCAGAGTGATACCAAATGACAGCAACAGCCAGCAATACCCGCCTGGGACAGCAAAAGCCTGGGGCAGATACCTGTAGGAACCCTGAGGAAGAAGTGAGGATTGAGGCCAGTTTTCTTATTAAAATCAAGCAGCAATGGACATATCTGTTTTCTACACTTGTTACTCTGGGCTGCTTTCAAACTGATCTGTGGGTTACCTGCTCTAAACCATAGACTTCTGTTATTACCTGTGGGTTTGATGCGCTCTCTAAAAGTGCACCAAAACTCCTGAACGCAGGAGTTTGATACGCTTTCAGAATGTGCACCCTCTTGAAGGATATAATAGAATTCTATGGCAAAGTGCAGGCAACCCACAGGGAAGCCACAGATGCACTGCGCTGCACCTACTGTGTGGGTAAACTGCAGCGCATCAGTGTGAAAGCAGCCTTACGCCCCTTTCACAGGACCGTCTCGATCAGCTCCACCTGTACGTATTTCTTAATGTTTTTCAGGCTCTCACTCTTCAAAAGGTTGGGCACCCCTGCCTTAATGCCTTCTCACCATAACCTGCATGGTTTTAAAATTATTAATGTTATAAATAGAATTTGCCAACATAGGGGCAAAATGTAAGCCTTATACTGTATGTGACTTTGGAAGCATGGACATTAAGTACATGCTTGTACTTATCTGTTACTGAAGGAGATCTATGCAGTTAAGCTTGGTGCACACCTTTTTTTGGGTAATCAAAGCTTCTCTTGGTATTTGGTCAAGACACAGTAAGGGGGGCTGTAAAGGAGACCTGTCACCAAGCATTAAGACTCCTTTTACAAAAAAGGCGTTTTTCAGGCGTTTTTGCTCTAAAATTAGCACTTAAAAAGTGCACCAAAAACGCTCCCCATGCATCTCAATTGATGCTTTCACACCGAGGCGTTGCGCTTGCTAGGCGTTGCTAAAAGTCCTGCAAGCAGCATCTTTTCAGCTTGTTTGCGCGCTCAAAATAGCGCTTCAAAAACGCCCATGTCCATTGAAAATAATGGTTAAGCGCTTGAAAAGCGCACTGAGGCTGTGGAAAGGTCACATGTTTGAAACACAAACGCTTGAAAAGCGATTGAAAAGCACTTACAAAACGCCATTAGAGGGGGCGCTATTTATATCGCTAGCGCTTCAAAGGCGCGGCAAAAACACACACTAAAATCATGGCGTTTTACAGGATTTTACAGGCTTTTTTCCAACGCCTTGGTGTGAAAGGAGCCAAAATGTGGTGAATTCTACACAACCTCCCACAAACTGCAACAACACAGGAACTCAATGGGGTTTATTTACTAAAATTGGAGAGTGCAAAATCTGGTGCAGCTGTGCATGAAAGTCAATCACCTTCTAACTTCAGCTTGTTTAGTTAAACTTTGACAAAAAAAAAATGGAAGCTGATTGGTTTCTATGCAGAGCTGCACCAGATTTTGCACTCTCCAGTTTTAGTAAATCAACCCCTTTGTTTCACGTTATATTTGAATTTGTCTCATAGCATTTGTCCATGATCAAGCCTTAATGCGTAAATAAAAAAACCCCATAATTATATAAAATATAAAAACTAGAAGGTGAATGAGAGGTAGCCCCTACAGAGGGGCAAGAAAGTCAGGTGAAGGAACGTTATGTCATAGAGAATCCTGGAAATAAGGCAGCTGTGCAGGATGTACAGATCTGCCTAGAACTTCACGGGTAAGCCTGGTGATCCTCAGACAGTAGCCCTGTGTGTATAGGGGTGTACAGTAAGGTGTACTGGGTGCAGTAAGGGTGCATGGTGGGGCTCGCTGACTATGTTTGGGTACATAATGGGTGTGCTGAGTGTACAAGGAGTGCATGATGTTGTATGCTGAGTGCATAGCAGTGCATTGTTTACATTTCCTGAATTGAAGTTCTGGAGATGTAAATGATTCTGACAATGACCCATCAACTGGAGCAAAAGTCCTGGTCAATTCCAGCAAAATCTCAGGTATGATAATAAAATGTACATAAGGTATATTAGTACATGGTAGGGTAAGCTAAATGTACAGTGGAGTGGACTGAGTGTGTAGGGTACACAGGGAGAAATGCTAAATGTGGAGTGCATAGTAGGGTGTGATGAGTGTGCAGTGTATTCCACTCCCTGCAATGAATGGACACACTTTTGCAAGTACATATTTAAAAATAGCATTATAAGAAGGGTTTACGGCACTGTTTACCTTAGAAAGTGCAACATAAGGAAACTTCTCCATCTCCAAAATGTTTTCCTCTCCAGGCTGCCCTTCCAATTGTCCCTGGTATATACGAGCTGCAGACATTGTGGTGACACCCATTCCTATAACAAAATGTCAATAAAGAGATTAATGCAGAGCATAGAGACTAAAACCATATCACTATTATAAGATATTTTACTTATTGTAACACTCCCAATATGTATGGCCAATTGAATTTTTTAGCATCTAATGTTATGAATCATTCAGTTGCCAACATGGGGTTATTAAGTAGGCCATTTAGGTTGAGCACAGCAATGGTAAAGATGAATACATACTTGTTTTGGTATTTGGAAAAAAAGGACCAAAATGTAAATGTCATGCATAATTGTTTTTCGGGTAGTAACAACTGGCCTGAAAATCTGGTCAATACTTGGTGACTTGGATACAGGGCCGTAGATGATTTTTTTGTCCTGTGGGGGTTCAGCAGCAGGTACCAAGTGGTGAAGCGGGGGGGTGTTGGGGATGAGAACCAAGCAGCAATGTGGGTCTATGGAGCATGGCTCCATAGACCCACACAGCACAGGAGCGAGCATGCCCTGCATGCCCCCATAGCTAGCAGCTTTCTATTGTGGCACACAGAGAAGAGGGGGATCAGGGCCACTCTGTGCAAAACCATTGCACAGAGCAGGTGAATATAACATGTTCTTTATTTTCATTTAAAATTAATTTAAAATGTGTTTTTTTATTTGAAAATGTGTTTTCTCTGCGGCTGTGTTTTTAGAAAAGGTGCAAAGACCTTTCCCCTGAATTTCCCACAGGGACAGCAGCCCATTCTCACGCAAACGCAGGTCACGCTGCATGCATAGGTGTGAACTACCCTTAGCCTTGGTTCATGCTGTGAGTCACACAGGAACTGCGTCACATTTCTGTGCAATTCACATGCAATTCAGTGCAGTGCAATTTGAGCCCATTCATTTTGAATGGGCTTAGATTGCACTGCATAACACCAAAGTCGTGCATGCACCAATTTTAGGAATGCATTGAAACCGGATCACATGGTCATTTGGTATCATCGGATCTGGGGCAGGCAAACACACTGCATTTGGGTTCTTGTTAAGATTTCACTGGCACCTGCTGTAGATTGCAAGGGAAGTGCAATATGAATGTGGTGCAGGACCAAGGCCAAATTTAACATTGATTGGACCCTGGGCAAACATTTTCTTCGCCCCCACCCCCCCATTCACATCATGACTGCTTACTGATTGGTTGCTGGAGGTTACAGCACATCATTACCGCTCACTGATTGGTTGCTGGAGATTACAGCACATCATCTCCTCACTGCCTGCACACCATGGACTGGGGAGGTGGGGGACTCCCCAATAGACAGAAAACTCCTAGAATGTGTCCTAGAATTAGCAATGAGCAGAGCACACACAGCTATGAAGGTTGGGACTGCAGTGTGTTTGAAAGAGGCCTTCATGGTGAAAGGTCTACTTTAAACCAGAACAGCTTGTTCTGACTCTCATACACTCCATTTATTGTGTGGATGAATAGCTTGGTTTGAGACTGCATCCCAGTGATGGTCAACCGATGAGGTTTTCAGGGCCTCAACTGCAGCCCCTGACACACTAAAGGGCTGGGCGTATCATTTACTGCCAGGCATACTATGTGAGATGGTCAGAGACTGCAGGTGTACAAGAGATGGTCAGAGACTGCAGACGTACAAGAGATGGTCAGAGACTGCAGGCGTACTACAGGAGATGGTCAGAGATTTCAGACATAGTACAGGAGACGGTCAGAGACTGCAGACATAGTACAGGAGAGGGTCAGAGACTGTAGGTGTACTACAGGAGATGGTCAGAGACTGCAGGCAGAGTACAAGAGGTGGTCAGAGACTGCAGGCATAGTACAAGAGATGGTCAGAGACTGCAGGCGTACTACAGGAGATGGTCAGAAACTGCAGACGTACTATAGGAGATGGTCAGATATTGCAGACATACAGGAGAAGGTCAGAGACTGTAGGTGTACTACAGGAGATGGTCAGAGACTGAAGACATACAATAGATGGTCAGAGACTGCAGGCATACAAGAGATGGTCAGAGACTGCAGGTGTACTACAAGAGATGGTCAGAAACTGCAGACATACAAGAGATGGTCATAGACTGCAGACGTACTACAAGAGATGGTCACAGACTGCAGGCGTACTACAGGAGATGGCCAGAAACTGCAGACGTACTACAGGAGATGGTCAGGGTTTGCAGACAGTACAGGAGAGGGTCAGAGACTGTAGATGTACTACAGGAGATGGTCAGAGACTGCAAACGTACAAGAGATCGTCAGAGACTGCAGGCATACAACAGATGGTCAGAGACTGCAGGCGTACTACAACAGATGGTCAGAGACTGCATATGTACTACAGGAGATTGTCAGAGACTGCAGGTGTACAAGATATGGTCAGAGACTGCAGACATACTACAGGAGATGGTCGGAGACTGCAAGCATACAAGAGATGGTCAGAGACTGCAGGCGTAGTACAACAGATGGTCAGAGACTGCAGATGTACTACAGGAGATGGTCAGAGACTGCAGGTGTACAAGAGATGATCAGAGAATGCAGACATACTACAATAGATGGTCAGAAATTGCAGGCATACAAGAGATGGTCAGAGACTCAAGGCGTACTACAGAAGATGGTCAGAAACCACAGACGTACTACAGGAGATGGCCAGGGACTGCAGACACACTGGAGGAGATGGTCAAAGACTGCAGTTGTACTACAGGAGATGGTCAGAGACCATCCATGTACTGTCTGATCTCCTATCGCTGTACATTGTCTGCTGAACATTCACAATGGTCCTTCCTGATCACCATAACAGGTGCTGTCAGTGTCCCCACACACCACATGTTCTTTACATACTGTGTGACGCTGACAATGAGGACAGGTCCCAGACTTTCAGCATGGACTGTACAGAGGAGGGAGGATCCGTCCCTACCTCTGCTCCCCACTGATCACAGGTCTGACTGTTAGAGGGTGGAGTGATTGGCTGTTAGGGGGGTGTGGAGGTCACCCCATGGCAGGTCAGGCAGTAGTTGGTTTGGAATTGGAAGAGAGGACAGAGCACCAAGCCGGGAACCAAGCCACACAGCTGTAGTCCAACTCCACCCCAGTTGTATTTTTTACGGGCAGTGCAGGTGCAAGGGGCAGCTGCTTTGTGCCCCACAACAATGACTGGATATGGGCCCAGGGCAGCTGCCCCTTTTGCCTTGTGTTAAAGACAGCCTTCTGCGGGAGATGCGTTGAAGGTTTTCTGCACCACATCCTAGTGTGAACCGGGGCTTATTATTGCCTTTTCAACACAATTAAAAAAGGGCCAGGACACCGAGGGCAGCAAACAGTTCAGCCTGGCTCTGGCAGCAATATTGTTGTGCCTGGCAACCCCTCAGCCTTTTGGCTCTGCAGTCAGCACCACAACATAGCTGACAGAGCCAGGCTGGACTGTCAGTACCAACCAAGCAGTGGAAAATGGTAACCCACGAATCCAGTGTTTAGTGAATAATTTTGACAGTTGCCACAGACTCACTTACTTCAATGGCAGCACAGCAGTGGTGGTAAGTGGTCTGTGACGACTGTCTCTCAGGCAGCAAGCAAGCTGAAAAGGAAAGAGGGAGTCTGAGCTCCTTAGCAGCAATACTGCTACCTTACGCGTTCTCTGCTCCATTCTCCTCTGTAGTCCAAGGAGTACAGAGTGTAGAGACAGTTGGGCACGGTGGGCAGGACTACAGGTGCCGCCTGCTCCCACTGTGTCTGTGATCTGTCTGCCGGGAACCCAGCACAGCCTGGTCGTAACAGCGTGATGTAAGTGCCTGTGACAGTGTGCCTGACACCCGACCTGCTGCATCCACTTCACCCGCAATACCGACTGCTGTGCTCTGCTGTTTGTTGTTGTGGTGCGGGCACCATGAGAGACGACAGGGCAGAGACACTTTTTATTTTTGGCAGGATGTTCTGAGGGGGGTTTGAACACCCCAACCCCTCCCCTTATCTACGCCCCTGCTTGGATAATATTATAGAGGTAACTATAAAGGAGCACATCTATCACAAGAATGTAAAAACTGATAGAGATTAGCCCATCCTCATTCAACCATCAGCAATACTAACACACACCATGATCTTCTCAGTATTATGACTTTTGGGTCGTCTATGTTGTATAACCTGATGACTCTTTCATTTGACAAGCATATTTTTTACTGCTCATGGTTTTTATATATATATATATATATATATATATATATGTATTTTCTTTGCACTTACCATCTCCTAGAAACAAGATGAGATTCTTTGCTTTATTGGTATTGGGTTGCAGTTTGATAGCATTTTCTAATGTTTCCTTGGCCTGATCATACCAGTACTTAGGTGTTTTTTCGGCCTCTGTGAAATTCAAGAAACAATATATCCCATTAGACCATAATATTAATTTTTCATTTTTTTTGTTTAATTATGGCACAGTAAACCCTAGACCTCTGATAATTACTTCTTGATATCATGGCAATGCAATTTGATTTGCATATAATTAAATTTATCTTCAAAGCAGAACTACGGGATTGGCAAAAAATCCCCCATTAGTACACCCCCTACACAAAACTCTAAACTGTTATTACATATGTGAAATTCCTTACCATTAAAGAGAAAAGTCTGATTGTATTTTCAGGAAGTCAGCTCTGTAATTCAAAAAATGCTGCATGTACAGTATCTCACAAATGTGAGTACAGCCCTTACATTTTTCTAAATATTTTATTATATCTTTTCATGTGACAACACTGAAGAAATTACACTTTGCTGCAATGTAGTGAGTGTACAGCTTGTATAACAGTGTACATTTTCCATCCCCTAAAAACAACTCGACATACAGCCATTAATGTGTAATACGCTGGCAACAAAAGTGAGCACACCGCTAAGTGAAAATGTCCAAATTGGGCCCAAATTGTCAATATTTTGTGTGACCACCATTATTTTACAGCACTGCCTTAACCCTCTTGGGCATGGAGTTCACCAGAGCTTCACAAGTTGCCACTGAAGTCCTCTTCCACTCCTCCATGACAACATCACGGAGCTGGTGGATGTTAGAGACCTTGCACTCCTCCACCTTCCGTTTGAGGATGCCCCACAGATGCTCAATAGGGTTTAGGTCTGGAGACATGCTTGGCCAGTCCATCACCTTTACCCTCAGCTTCTTTAGCAAGGCAGTGGTCGTCTTGAAGGTGTGTTTGGGGTCGTTATCATGTTGGAATATGCCCTGCGGCCCAGTCTCCGAAGGGAGGGGATCATGCTTCAGTAGGTCACAGTACATGTTGGCATTCATGGTTCCCTCAATGAACTGTAGCTCCTCAGTGCTGGCAGCACTCATGCAGCCCCAAACCATGACACTCCCACCACCATGCTCGACTGTAGGCAAGACACACTTGTCTGGTGTACTCCTCACCTGGTTGTCGCCACACACGCTTGACACCATCTGAACCAAATAAGTTTATCTTGGTCTCATCAGACCACAGGACATGGTTCCAGTAATCCATGTCCCTAGTCTGCTTGTCTTCAGCAAACTGTTTGCAGGATTTCTTGTGCATCATCTTTAGAAGAGGCTTCCTTCTGGGAGGACAGCCATGCAGACCAATTTGATGCAGTGTACGGCGTATGGTCTGAGCACTGACAGGCTGACCCCCCACCCCTTCAACCTCTGCAGCAATGCTGGCAGCACTCATACGTCTATTTCCCAAAGACAACCTCTGGATATGATGCTGAGCACGTGCACTCAACTCCTTTGTTCGACCATGGCAAGGCCTGTTCTGAGTGGAACCTGTCCTGTTAAACTGCTGTATGGTCTTGGCCACCATGCTGCAGCTCAGTTTCAGGGTCTTGGCAATCTTCTTATAGCCCAGGCCAAGGGTAGGCAACCTGCGGCCCTCCAGCTGTTGCAGAACTACAAGTCCCATCTAACTGCCAGCCCTGCAATGCCTACCCCTGGCCTAGGCCATCTTTATGTAGAGCAACAATTCTTTTTTTCAGATCCTCAGAGAGTTCTTTGCCATGAGGTGCCATATTGAACTTCCAGAGATCAGTATGAGAGAGCGAGAGCAATAACACCAATTTTATCACACGTGCTCCCCATTCACACCTGAGACCTTGTAACACTAACAAGTCACATGACACCGGGGAGGGAAAATGGCTAATTGGCCCCAATTTGACCTTTTTCACTTAGGAGTGTACAGACTTTTGTTGCCAGCAGTTTAGACATTAATTGTGAGATATTGTATTCTGCTAAGGAGGAGCTGTTAGAACAGTGATTGCATCATATCCTTTCCTCACCATAATCAAACTATATTTCCTTTCATGCTTTGCAAATTGCAATTATTGTGGGCGGGTACACTAGGCCTGTACATGTAAATGTGAACAAGCCTACTTCTACATAAATCATGCCCTTCATTCTGCAGTCAGCCATACTGGTCAGTAACACACAGCAGGATAGGTAGGTCACAGCCTTACAGTGCAAAGCATGATTTTGCTCTCCCCCTCCAGCCACAACAGGAGATAAACGTATTGCCATTGCCCTTGCTTGGTTTATGTACTCATTACTGAACTGTACACACATTCCATAATGATATATTATACACATTGTACTCTTCTGTAATTCAGTATTTTAGATATATTCCTCCTCCTGCTGTAGTTTTATGAGATCTTTCTAACAGCAATCGGTGCTGGTATGGTGTATGTGAGAACATCCCTAGCCGCACCACAGAAAGAGCCGGGCCATGATGCTTTACATCAGCATGTGGCACAAGCAAATGTTTGCATGAAAAAAAACGAATCTGTCCATATAAGTGCGGTCCCATCTGTGCCCATAAGTGCAGCTTATCAGTGCAGTCTCATCTGTGCCCATAAGTGTGGTCTCATCTGTGCCCATGAGTGCAGCTTATCAGTGCGGTCTCATCTGTGCCCATAAGTTTGGTCTCATCTATGCCCATAAGTGCGGTCTCATCTGTGCCCATAAGTGTGGTCCCATCTGTCCCTATAAGTGCCGTCCCAACTGTGCCCATAAGTGCAGCTTATCAGTGCAGTCTCATCTGTGCCCATAAGTGTGGCCTCATCTGTGCCCATGAGTGCGATCTCATCTATGCCCATAAGTGCGGTCTCATCTGTGCCCATAAGTGCAGTCTCATCTATGTCCATCAGTACGGTTTCATCTATGCCTACCAGTGCGGTCTCATATATGTCCACCAGTGCAGTTTATCAGTGCCCACCAGTGCGGTCTCTTCTATGCCCACCAGTGTGGCCTCATCTATGCCCATCAGTGCGGTCTCATCTATGCCCACCAGTGCAGCTTATCAGTGTCCATCAGTGTGGTCTCACCAGTGCCCACCAGTGCAGCTTAACAGTGTGGTCTCACCAGTGCCCACCAGTGCAGCGTATCAGTGCCCATCAGTGCGGTCTCACCAGTGCCCACCAGTGCAGCTTAACAGTGTGGTCTCACCAGTGCAGCTTATCAGTGCCCATCAGTGCGGTCACACCAGTGCAGCTTATCAGTGCGGTCTCACCAGTGCCCACCAGTACAGCTTATCAGTGCCCATCAGTGCAGTCACACCAGTGCCCACCAGTGCAGCTTATCAGTGAAGTCACACCAGTGCCCACCAGTACAGCTTATCAGTGCCCATCAATACGTTCTTACCAGTGCCCACCAGTACAGCTTATCAGTGCCCATTAGTGCGGTCTCACCAGTGCAGCTTATCAGTGTGGTCTCACCAGTGCAGCTTATCAGTGCCCATCAGTGCGGTCACACCAGTGCTCACCAGTTCAGCTTATCAGTGCCCATCAGTGAGGTCTCACCAGTGCCGCTTATCAGTGTCCATCAGTGCAGAGCAGGGATCATTACCAGAACTCATCCGTATGACAGAGCAGAGATCTCGGGCTGTGACAGTCTTGTAATGTGAAAACACTGATTGCAGTATCGTCCTGCCTCCTGGACCGGCATTGTGATAGACAGCGCACTGCTCCAATGCCGGTACGGGAGGCGGGTCATTACGGCGATCAGTGTTCTCACATACAAGACTGTCATAGTCTGAGATCTCCGCTCTGCATTGAAGAGAGATGGCAGGCGGTAGCGGCGGGGGGGGGGCGGAGTGGGGGTGGTGCTGGCAGGGAGTAGGAGGAGGAGGACGCCACCTCTAGGGGCGACACAGAACGGGGGCTGTGAGACCCCCTCCACCCACTACAGCGAGCAGGGCGGAAACAGAAATTCCTGCTCGCCTTGGAGAACTACTGGTGGGAAGTGACAAAACTGCTGGCTGAGGATAAAGGAGAATAGCAGCCAGCGGTCTTACAAACAGGAAATCACTGGAGATTAACGGCTTTTCTGCAAAATCATCAGGCTGCTACAGAGGAACTACAGAGCTCAGAAGAAGATGGATGGCATAGTCGATAAAGGTAGGAGATCAGCCACAAGGACATGGAAAAAAGTTTTTTCCCTGAGTTCTGCTTTAAGTATATACAAAAAATATACCAAAAAAGACAGTGCCTATTAGGATGGCTATCCCAGGCATTATTTTTGGGGTCTTGATTAATGTAATTGAAAGGTATTTCGTTTAAGAAACCCTTGCCCTGCTAAACGGCACTAGTAACAAGTTTCTCTTCATTTCTACTGCTGACCCATTTCTATAGTGCATCATTCATTGTCTTTGTACTATGAAAGCTGTATAAGAGAATTATCTTAACTGTATGCCAGGATTTGCCACACAGTATATAATCCTAATAGACAGAACTGGCCAGAACAAGTGAAGATGTCAGACAGTTCACAGACAGGTGTATTGTACCTTGTGTAAATCATGTCTCAAAGTACAGATCACCTATTTTTGAAGACTGAGATTTTCAAAAAAAAGGCAATTATCATATGTCACCAGGTTCACATTCCTGTATGATAGGGATCTAAGGTACCAATGAACCTAAAACAGCCATTTTATCTATATGGTTTTATGTTGTTTATTCTCTTACCAGTCAATCACTTGTTAAAGCTGTATAGTTATTAATGCTTTACGTTGCATGTGATGTTTGCAATGATGTGTTTATAATATAGTTTGACAGATTTCTCAAACTACCCAGCATGGATCATGTTGCTTTTCTAATATCTTATATATTTTTCCTAGACATGAACTTGAAGACCTTGAGTGTGCTGTGCTTAGGTATTTTTTAGTGTCTGCATGCAATAGTACCAGCCTTTAAACTTTGTGACCTTGCTGCTGTAGTATCCTGTTCTGACCTTATAGCATGAGTAAGTGCATACCATGTTATTCACATTAGCAATATTTGACTTCTATTAATGTAAAGAATAGGATAAGCTTTTTGGCCATGTTAATGCCTAACCATTTTTCCTAATTTTAAGGAAAAGTTTAAAATGATATTAAAGGCTCATGTTTCTTTTCTTAATAAATAATAAACATGTCATACATACCTGCTCTGTGCAGTGATTTTGCACAGAGCAGCTCCGATCCTCCTCTCCTACTCTTGTATGCCCTCTTGGCCCCTCCCCCTTGCCGAGCTCCCCCATAGCAAGCCGCTTGCTATGGGGGCACTTGTGTATGCTCACTCCCGAGTCGGGTGTATGTGTCCATAAGACACACAGAACAC
>BLSH010289869.1:613558-632872 GCA_018402905.1 Glandirana rugosa
CGGTCCGGCTCCCAGTTTGTGACCAATCCTCGGCTCCATGTCTCATCACTCTGTTCGGCTCCCAGTTTCGGTCCTTAGTCCTAGTCCTACCAGTCCTGTTCGGCCCAGCCATCGGCTTCCAGCCGAGTTAGTCCTTGTCCATGCGTTCCTGTCGTCCTTCGACTTCTATTAGGTCGTTGAGTACAGAGAAGACGTACCCAAATTTATCCCGTAACCGCGTAACGCATGCTTGCTCGTACGCGTGATTACAAGCCTCGGAAGGCAAGTAAGAGTAAGAAGGCGCGTACGTATGACGCTGTCAGAGAACAATCCAGTAGCAAAGGTTTTCTCCATTGGCACGTAGGAATGCGCCAGTATGCATGCGCGGAAGAATGAGAATGAACGGAAGGCTCCGAACATTAGTGCGCATGCTCGTTCGTACGCAATGCGCCAATGCCCTATTTAAACCCATGCAGAAGAGACATGAGTTGCTGGATTATCTTCAGCTTCCTGCTGTCCTTGCGTACCTGTTCCTGATTGAGCCGACCTTCGGCTACCGACCCGGCTTGTCCTGACCATCCTGATCCTGATTCCTGGCTTTGACCCTCGGCTTGTCTCACTACTCTGTACCTCGGCTCCTAACCAGTGTTTGACCCTCGGCCTGGCTTTGACTCCGCTTCTGATCACTCCTGAAGCAAGACTATAGACTTCGCTTTATTTCCTGTGTATGACCCCGGCTTGACCTTGATCCTGATTCCTGTCCTCCCTGCTTGGTCCACGTGTGCTCCAGTGCATCCAGGGGACTCCAGCCCAGCTGCCCGTCCTGGTTCCAGCAGAGCCATCCTGAGTGACCACGCACCTGGCCAGCGCTACCGGTAACCCCTGCCTCTCCAGGCATAGCTCCTCCTGTTCCACCTCCAGGGGGTGCTCTGCACCTAGCTGCAAGGGAAGCCCTCTCTGCACTTTGGCCTCCAACCAGGTAACTGACACTAATACACAAGCACACAGACTTTGTTCTATCCCGACAACTACAGGACCCACTAGGGAGATTTCTTTTTCTATCCGGTAAACAGTGAATCTTCGCCAGGAGATGTATCATCCTTGGGGGAGATTTCAATGTCCCTTTAAATGGTAAATCCAGCATTACTTTCAAGTTACTGAAAGATATTAAAATGCAGCTTAACTCCCTCACTTTGATGGGCTCATGGAGACTAGTACACCCAAAGGTCAAGAACTACACATACTTTTCCAAAACACATAAAAAATATTCGAGGATCGACTATATTTTCATTACCCAGAGAGACCTCCCCCTTCTTTGATCAGCGGACATAGGACTTCAGACTTTCTCTGACCATTCCCCCATAGCGATAACTTTAAATGCCCTAGACCAGCTACCTAAATCATGCAACTGGCGCCTAAACCCCATATTGTTAACGGATCCAGACCTCTTTACAAAAATCGCAACAGCAATCAAATCCTACTTTGACTTAAACTCTTCGAAGACATGACCCCAACCACAATATGGGAGGCTCACAAATGCATTATACGCGGTGAACTTATACGATTAGGGGCTTACAAAAGAAAAATAAATAACAAGATGCTGACCGCTCTGATCCAGAAAGTTGCCACTCTGGAAGCCCAACACAAAAAATCTAAAGCAGAATAAGTAGCCAAGGAACTTTCAGAAACAAGGGAACAACTTGTTAAACCTTAAAGCAAAGTGTATTATATTTCTCAGAAAGGGTTTCTATTATGAACACAGGGACAAGAGCGGCAAGTTTCTGGCTAGAGCACTGAGAGCTTCTGAACACCCAACCACTATGACATCCATTAGAAATAAAAATGGTGACCTGGTACATAAAACACATCCGATAGCCGCAGTATTTCAAGACTACTATATTGAACTTTACAACATCCAAGAATCCCCAAAACCACCAGGGATGGAAGGAAACAGACACCAAATTGTTGATAACTTCCTGAAAGATAGCGGATTGCCCACCTTAGCCACAGAGGAAGCAGACGCCCTATAAGAACCCATCTCCATAGACGAACTTGTATCTGCCATAAAGTGCCTGGAACCTGAGAAAAGTCCGGGTCCTGGTGGCTTCACGGCATTTTACTATAAATCTTTTCTAGATCTATTAAAAACACCCCTCCTACAGACTTTTAATCACTTACAACAACCACAAAACATTCCGGAAACCTCCACTTTAGCCCACGTTGTTTTGATCCCCAAACCCGACAAAAACCACACAGATTGCTCTAACTTCAGGCCAATTTTCCTTATTCCCTTATTAACACAGACACGAAAATTATAGCTAAGATCATTGCAAATCGGTTCAGAGAGCACTTGTGCAACATCATTGTTCCTGAACAGGTAGGGTTCATGCCGGGTCAAGAAGCCCGAGACAATGTGACAAAAAGCCTCAGCCTAATCCACAGGGCACCACACAAAAAGAAAATCAAAGGTCTTCTCTTGTCTACAGACGCCCAGAAGGCCTTCGATGGGGTAGCTTGGGATTACCACCTCGAAACTTGCAAACACATAGGCTTGAAACCCCATATGATGTCTTGGATTTCAACACTGTACCAGAAACCACAAGCAAGGCTCAAGGTGAACAACATCCTCTCTGACACGGTCCATATAAGAAATGGCACAAGGCAGCGATGCCCCTTACCACCTCTTTTGTTCATACTGATCTTGGAGCTCTTCATAAGATATAATAAACAGAACCCAGACATCGAAGGTTTCAAACTACATTTAACCACGTATAAAATTGCGGCCTATGCAGACGATCTGCTGTTTTTTCTTACCAAGCTCCACATTTCTATCCCTAACTTGATCAGGGCCTTCAAATTCTTTGGCTACATTTCAAACTTCAAGATCAATTATATTAAGTCGGAAGCACTCAACTTCACTCTCTCCCGCAATTCTTTAGCAAAAACCCAAGCCACTTGTTCTTTCAAGTGGCAACCAACAGCCCTTAAATATGTAGGAATTCAGCTTACTCCCTCACTCACCAACATATATTCAGCGAACTTCAAACCCTTGCTGAACAATGTACAGAAAGACCTTAAAAAATGGCAGCAACAACCGTTCTCCTTGTTTGGAAAGGCAGCCATACTTAAAATGAATATACTTCCCAAAATACCGGATAAGATACAAAGAGGTACCAGAGATGTGAGTAATTTGGTCAGTAATCATTCCTCATCAGGAAAGGGAAAAAAAGGAGGATAAACAAAGGAGGACTATTCATTAGCAATAAAACAGTTCAAATCAATATTGATGTTGAGCCCATTAGGTTGTAAAGAATCTAGGGCATAGATCCATCTGGTTTCATTCTGTGACACTAAGCTGTTCCTATTCCCTCCTCTCCAGTATTCTTTTATGTGGTCTATTCCATACAAAGTCATGAAACCTGCATCCTTGTGTGCCATCTTGAAGACCACATCTCTGGTACCTTTTTGTATCTTATCCGGTTTTTCCGCTAGGGATCTTAGTAATAGGGCCAAGATAGACAGGCCTATAATGCCATTAGAGGGGCCTATGTTGACATCTTTCAATCAATACTCCTATATTATTTAAAACACTAACCAGAGACACCTATTTATCACATTTAGGTCTCTAGCTCAAAATCACTTTGCATTTCAGTATATGAAATAAATATAGGTATCTTAACCTAGACACCACAATAGTAGATACATATTAAAGGTTTCCCGCTGGGTTTAGGGATTCACCAAATATGTGACTAAAATGTCCTCATATACATACATATTACACACTTTTACTCTCATGGACTGATTACATTAATTATCCCATAATCCTACTTACACATGGGAAAATTCTCCTCCCCCTTGTGTTAATTTCCCATATGCAGTTATCTATTTACATTTATTTTCTATTTATAAATATTTAACTATTTTTTAGTTTTTTATCTTGATGGTATTTCCATTTTTATAAATCTTTGATGCACTTGTTTACCAATAGCCCTTTTATCTATATATTTATAGTTCCTATCATGGAACATTGGGCTTGGGAGCCCACGATTTTTACGTTTTTTACATCTGGCTCCCACAATTTTAAAACATATAATTTTTCCAATTTTTCTATTTACTGGGGTCTATGACTGTTTTCTGGATGTCCATATATGTTTCCCAGTGTTTTTATTGGGTTAAGCGTTTTAAATGTATAACTAATAAAGTGTATTGTGTGATATTATGTACATCCACATTGAGAAGAGTGATGACTCGGGTTAGGCTTCATTTTGGATCACCAAGATGGCCACTGGGATCATGTGATTTAATGATTGCTGGGTTATATTGGGTATATAAGACTGGAGAGTGCGTCTATACGGCACCGCCTCCGATGAGCGTCTTAGTGACGAAACGCGTCAGGCGGAGCTTAGCCAACGTCATACGCACTTCCGGTTTTGACCTCGGTGGAACGCAAGGAAGTTCCTGTTAACCACGTCTGACTTCTCATACCGCATGTGAGTGTATGCTATTTTTTAGCCGCTATTGTATTTCCTGCACCTTAAACATTGCCGTTTATTTTCTATACATCCCACCACCTACCGATGGAACCCTGACTGGGTAAGTGGGGGAACCTGCTGGCCAGACATTAGAGGGATAACGGCGGAAAGGTCTCGCATCTCCACGACTGATTTGCCTATCATATAAAGGACTGTGCGGACCGGTGAGTGGGGCAATTGATGGAGGGGAGCACAATTGCATGTTGAATCTGTTTGCTCCATCTCCTCACTCCCCCACACCACATCATCTGCTGCTAATTGCAGCTGAATTGACAGACTTTATGTGTGTATTTACACTTTTTTGGGCTTGTTTTTTAGACAATATCTTTGCTATAACCACTTCTCTGCACTTATACACTTTTCATTTATATATGAGTACATTACTATATGTGTATTGTGTTAATTACCCATAATACTATATTCGAGTGGGGTTTTTTATATATCCTGTTTGCATTTATATTGAATAAGCACTATACTTATAATTCATCTGGAACATAAGGAATACACCCTTATCATATATGTAATGTATCATCAAAATTAATGTTTTATAATTTTTATGTAATATATATTTTTTACGATTTATGTGGAAACTATATGCACCTCCATATTGTTAATATTTTTATTCATGTGGACCTAACACTATATTCACTATCACTAATTAATTTATTCATTTATTTGCACATGTGTTATTGACCTTGATTGGTCTTTTTTGGCAGCGCCTTACCTACTATCCCTGTTAGACAGCAAAGTTATTAATCCCAAGGCATAGGAAATCACCCTACACCCCCACAATGGTAGAATGGCTCTGTGAAATAGACACGATCTATAATATGGAGGAATTAGCAGCTACAGCCAATGAAGCCTCAGACAAGTTCCATAAACTCTGGACTCCCTGGATAATCTTCTGGTACTCGGACCACTATTCAGAATTGATGACACAACACTCTACCTCGTGGACGCGTACTCCAGATAGGTCCCCATAGACATTGCTCCTTTCCACTGAACTTTGGGGAACAACACTAAAGACCGTGACCCTCTACTCTGCATTCAACACAAGATGACCTTCAATACTACACTTCATCATGCAGAATGACCCTATACATATAGGTCAAGGAGAAGGCACCCTCCTATACCATTGTCCTACCACTGTCAGGGAATGTCACCTGCTCAGCAGCACAACCCAGCAGCTGTGCCTATTCCCTTGCGGAGG
The DNA here is from genome assembly GCA_018402905.1 of Glandirana rugosa. Taxonomy (NCBI): domain Eukaryota; kingdom Metazoa; phylum Chordata; class Amphibia; order Anura; family Ranidae; genus Glandirana; species Glandirana rugosa. Next base: position 619,280 of record BLSH010289869.1, read on the forward strand.
CGTGCACGGGAGAGTGCACGCACGCAGCAGTTGCACACGCGGCCAATGCACGCACAGGTGCACGCTGTCATCAGGAACAGGCAGCCTATTTAAATGGACAACACTAGGTTGCAAGTGTTGTCCGTTCTACAACGTCTGCGCACCTGTGAGTTTGCTAACCTACACCTGATCCCTGTGTTCCTGAGACTTGGCTATCCTGACCCTGCTTGTTTGCCGCCTGCACCGACCTCTGCTTGCCCACAACCACTCTTTTGGATCACCCCTTGTTCCTCTGCTGCCAGCCTGCTGCCGACTCTGCTTGTTTCTGACCACCCCTGTAGCTGCTCCTTCTGTACTGTATCTGTCTGCCAGTTGCCGACCCAGCCTGTACCACCGACTTCTCTGTGCACAAGACCTCATCGCATAAGACAGACTCCACCGCCAGGAACGTGACAATCACACTTGGGCCAACACATGACCAAGCAATAAGGGACATACACATACACCATCTACCATTTAATATCACAAACGCAAACCTCTAACTGATAAGATAAAGATTCCAGCATAAGTTGAGGTACCACTCTGGAATTATCAACGACATGACCACAAAAATACCAAAAACCCTGTTTGAAAAACCTCACCCAACACCCATACAAAATAGGACCCTTATGGTCTAAGTATCTAAATATCGGTGTAAACGTATGCATACCACATATTGTGCTGTGCGGTCTTTCATTGGTGGAGCTCGTAGTCCTCCTGCCAACAACATAACACAGCAAGTTCCAGTCAGAGGTGTCTTTGGTGGGACAGTAATCTTCCCCTCCAACTTTACCTAGTAATGTGTTTACATAGCACTAGATAAGGGGGACTGCCGGCTTTATGAACCAAAGCCCAGTACTATCATATGGGTTCACGTTCACTCAAAAACTTTAAGCCTTGAAATGTAATTATCTGTTTGGACTAGCTTTTGTTCTTCTGTATATTGAATTGTACAATGTTTGAATTGTATACCTCTGCTGAGCTAATAAAATAACATTGGTTAAAAAGACACAGCTTGACAAAACTCTAGGTCAATACCCTCTATCAACTGTCCTTTTTTCTTTTTCTTTCTTTCCCAAATATATCCTTTATCTAAATGATACAACAATTGTCTACACAGTATCCTTGATGTAAGCTTGGTGTGGAGGGAATAAGAAAAGAATTATGGAATAGATGTAAGCAGCCATAGAAAGCTAGATTTTGTTTGCTGGACATTTAAATCAAAGGCTGTGGTTGACAGCGATGAAACATTTGTAAGTCATTTCACGTTCAAATGAAAAAGGTACTAGTTTCAAACATGTGTGATTATCCTGTCTGCAAGTTTAAAGTGTTTCAAAAGCCTCAAGGTTCTAAAACTTTCTCTGCTGCAGGAACCCCTCACCCCCCCTTATTCTTACCTGAGCCCCATCCAATCCAGCAACATGCACAAGAGCAGCGGCTCTTGATGCTCCCTCCCTCCTCATTGGACAGATTAATAGCAGCGGGAGCCATTGCCTGCTGTCAATAAAATGCTGTGATGAGGGAGCAGGGGGTGGGGCCGATTTGCCTGGTCTGTGTCAATAGGGAACCCCAGAAAAGGAGGATTGACGCTGCTCTTTGCAAAACCATTGCACAGAGCAGGTAAGTATAACATGTTTGTTTATTCTCATTTTTTAAAAAATGAATGTTTAACGCCGGCACTTTTAACCCCTGTTTAACCCCTTTTTAGTGGGTTAAAAGTGCCCTGCTACCGCCTGAATAGGGGTAGAACGCCGCTGAATTAGGGTCCCAGTGTGAAAGGGGCCTAAGGACGGGTCAGTCATGTGCACTCAGAGGAGAACCACAGTGCACTGTGGCAAAATTACGCTAATAATGTGAGGGGCTTAAAACCTGAGCTGACTCACTATGTACAAAGTAAAATATGGCACAGTCCTTGCACCCACAAATTATGCTTTAATTACTGTGCCTAACACAAGAGTTTAACAGACATGTACAAACCCCAGCACAAACATTTAAAAAAAATGAAACTCTTCCATTATGTCTAATTGAATTCACATAGCCTACCTTCACCAAGAGCTTAAAGTATAACTAAAGGCAAAACTTTTTTTTTTTAGTTTTGGATAGAATGGAGAGGGATTAGAACACCTGTTTTTATTGCAGTCTGTGCCCCCATTAAGGAGATTCACCCTCTCTAGCTGTCCTGTTTACCATTACCATTGAAAGTTAAAGTAAATGAAATTACCCAAATATTGAGTTGTCCCCAGAAATGCAATAGAGGGGAACTCTTCCAATGGGTACACTAGTTCTGGTGACCTGGGGGTCCCCAAAGATATCCCCTGATTTACAGGGATTTCCTCTAACTTCCTGTTTGGCTATGAGACAGGAAGTGAAGGGAAATCTCCACAATGGGACGCAGCTGATAAAAAAAAAATCTACCAGGTGTTATAAGCCTCCCTTGCTTTATCCAAAATGAAAAAAAAAATGCCTATAGTTCTACTTTAATTAAAATAACGACTACTGAGCCACCAGCAACTGCTGTACTATATAACATACAGAATGTTGGAATCATGAGTATAAAATGTACAGGGATCAAGAGAATGCTATATACAGCCCAGTGTATTAAGTGCAGTGGTCAGGTAAAATAAGGCAGTCATATTATGTGCTAGGTATAGGGCAGTGGTTCTCAGCTTTAGTGAGACCAGGGGCTGGTATTTTTCTTCCAAAACCTTCCATGCCTTATCAGTAAGAGCCCATTTACTTCACCATAGTGCATTAAAAAGTATTATGTTGTGATTTAAAGGATAAGTTCACCTTTGATTTAAAAAAATTGCACATCTTTTTTGCAGGTTAAAAAATGTGCATGTATTTATTTATTTATTTTTATTACAAACCTGTATAGCAATGCACCCGCGATCAGCAGGGTGGTCAAGGCTGCTCATTTAGTAACGTGTTACACCCTGGATACTGGTGTTACATGTAACATGTTGTGAAAGATGAATATAGCCTTTAAAGCGATACTAAACGTTCGCTTTTTTCCCTTAAAATAACAAACATGTTATACTTACCTCCTATGTGCAAGGGTTTTGCACAGAGTGGCCCTGATCCTTATCTTCTGGGGTCCCTCGGCGGCGCTCCTGGCTCCTCCTCTTCTCGAGTGACCCCTCAGGGAAACGCTTTCCCTGGGGTCACTCATGCAGGCGCACACCCATGTCCTGTCGCTGCGTCCATTGACACAGACAACAGTACTCGGCCTCGCTCCCGGGTCACTGGTCTTGATTGACAGCAGTGGAAGCCCCCCCCTGGCTCCCCTGCTATCAATCTATCCAATGAGGACCGTAGCTCGTGGCTGGAGCTGCTAGGCTCATCCCTGGCGCAGGAACGATCGGTCTCAGGTAAGTAAACAAGGGGTCTTGGGGGGGAGGGGGGCAGCTGCAACAAAAAAGGTTTTTCACCTTAATGCATATGCATTAAGGTGAAAAACCGGGAGGGTTTACAACCCCTTTAAATTAAGGCAGCCAGTTCAAAATACAATAAGTATGGGAACACATATTTTGCATTCCAAAACTCCTATTTATATTCATATCATACCATAAAATACGGGAATGCAAAATATGTACTTTGTATTACAATACTTTTATTACATGAATATAAACTTTTTTGCCTGTCTTGTGTCTGCTATGTATGTCTGTTGTTCTACCTTATAGTCATGTAATCATTATATGACTGCTATTAATAGATAAACATAGCAAGTACAAAGCGGGTGACATATCTGTACAGCTAATCCAGTGCAAGGTATTTATCATGCATTGCAGGTCTTCCCTGTTCTCTGTGTCATTCCTGTAATCTGTGATCACTCCCCCACTGCAGGTGGAGAGGGGATACTGATGCCTTGGGACAGTCCAAAACTTAGCTTCAGAGACACTGTGAACAAGTCTAGAAACAGGGTTTATTCATGCACCATTTTTCCAAGACTGTTCACCTCTGCATCCCATGCCACCTTGTTCACTTCTGCACCCTTTGCTACCCCCTTTTCACATCCACAACCATCCTCTTGCTCACCTCTGAACTTCCTGCCACCTTCTTTCAACACTCATCTCTGCATCCCCTGCAACCCTCTACAAACACTGCTTAGCTCTGCACAACCTGGCACTCTCTTCCATTGATGCTCAAGTCTGCGTCCCTGGCCACCCTCTTTCAACACTGCTCACCTCCGCATCTCCTACCATTGTCTTCTAACGGTTCTCACCACTGCACTGCCTGCCACCCACTTCCAACGCTTCTCACTTCTGAGCCCCTTGCTGCCATACTCCAACACTGCTCACCTCTGACAGCATATTTCATAGCCTGGCAAAAGGGAAGCTGCAGCCCGGTGGTGAAAGCGGAGTGCCGCCCACATCATTTTTTTTTTCTGGCATACACCTAGTTAGTATTCATTACATAAATTAAGTAATTGATAGCTTTAAATCCGGGTAGTCTTCCCATTTATTTTGTACTTACATTGCTGATTTTTTTCTTAACTGGGAGTTCCCATCTTAGCTGTGGGCATGTGAAGCGCACTCGCACCCTCCTCGAGTCTCTTCCTGGATAAGGTGCATGCTGGATAACCAGCATGCACCTCTCGATCTCAAGTGTATGTCTGATTGCCATAACAACGGGCAGCGACGGAGGAAGGTCCCGTCCTTTTGTTATGACAACATAGCATGTCTCTCCCCCAAAAAACCGCATACTTTCCTGTCTGGAAATAACACTATTTTACAGCTCAGGGATGCCCACTGACTCATGGGAAATGATGACTCACAGGCGAGGCAGGAAGTGATGGGGAGTGCCGCAGATCAGGAAGTGGAAGATTATAGGGACCACATAGCAACAGGGCACTTAGGGTGAGTATACTTTTTTTTTTTTCCAAAGGTGTTTCATCATGCATAGATGATTTGACATATATACAGATGTATTTGTGGGTGGCACCATGCTTTAGGAACCACTAGTGTGAGCAATGTGAATGTACCTATGAATGTACCTAGCTGCTGCAACTGCACCACGGATAGACACTCAGGGAAAGGGGGTTTGGGCTCCGAAAGCCATCACCATATCTACACCCCTGATTACACAGGGGTTTTGCAAACTCAAACTCAAAAAAATAATATTTTATGAATTTAAAAGCTAGGGATTGGATCCTAAAACATTCAAGTAAATTCTCACCAGGTTTGTAGGATGCTCAAAAAATACACACAGCAGCTTTGACCCTCAAAACAGCTTGATATTTGATAATAGGTATTACACTATAGATTAAAACAAAATTGCGGGACTTCCGGTTCCAGCGCCATGCGAGGATGGAGTAGCTGTGCTGAGCTCCCGCTCCCCCTCTAATACTCTGCTTTCCAGATCAGCGCCACAGCCTCAGCTTTACGATCGGCACAAAGCCAAGCTGCGGAGGACTCAATGGACCGTTACCTGGAACGATCCACTCGTCGGCAGCCACAATCCCCGCTCACAGCACTGAACACAGGCACTGACAGCATGGCCAAGATGGCGCCCCCACCTACATCGGCCAGAGCGACACCCGAAGCCACCACGCCGCCTCCTCTCCCAACCCCGCTCCTCCCGGCAGAGGATGCAGCGCACTCCAGGATCGCTCTGACGGTGGCCCAGCTGCTAACCCCCACCATAAAGGAAGCAGTAGACAATGCCCTCCAGCAAGGTATGTCTCAGCTTCGCCTAGACATCCAACAGCAGACACAGAGGATACAGGACACTGAACGGTGCATATCCATATTGGAGGATCAGCTTAAACAGACAACAGCCGTCACCCCTACTTAACAGGGAATACCCCAAGCTCTCATTGACAGGCTGGAGGACCTTGAGAATAGGTCCCGCAGGAACAACCTGCGTATCATAGGCCTCCCGGAATCTTATAAGCCCTCTTCCCTTATGGAGCTCTGCAGCCATCGCATACCAGAATTCCTGGGCCTTCGCTTCCCTTGTACGGTGGAACGAGCCCAACGCATTGGCCCCCCCCCAGACTCATAACCCAAACCCAGGCCAGTGCGTTATCTGAATTATGCAGATAAGCACACCATCCTGCAGCATTATCACAGAGGCAGGGGGCTCTCAATCGACGGCTACAAACTGTTGCTATTTGCCAACTATTCGGTAGAGATCTCCAAGCAACGGAAACTATTCGCCCCTATATGTTCGCAGCTGCACCAACTCAATGCCAAATTCTCCCTGGCCTACCCAGCTGTGCTGTGTATATAAACACCCCAGGGTGACCATCTTTCTTTTACCTCCATTATTGAGGCTAAACAATATCTCGACCGCTCCCCAAATCAAAACCTGTTTTGGCGCGATCAGTGTTACCCACTGGCGAGGGCAGGGAAGCTGCACTCTGCTATATTTGTTAGCGTATATCCTGTTTTCTCGAGGCATCCCGCACGGAAAACAGTGAAGTCAATAGTTATCTAAGGTTGCTGTTTGTTCTTTTTTTCCCTCTCTCTTTCTCCCCTCTTCTCGCACATCTATTCTTCGACTCCTTCCCCATTTTCTGCAGAGGGTAATTGTCCAGACACTAGGGTTAGCCTTTTCCACCCATGCTACATGTGCCCCTCCCTCTTGGGACCAGTACATTGACCATGCTGGACCGACTCAAACTCTTAGTGCTCTGCGCCCCGACAGCTGGATCGACTTTTCGTAAGTCCACCAGTCGAGCTCCTTGCACTCCTTCCCTCTTTGGACAATGAGGTACTGTTATCTGAGCCTGGACCCCTACGGCAGAAGGGTACATCATGAGGGGGATTTCATGGAACATAAAAGGGCTCTGCTCACCACACAAAAGGATGAAAATACTCCGCCATCTTAAGAGGATGCGAGCAAATATCGCACTCCTCCAAGAAACCCATCTACAAGAACAGGACTTCTTCCACCTAAAGAAACTTTGGATGGGGAGGTTTTTGGGTCCCCAGCAGTGGGGAAGACGGGGGTGATAACTCTTCTTCACAAAAATGTATCGTACACGGTAAGGGCGGTTGACAGTGACAACACTGGACGCAGACTGACTGTCCATCTGTCTCTGGCGACGAAGGAAATCGCCATCACCAATATCTATGCGCCCAATTCCCCAAATTTGGCATTCTTCCAGGACCTCACTGACTTGGTATTACGATCACAGGAATCACTACACCTGGTGAGGGGAGATTTTAATAGTGTCATGAACACCTCAGAAGACAGATATAGAACGCCGTCTCAACCTCCTAGACATCGAACTACGTCAAAAACACCCGCACCCCCCTCTCTATTAGCCGCCACGACTTCCTCCCTTCATATGGTTGACATATGGCGGTTGTTACACCCAACAGATAGGGACCATACGTTTTACTCAGCACCACACGACTCATTATCGCACATAGAGTACTTCTTTGGGTCCAACTCCTTAATCCCTTTAGTGCTTGTTACTGAGATTTCTGAAATAGCGATCTTGGACCACAGCCCTATCACTGCCCTTTTAGACTACTTCAAACCGCATGCTACCTCCTCCCCCTGGAGATTTTCTTCTTATTTACTGGACAACGAGGACTTCCGACACACAATTTACAAGACCTGGACTGACTACCTCACCGGCAACGCTGAACATTTGACTGACCCCAATCTATTTTGGGATGCAGGCAAAGTGGTTCTACGGGGTAAAATCATTTCCTTCACAGCCCAATTTAAAAAGCACTCCCCAGAGCACTACCACCAGGCGAGCGACACTCTCAGAGCAGCACAAACAACCCCGTCTGCGAAACCCCCTTCGGAGGCCAAACAGGCCTGGTTGAAGGCCAATCGCGAATTCGAGCTATGGGCCGATCAGAGGGAATGAATTAAGACCTCTTTCTGCTCTCTCCAATTCCACAAATATGGCAACAAGGCGGGCAAACTGTTAGCCTGGAAGCATACCCTCAGCTACGGGACTTTCATCGGCAGAGTGTCTATCTAGGGCTAGAGTTGATCAAACCTCTGGAAGTCAGGGTTCGGCAGTTTCGGCCGAACTTACGGACAAAGTCCGGGTTCGGGTCCGGACTTGACCCGAACTTTGACCCGGACCCCAAACCCCATTGAAATCAATGGGGACCTGAACTTTTAGGCACAAAAATGGCTGTAACAAAGTCCTGACAAGTCCTAGAGGTCTGCAAAAGGAAGTAAAATGGGGTAAGAGTTGAACAAGTGCCCTACAAAGAAATGGGGATAGGGAAATAACTTAAAATAATTTTTAAGCTAAAATCACATAAAAAAATCAAAAATGGAGGTGGATGTGGAGTTGGAGGTTGAGGAGGCGGTGAAAGTGGCGGTGGAGGAGGAGGTAGCCAACACTGTTTTTTTTTATTTTTGTGCAAGAAATGCACCGCTGGTGTAGCTATGTAGATGCACTTTTTAATTTTGTGGAAGGAACAATAATCTGTCCCTTTAAGCAACAGCAGGAACCTCTCCCTATAGAACTTGGAGATGATTTTAGGTTCTAAAATCATCTCCAAGTTGTACAGGGAAAGTTTCCAGCTGTTGCTTTAAGGGAAATATTATTGTTCTAAAATCATCTCCAAGTTGTATAGGCAAAGTTTATTCTAGCCGCATAGAGCTATATTATTGTTCTAAAATCATCTCCAATACAACTTGGAGATGATTTTAGAACAATAATATGGCTCTATGCGGCTAGAATACACTTTGCCTATAGAATTTGGGGATGATTTTATAACAATAATATGGCTCTGTGCGGCTAGAATACACTTTGCCTATAGAACTTGGAGATGATTTTATAACAATAATATGGCTCATGCGGCTAGAATACACTTTGCCTATACAACTTGGAGATGATTTTAGAACAATAATAAAGCTCTATGCGGCTAGAATACACTTTGCCTATACAACTTGGAGATGATTTTAGAACAATAATCTTTCCCTTAAAGCAACAGCTGGAACCTTTCCCTGTACAACTTGGAGATGGTTTTAGAACAATAATCTTTCCCTTAAAGCAACAGCTGGAACCTTTCCCTGTACAACTTGGAGATGATTTTAGAACAATAATCTTTCCCTTAAAGCAACAGACTCTACCTAGTCCAGTCAGATCGTTCTGTGCAGCAGGATGAGGTCTGCAATCTGTCCCTCAAAGCAGCAGTACTAGTATCTCTCCCTAGTCCACAATCAGATCGTTCAGTAATGCAGGATGAGATGTTCTATAATATCTGCAATCTGTCCCTCACAGAGCCAGCAGCATCCTCTCCCTAAACTATCCTAAGAGCATATGACATGCAGCACGGTGACTCCAGCCCCATATAGAGGCTAGGTCACATGGTGCATTGGCCAATCACAGCCATGCCATTAGTAGGCATGGCTGTGATGGCTTCTAAGGGCAAACCAGTGAAACACTTGTTGATTGGCTGCCCTTGGCAGCTATTCAACACGTGTAATAAAATACCAGAACCCCGGACCCAGACTTTTTTTGAAAAGTCCGGGTTTGGGTCCGGGTCCTGGACACCCCAAAGTTCGGTACGGACCCGAACTTTACAGTCCGGGTTCACTCAACTCTATCTGGGGCTACTCTCACCTGCACCCGCGCAGACGCCGCTGAATCCCTGGGTCATCAGGTGGTCAGTCGGGCATCTTCAATTGAGCCTGTTCCGGGACACCCTATCCCCATAAGACTTGGTATCTCTAGGATTGGTGAGCAGGCAGAATTCCACCGTTAGTATTACACTCAGAGACATTGCCTGAAGACACCTTTACCCCACCCGTTTTACATCAAAGGCCAAATCCCAAGCCGAGGCAGATGCCTGCCTTTTCCCTGCAATAAGTGTGCCAGACTTTCTTCTTTCTTCCTGTTTCTGTTGCGAGAGGATCACATTTAAGACATTTCAGTTATGGGTTACAGACACTGCTCAAATTTGGAAAACTTTCAAATACTGAAATGTTGGACCTATCTTCCTCCTCACTGGGTGCGTAAGCCTGTCCACGCCTGGGGTTTTTTAGGAGGGAAGGGGTCAGGATGGCAATGTCCTATGTGTGTTACAGATTACTCCTGGTTGTAGTACCTGTGCTCGGTTTGTTCTTACATTGCTGCTAAGCTGTGGCCTAGTTTTCGGAGAAGAGGACACTTGAGGTTCCTTCCATTACTGGAGCTCTCTCAGGCGCCTATATTCTTCTGATTCTTTGACCTCCTTGTCCTACTCATCTACACACACCACGGAGGAACTTTCGCTGTGTACATTTTGCACAATTCACAGAAGAAGTGGTTCTTGTTCGGACCAAAAACTGACTAGCCAGTACTGTTGGGGTAATAGCTACTTAGTAGGGAGTTTATTATATTGTCTTTACAGTTTAGTGTTACCTGGCAAATATGTACAATTGATTTTGATCAGCTCAATGTATCTCTCATATTATTTATGTTTTCATAGCATTGTGTATTGTGTGGAATTTCTGGAACTGTTTACTGACCCGAGCTCCACTTTAACTTACATTAGTAGAACCTGGAATGAAGAGCATGCTACAAGATGACTCATATGCAAAACCTTTATCCAATATATACAAAGCCCACCTTCCATATATTCATGATGGCCTTAATAAACTGGTGGCCAGCTGGTGCGAGGAGGCCCCAGACATGGATTCGGAGGACTAGGAGGATGTTTGGGAATAACCTGTGCAACAACTGGTCTCGGCAAAAGACAGACTAATCCAATTTAAGATACTTCACAAGGTCTATATCACCCCTCAAAAACTGCATAGGGTCTACCCAAACCTTCCAGCTAAATGCTGGCGCTGTGCAGAAGACCCAGAAACATTTATACATGTTATTTGGCTGTGTCCAATGGTCCAGTCCTTTTGTAAAGATGTTTTCAAGTGTATAAATTAGTGTGCTTTGTGTGTGTACTTGGTCTGGTCCACTTATTGGCCATGTCTAGAACAATGAGAACGCTGATAGGGTTGCTGTTATTTTATGCTCGCAAGGCCATCCTGCTCATATAGAAGTCCCCGCAGGCACTCATGCTTGCAGCAATACAGCTGTTTAAATATACTTAAGAATCTAGAGGTCGCCCCAGGGAAATTTGCCAAAACTTGGGATATCTGGGTTGCCTCCTCAGTAACGACCCTTCTGGAATCCCTTTTGGGGATATTTCAACGTGATTCACATCTCCCTACTTTTATTCTTTTGACCCTTTGCGATTAACTGAATAGTGGAAGGAGTTTGAGCAAAGTTTGGTTATGCCTATGCCAATAAGCTGTATCCAAAAAGACACCTTGGTTACCAAGTGAATAGTTGTGTTAAGCACTGTTTTGTGTTATTTTCCCTTTATTTATTTTTTTTTCCTCAATGGATCGAAAACTTTGGTGAGCCGCATTTTACAGCTGAAAACGTCTCTCAGAACCCACTAGTCTTGGCCAAAAACAGTTAACAGCCTATGTGTGCATGAACACATAGGATAACATGATGGGGAGATTAATCACTGTAGAAAAAAATGTCTGCAGCTAAAAACAGCAGCTGTAAAAACGTCCTGTGTGCATGAGGCCAAAAAAGTTAGAGATGGGTTAAGGAACGACCTTGTATTTTAAGGATATCTAAACCAAAGAGCAAATATTGAATATATTACAGCTTACCTGTAGTTGTGGTGGCTGAACTACTTTCAGGATTACCAATGGTTGGTTCCTCAAGACATGTATACCTATGCTTTACTAGGCTCCTATAACGTGGAGTCTAGTTATGCGGCAAGGGTATGCCTTGTATCTATTCCGGTGGAAGACGCACTTTGGGGTTTTTATTCCTTTTGTGGTTTTAAAGTCACCATTTTGAAGATTTTTTTTACATACTGTATATTATGGACTATTTATGGACAGTTCATTATATGTATCATTATAGTCATCACACATTGTTTATTTGTTACTTGCACTGCTTTCTTTTTTCTTTTTAAATTGTACACAAGTTGTTCTATTGTGTGATCGCCAGCTGCTTTTTTATTTTTTACTTTGTTCACCTGCGCAATTATTCATCTTCACTAAAATACAGAGAAATACCTGTTGATCTTTCCATAATTCCAGTGTTGCTGTGCACAGAACTGAAATCTCAGTTGTTATAAACTTTCTAAGATATGTTCTATGAACCCCAGAACACCTCCCCCATAAGTAAAGAAGATGAGGAGAGGAGGCGGAGGGGTTGCCCAAATCTGGAGAGCACCTTAGGGTGAAACACAGCTGCTCTAGTACTACAATACAGGGAATTAGTATTGTCACTCTAGGACAGGAAGTTTGTTACTAGGTGAAAATACATTTTAAAAAAGCCTGAAATATAAAAGCCAATGCAGCTACTACATCTAAAGGCTGGTAAGTTGTGTATTCTATTTTTTGGCATAAGTTTAGAAATATTTGGCTGAAACACAGTTTCACACCATTTTAGAGCATTTCCCCCTTTTCTTTTTTTCATAGACTATCCACCCCTGTGCCTGTATTATGTGCATGTATTCTAATAGAAAAGAAAATCAATCAGCAGGAGATCCACATAATGAGAGTAAGGTTAGATTTACATTATTGCGAGTTGGGTACGCATGTAAAGCCACAGATAAACTCGCTGCTCTTTAGAAAACACATAGTGGGTGCCATTAGTCCTGATCAGCAAACATGCTCTATGTGGCTCAGTGCAGCGACATTTAAAAAAAAAAAAAAAAATGTTGGGGATTTCTTTCCCCATAAGGGCAGCCCATTAAATTCAACTCAGCCTCCACTGAGAACACAAGTCACAATAATGTGAACCTACCCTAAAGCTCCCAGAACTTATCTGTGCACTTTACTCTTCTACTGAGGTTATTTGTGATATATAAGACAACAAGCCCTGTTCAATGAGACCTTTGGTTTAAAAAGAAAAATGACAGATAAACTGATAAAGATGAGTCACAAAAAAATGAAATGCCCTTTAGTCCACTTGTAAATGACATGTTAAAGAAATAAAAATACTTAGAAAAAGAATGTATATTACTTTCTTTAAAGTTCATGTGAATTTAAAATCATATAACTCTGTACTGATATGTTATAGAAGATATACCACCTATTTCTGTCCTGTATATTGTTCTGAACAAGGCTTGCTATTGTGTGGATTGATTAATGCTTCTGTGTCGGTCTTATGGCTTTACTGATGTGCTCAGTCATTTTTGAATGCATGTTATCGACTGCAGTGATGCTTCTTTCAAATGTCTTACCAAGGGATTGCCTTGAGACCCAGAGGACTGGCAACCTTTGGCCTGGAGGGCAAACACAACAAGCTAGCCCTCCCTTTGTAGGAACATGTTTTTTGTGAGCTGCAGAAAGCAAAGTGTGCCATGGTGTCTCAAGGATTGGTGGGAATGATGAAAGGTGGGTGCTCCTGAAGGACATTTTTTTTTTTTTTGTAAAATTTTAACATATGTTTTCCATACTTTTCCAGCTGTCCTGAGTTTGACAGGACAGTCCTGCTTTTAAATTAATTGTCCCATGATAGCTGTTTCAGCATGAGGCTAGCTAAGTGTCACTGCACATTAGTTGGCTCTCATTGCTGACATTAATAATACAGTCCTCACACTTCATTGCCCAGGACTTCCCTCTCCACCC
>BLSH010289869.1:632882-642882 GCA_018402905.1 Glandirana rugosa
AATAATAATATGTCCTAAATATATCGCGGCTGTCAAACGCGTCGCGAAATGTTATAATCCCGTCTGTCATGTTAATGTTATGTTAAGTTATGTCCTCCTTAGTCTCCTGGGACGAGCAATCTCGAATGTTAGATCCTTAAGTGTACTTGATATTTCTTTCATTATATTTAAAAAAAAGATTCATAAAAATAAAGAAATTGTACAGTAAATGTTCACCTGATTTCCCGTAAAGTAAAAAAACACTGAGTAGAAATAGTCAAATAGACAGTAAAAAGAAAAATTTGGTTTCCAGAGTAACTTGTCCCGAACAACAGAATATATAGTGTTTATTCCTCCTGTATTGAATTGTATTGTAATTGTACTGTCTGCCCTAATATTGTAAAGCGCTGCGCAAACTGTCGGCGCTATATAAATCCTGTATAATAATAATAATAATTTAAAATCATATAACTCTGTACTGATATGTTATAGAAGATATACCACCTATTTCTGTCCTGTATGTTGTTCTGAACAAGGCTTGCTATTGTGTGGATTGATTAATGCTTCTGTGTCGGTCTTATGGCTTTACTGCTGTGCTCAGTCATTTTTGAATGCATGTTATCGACTGCAGTGATGCTTCTTTCAAATGTCTTACCAAGGGATTGCCTTGAGACCCAGAGGACTGGCAACCTTTGGCCTGGAGGGCAAACACAACAAGCTAGCCCTCCCTTTGTAGGAACATGTTTTTTGTGAGCTGCAGAAAGCAAAGTGTGCCATGGTGTCTCAAGGATTGGTGGGAATGATGAAAGGTGGGTGCTCCTGAAGGACATTTTTTTTTTTTTTGTAAAATTTTAACATATGTTTTCCATACTTTTCCAGCTGTCCTGAGTTTGACAGGACAGTCCTGCTTTTAAATTAATTGTCCCATGATAGCTGTTTCAGCATGAGGCTAGCTAAGTGTCACTGCACATTAGTTGGCTCTCATTGCTGACATTAATAATACAGTCCTCACACTTCATTGCCCAGGACTTCCCTCTCCACCCCTTGGGTGCAGTGTCATCAGTGCATGCTGCATACTTATCAACTTTTCTGGAATAGGGCCACAAGGACAGCTGCAGTGTCCCTGTGCAAGCATCTATAGTTAAGTAGCTGGCCGCCACATCCATGCCTCCTCCTCCTTTCTCATCACATTCTGTGTGCACTCCACTCTCACCACCTAATCCCACTATGGAGTGTTACAGTGACTGCAAAACTGTGTGGGGATAGGGAAGGGGGGGGTAAGAGAGGCCTGAGGGGTGGGCATTAGCGGCAGAGGGGTGTGTTAGAGGGTACAGTGGTGTGCAGAGGGGACATTGGTGGCAGAGGTGTGGGGTACAGTGGTCACACAAGTTTGTTAGGGGGTACAGAGGTGTGCAGGAGGGACATTGGTATAAGTAGGGGGGTTCTAGGGGGTATAGTGGGGCAGACGCGTGCTGAGGGGAACTGTGGTGGTAGGAGTGTTTTGGGGGTACACAAATGTGTGGTGGGGACAATGGTGGCAAAAGATGTGCTGGGGGGTTATTGTGGGGGCAGAGGTGTGCTGAGGGGTACAGTGGTAGCAGAAGTGTATTAGGGTACAGAGGTGTGCAGGGGAGACATTGGTGGAAGAGGTGTGCTGGGAGTGCTGGAGTGGCAGACGTGTGCTGAGGAGTACAGTGGTGCAATGGAGGCCAAGGTGTGTTAGTGGGTACAGAAGTGTGTGGAGGGACATTGGTGACAGATTGATAGAGGGTACAGTGGTGCAGTGGTAGCAGAGGTGTGGTTCAGAGACAGGAAGAGGACAGGCATCCCTGTACTAAAGATTTCTCCAGGATCCAGTTGTCTGCATAACGTGGGACATACTTTATTACAATAAGTTGGGTCACTAAAGCTGTGAAGCCAAAAAGAACGTTTGCCTAAATTTCAGTTTTATACTATTGTATATAGTGTTTTTGCACATTTTTTAGTGTGCAGAATGGTTGTCAATGCCTGCAGTCCTCCACTAAAACCTTGGATCTGTCTATACATATTTACTGTTTTGTCTACTTTTGGAAAGACAATGGGGAGTGTCCCCAACTGGAGTGGACTTTATGGGCACACCATGAGACAACACACTCAAAGTCTGTTAAAATAGTATGTATTTATTTTAAAAAGTTCATTAAAAAAGACACAATCTTAAAATATTGAGAGATTGCAAAGTAAGAACAAACAATTCACATAAAGCAACCTATACACTAATCTCTAAGCCATATCTGATACATTTGAGTGATACATTGTACCATAAACAGACCACCATGTTTATGCGGAGCAGGTCGACGCATTTCGCTTTTAATAAGCTTTCTCAGGACCTCTCAAATCATAGGTTGAGATTAAATTGGTTGTCTGTGCTCATAGAAAAAATACTCGGGGCGGACACACGGGGCAATAGGAGTAGAGGCAGGCAGTTGGACATGGATGCAAATAGGCGTATACCTGGTAGGGGGTCTCCAGACAGGTATAGAGACAAGCATCAGCCAGATAAAAGGATCTACCGTCAGGGGGTACCCAAGATTGGACTGGTATATATGCCCTCCACATGGGTGACTTATCGCTTGGTGCTGGGAAAGGGTTCTTATAATACTGCACGGCTTTACACCCTGTCAGGTAGGTATGGGTCTTAGCTCTGGAGCACCAGGTATACAGTGTATGCAGATAACGTTGTACCAGCGAATATAGTTTGTCTGTATGTAATGGCATCTCCTCGTGTGTATATTGCTGTCTAGGATGCTGCAGCAGCAGCACCCGTCCTATATGGGCAAATGGCATGGTCCCAGTCTGTCTGTATGTAGTAGCGTCTCCTTTTGTGTCCGCCGCCTTTTGTCTACTTTTGTTTTTTTGGTCCTTGACTATAGCTTTCTTAGGCCTCCTGCATGCTGCTGCCTGTTTTTAGGCATTTTTTTTTTTTTTTACTAAATGCAGCCCCTTGTTCTCATTGTACACACAGATGCGTAAAGATGCGATGCATACAGATGGGTAAAAAAAATGCCAGAAATCTGAGTGGCTGATCAGTATATTCCCTCCAATCCACCCCCAATGTGAAAGCCTGAGTGCTTTCACACTGGGGCGGTGCGCTTGTGGGAGGTTACAAAAAGTCCTGTAAGCAGCATCTTTGGGGCAGTGAGGGGAGCGGTGTATATACCACTCCTCTACCGCCCCTGCCATTGAATGGCAAGCGCTTCCTAAGCTGCTGCACACCGCCTCGGTAGCGCGGAGCGCAGCGCTCCCGTCTGCATAGCGGAGCCATATCGCCGCTAAAACTAGCAGAGTTTTACAGCGACTGCGGCTGCAGTGTGAAAGTAGCATAAATCACATTGTTAATTGCATATTGTACTTGTTTGTAGCCTAAATACTGAAATGTGCACTTAAAACAGTAATTTTGTAACTTTTGCCAGTAAAAACATGGCTGTGCCAGTAAATTTTGGGTGATACTGTATGTCAGTAAATTTCAATCTGATAGGTTGGCAACACTGTTTCCACATAAAGTGGAACTTTACTTACCACAGGAATTTTTGCTCTTCCTCCTCCTTAGCCCCTACCCTGCCATTAATGGTAACTTTTTATTTGGCTGGGAGAAGATACCTAGTTGTGAGCTTCCGGTCAGATTGCATAGGCAATTTTTTACTGAAGTCCCCCTTTAAAGTTGTTCTAAGATATTCAGGGTTTTTATTTGGAAAGGAAGAAGGCCTAGAATCAGGCTAGAAGCTCTCCAGTCGCCAAAAGATGGTGGAGGACTGATGGTTCCTTACCCCAAATTATATTTTCTGGCCTCACAATTCCAGCAGATTGCTGGGCGGGAAACTTTAGAGCAGTATTAAACCCAAAACCAATCAGATGTGGTGGCTTCATTCGTTTTCCTTTTTAGGCTTTTTTTCCTGGTAATCTGGCCAGTAACACACCTCCTGTGTTATGTACACGCCACTCTGGATGAAGGCGCACAGAGGGCGGATTTGTACAGCAGCATTGAAAGTCTGGAGCACCAGATAAAAATAGAAGAAAGAAAGCCTAAAAAAGAAAACAAATGCAGCCATCTGTGAAAATTGTATGATAAGGACAAATTGTTGTATTTCCAATCCATTGGCATCCAATACCAGCTCTCTCACAAGTCGTTCTTTCAAATACCTACAACTTTGCCAAGCCATATATAAGCAATCACACTCATCACGGATTATTTATAATCCTTCCTTAATCTTCAAAATGGTGGCTCCGTTAGGTACTGCCAAAAGGGGTTTAATAGGGAACATATACTCTACTCTCTTAGTAATAATAGAGGAACCTTGTGAGCTGCTATCCTATGCTCCTATACAGCTGCCAGCACTCCTCACATCCCCATATGTGGACAACACCCAAAATAAATCAGTACCAGTGCAGCGCTTCAACCGATGTCTAAACCTGTGTAATTACTTTCACTTATGCATACAAATGTTAAGCAAATACATTACCAAAATAATTCATAAATGCAAATATGATCATATGTGCAAGTATCAGTAAACAATATTAACAGAGAAGTGCTCATGTGCATAGAAAGTCCTTTTTGTGCCACTGATAGTAACAATGATACTTCCATATAATATATATGTCACACAGTGTGCCAGTATAAAATATATAAAGTAAAAAAACATATAAAGTAAAAAAGTAATCCAATAAAGTGGCCTTGTGCAGAAAAAAATTCAATTCAAAACGCAGGAAATCTGCTTTAGAATCCTCAATCCACCACCTCTGATTCATGCTACAAAACACCTCCACCAGATGTGCCCTCACCTTATGGGCTTAAATTACATGGCTGTTGTAAGCAACCACTCAGATGTAGCTGAGATCTCTTAGTAGCCCTCCAGCAAATATAGTCCTCAGGCAATCTTCCCCAGACCAGCAGCTGCTGAGGTTTAGACTGCAGTTTTTAGCCTTTAGTAGAGCTGCCTCCAGAGGCAGAAGCCCCAAGATAACCTGCCACACTCCCTCGAGGGACAGAACACTCTGTTTAGACCTCCTGCACATTTATCACCTCCCCAGCTACCTTCTGGATCCTTCTTCCAGGGTTTGGCTGGAGCATGATAAATAATCAACTGATCATTTGAAGCTCCCAGCCCTATGCTCTGGAGCTTTTTTGCAGAAGCAAGTGGGAGTAATCAAACACTCAACTCAGGAAACCCAGAACAGACCACCACAATCAATCACAGCTGCATTCACTACAATGAAGCCAAAAGCTACATTTAGGGACGACGCCTAAAGATTATTAGGACTTTGATAGATTGATTTGTTGGGTGTGTGTTTTCAGTTATAGGGAATCGTATATTCAAAACATTCCTCTCAGTCTGGTTACCTCTATCTGCACTGCAGCAATTAGAAAAAGTATATTGGTGTGGTCTCAGAATTACTTGCCACTAAATGTCCTCCCTATTCAAAGGCACTCCTGGAAAAGTGTCCCTTATCTTTCTATGCTAAGTGAACCCAAAAACTGTCCTATGCTGCAGTATATGAATCACTCCTATCCCTGATCTAGGAGATTAGCTAGACTGATCAAAACCCCTCCCCACCAAATATATCCAATTGTTGAAGTGATGGTGCACCAAAATCCTGTGAGCCCAAAATACCCTACATGTTTTGCTCAAAAGTAGAGCTTCGACCGGGGTGCAGCAAATATATGCTCAAAGAATAAAGTGCTATAAACACCACCTGGCAAATGGCGACTCTTCTCTAAGTTGCTTCTATTTTTGATATTTCCTAAAATGGCCCCTCCTAAAAGGACCTGCGCCATCTAGTGGTTCTTTAATGGAACATCTGTTGTCCCTATTGTTTTGTTTATTTGTTATTTATTTTTATTTATTATATATGCCATCTCAAAAGTAATATTTACTCCCATCAAAATACAATTTTCCTGCGTCACCATTTTGTGTTAAACACATCTCAGTCCCAAATCAATATTATAAATACATGTTTAAATTTGTTTATTCCTAGTGGGGCAAGTGATCCCAGCCGAAAGATCCATTTGGCTTCTGTTTTTAATTATCTCTTGTCTAGATCTCCTTTTCTCTTACCCAATTTGATCTGTTGAACCACCCAAAAGGACAGACCATCAGCTTTTGCATTATGCTTTTGTAACTAATGTCTCGCAACTGGTCTGTCCTTTTTTAGTTCCACATGATTTGTGTGTTCCTACGCCTCAATTGGCAAATTGTCTTACTGATATACAAGAGTGGACAGGGGCATTTTGCTACATATGTTATGCCTTCTCTACTGCAGTTGTAAAAACATGTAATTTCAATTTTTTCTCCATTTTTAGGATTAATTAAACTCTTTACTGTAGGCACATATCTACAGGCTTTGCAATGGCCACATTTAGGCCTCATACACATGGACGTTTTTACAGCCATGTTTTTTAGCTTTTTTCACAGCTTAAAAACGCCCCTTCATGTTATTCAATGATCTCATACACACACAGACATTTTTGAGCTGTAAGTGGCATAGGCGTTTTTAAGCTGTAAAAAAACCCATGGCCAGTGCGTTCTGAGGCTCCAGCGCTAGAGCTGTTTTAATGCAGACGCCGGTAAAAGCCAAAAACACGGCTTAACGTTGTATACAGAGCGTTAAGCCTCGTCAGGCATTTCTCTGCCTCTATTCAAACTCAATGGTTCCCTATGGGAGCCCATTGATTTGAATAGAAGTCGCACCAGAAGTCGGATCATGATGATCCGATTTGCTTTGTGACTTGTGTGCCAAGGATCTTGAAGGGGAACCCCCCCCCCGCCAGAATGAAAAAAAATTGTGTGGGGTTCCCCCCCCAAGAGATACCAGACCATTCAGTCTGGTATGGATTTTGAGGGGAACCCCCATGCCAAAAAAAAATGGCGTGGGGCCCCCCAAAATCCATATCAGACCCTTATCCGAGCCCACAGGCTGGCAGGTCAGGAAAGGGGGGGGGACAAGTGAGCGCCCCCCCTTCTGGATGATACCAGGCCAACATGGGGGGGTGGGTGCTTTGGGGCAGGGGGCGGTAATGTCACAAGGGGGCTGGGTGTCCACATGACATCAGCGGGTGGCCCCGCCCCATGTCAATATAAGTCCTTGCACACAGCAGAGCCAGCATTACACCTGGAGATCGCTTTGAGTCAACATCGGAAGAAGAACAGAGGGAGAAGCCAGCGGAGAAGACCCGGCAAAAGACAGAAAAGATCAAAAGAGCAAGACGACAGAAGACCCGGCTGAATAGGGAGAAGAGAAGACAGTGCAGAGAGGAGAAGAGCTGGAGAGGGAGAAGATGCTGGAGCTGATTTAATAAAATATTTTAAAAACCTGTGTAGTGTGTTTATTTTTGACACTTTTTTAGGTGAATTGGTAGGGGTACAATGTACCCCATACTCATTCACATAGGGTGGGGGGCCGGGATCCAGATTCTGATAAGCCCGCAGACCCTGACAACCACCGGCCAGGGTTGTCAGGAAGAGGCCCTTGTCCTCAACATGGGGACAAGGTGCTTTAGGGTGGGGGGTGCAGGGCCCCCCTGCCCCAAAGCACCCACCCCCCCATGTTAAGGGCATGTGCCCTGGTATAGTCCAGGAGGGGGGAGCCACTCGCTTGCCCCCCCTTTCCTGACCTGCTAGGCTGCGTGCTCAGATAAGGGTCTGGCATGGATTTTGTGGGGACCCCACACTATTTTTTTGTGGGGTTTCCCCTTAAAATCCACACCAGACCAAAGGGTCTGTTACCTCTTGGGGGGTAACCCCACACAAATTTTTTTTTCATTATGGCGGGGGGTCCACCTTCAAGATCCTCAGCACACAAGTCGCAACGCAAGTCGGATCATCATGATCCGACTTCTGGTACGACTTCTATTCAAGTCAATGGGCTCCCATAGGAAAACACTGATTTTGAATAGAGACAGAGAAACCTAGCTAAAAGCTAGCGTGGATAAACGTGCATTGATGCCAATACAAAATACTGATAAAACGCATTTTTAATGCATTTTTTTTCCTGGCGTCTGTACTAGCTTTACAACTTGTTTTTCATAACGCCTGTGTGTATGAGGCATTAAAACTGCCCATTGGTTTCTCTGGTAGCCATGCTGAAGGGCCTTGTAATATAGAGCTTCTTTGCTCATAATGGTTGTGCACCAACAAATCTTTAAGGCTGCTTCCCTTTCAAGTCAAGTGTCATTCCACTAGACATGAAGACATACAGTAGAATTAAATGTTCTGTCTCACAGGACCATTTTTTTTTTTTTTTGAGCATATTGTTGTTTTGCCTTCTTGATGCCATGAGACAGATTTACTCTTGCTGTTTTAAGTGCTGCTTTATCTTCTGATCTGAATGCCTCATCTCTGTCATCTCTGGTCTTTAGCAGCCCATGAACCTCTGCTGTTATCCATGGCTTCTGGTTGGCACGTGTGGTAATTGTCTTGGTGACTGTCACATCATCTGTGCACTTTTTGATGTAAGCAGTCATTGTTTCAGTGTACTCTTGTAAGTCTGTGTGGTTGATGTAAGTGGCTGCCTCTTTAAACATGTGCCAGTCTGTGTGCTGAAAGTAGTCCTGCAGTGCTGGGGTAGCATTGTGTGGCCATACTGTGATTTGTTTTTGAACCGGTTTGGCAAGTTTGAGCAGTGGTTTGTATGCTGGAATTAGCATAACAGAGATCTGGTAGAAGTTAGACAAAATTGTTGCGGGGTTGAAGTCACCAGCAATAATGAAAAAGCCATCAGGGTTGTTTAATGTTTGTTGATAGAGCTATAAAGTTTGCAAAGCACAAATCTGACTTTTAATGGTAAGGCTCCTGATAAGTCCTTATCATCCTGTAAGACATGCCAGTATCTTTTTATGATGTTGAAAAATCTGATTTGATTGTCTGCAGTAGGTGCCTATTAGTCTCATGCACACAGGAAGTTTTTGGCTGTTTTCAGCTGCAGACATTTTTTTCTACAGTCAATAAACCCTCCATCATGTTATCCTATGTGTTCATGCACACATAGGCTGTTATCAACTGTGTTTAGCAGTGATGTTTTTGAGCTGTATATCAGTTTGTGTAATATGAATGAATATAATATAGAAGTTTCACTTTTTGAATGGAATTAGTGAAATAAATCAACTTTTTGATATTTTAATTATATGACCAGCACCTGTAATTAGGGATACCCAATATAAGTTTTATGGAAACACTGGCATTGCCAGATATGTTTGAATGCCTTTTTAATTATCCAAGGTCTCTGGACTGAAAATCCTGTAGTAAAAGGGGCAAGGTCATTTCTCAAATAAATATAAAGGAGCAAGTAAGGACAAAGAGACTCATGAGGGAGAAGACAGCAAACAGCAGATATGAAGACACAACAAAGTAAGAGAGGGCTTACCCATATCCCCTCAAGGTGTGCTATAAGCCTACAACATTTGTGTAGGCACCCAGGTATTTCAGAACGCTATGAATGCCTCTGGGTGTTATTGACAACTAGTCAGTGATGTGGATTTACTAAAGCTGAGCATCTTCACGTAACAAATTGTGTAAATATTAATTTCAATTATCCCATCATGTAAAAGCAAATTTCCGTTTACTTACTTCATCTGCATATGATTTGGTAGTCAAAGTGCACATGAATTTGCCTGTTACATGGGCAGATAACTGAAGTAAATATTCACACATTTTTATGTGAATATTCTCAACTTCTTTAATAAATCAGCCTCAATTTGATAAACAAAAACTAGTGAAATGTATTACCTCAGATTGGGATTTATTTGATGTTTATAAATGAGCTTTGAAGGCCCAGTTAGTAGCACATGATCTCTGTGTGTTTCTTATAAATTGATATGAGTATCTCAGATAATTCTCAATATGTTGTTTTTTTTTGTTCACTGAATAAAATCCACCAAAAACTAAAATGGCACCATTAAATCAAGTGATCTATCCTGCAGCACAAACTCTATTAGATGACTGCATTCACATTGTTTCCAAAAAATTGGCCTATTCTCATTCAGTCAAATATG
>BLSH010289869.1:647882-656735 GCA_018402905.1 Glandirana rugosa
ATATACCCTGCTTGGTTTGAAATCTTTCTAGCCTAGCAAACATCTTGATGAGGTTTTCCACCTCTAACCCACTCTGAAATAAAAATTCTAACCTTACACCTGCTGGATTTTTTCTGTAATTTTGTGGACAGTATAAAATCATAAAACATGTTTCCAAAGAGGCAAGGTGGGGAGGCTTTATTTCTGTGATCTAACCATCAAACCTCAAAATTTTAGAAGGCCAATCAAACCTACAGGTTAGATTGACCCAGAATTGAATTACCATTTTAGGTGGACTCATTTTCCAAAATTACTTTTCAATAATAGATGCTGCCATCCCTGAAAAATGCCATCGTTCTCAATTGTCATCAATTATTTTGTTGTTCATGTTCAGCTCAGGCCTGTAGAAATATACTGTATGTTCATTTTATTTAATCTAAAGACCAGTTTGAGATAGACAGATAGATAGATACATTTCTATTTGTAAAGCCATGGGGAGTACTCAGACATAATTTATTCCAGATGTACCCACCACTCTGAAGAAGTGGAACTGTAATCACCACCAGAGATTCCGAAGTACACAACACACACCAAATTTAAAGTAAATAAATCATAGATGTATATCAGAATAAAGTGTTCTTACCAAGGGAAGCCACTACTACTGCATCGCAGGATCGGGTGATATAAAATGCCACTGCCAATAAGGTAAAAACAATTGCACGTGTCCCCTTCATCTCTGCAGGTTGTAAAGATAGGTGCAGGCACTCTGTTGTTTTCCAGACTGACATTATATAGTCTTCCCTCCTATTAATTATCTGTACCATTGTCCATGCAAAATACTCCAATTAACCTTTGGACCCCTTTACATAAGTGTCAGTGTTAAAATGCTTTCCTTGTTGTATTATCATCCCAAGTAAGGGTTCAGACTTTGACACTGAACTTCATGAAGCAGCAAGAAATTTTATGTTATAGACACAGTTCGGTTACAATAAATAATAAAAACTGATAAATGCTATGGAACCATAATTTTCATTACAAGATAGATATTTATTCTTTTGCTGATGTGGCTTAAAGTTGTGGTTTTTAAGGGTTAATTATGTTGCACCTGCCCTGATCCCCCGGAGCCTAAGGGTGACTACCAGGGAAGGGGGGAGAAGACATCACTTCTCAGGGCCGAATCCATGGTTATAATGGGGAGTTTAGAACAAAAATTGAGCGCCAGTCACTTTAGATATTTTTCAATGCTTTAATGTACAGGGTGGGCTATTTATATGGATACACCTTAATAAAAATGGGAATGGTTGGTGATATTAACTTCCTGTTTGTGGCACATTAGTATATGTGAGGGGGGAAACTTTCAAGATGCGTGGTGACCATGGCGGCCATTTTGAAATTGGCCATTTTGAATCCAACTTTTGTTTTTTCAATCGGAAGAGGGTCATGTGACACATCAAACTTATTGGGAATTTCACAAGAAAAACAATGGTGTGCTTGGTTTTAACGTAACTTTATTCTTTCATGAGTTATTTACAAGTTTCTGACCACTTATAAAATGTGTTCAATGTGCTGCTGATAGCAACACCGCAGGAGAAAAAAAAAAGGTAATTTTTTTTGGGGGGGTGGCAAACAGTGTAGCCACAACCGCCCCCAGGTTGATCAGGTCACCCACAAAGCAAAAGCATCCCCCCCGTGCGCCTGCTGCCTCTTCCTCCTAGGCTAAATGGAATGCTTCTCCTTTCGACCTTTTTGGCCGGGGGGGAGAATCAGTGTAACAATAGCCAATATTCATTCACTACTGTCACACAACTGGGTGGACTCACTGCGCCCCAAACAAAAAATAATATATAAAAAATCTTGCGCTCTCAACTAGTAAAGACTGCTGCACTTTAACTACTCCTAGGGTACAAGGAGATAATGACAAACAGGTGAAAAGTAAAAAAAAAGTTTGCGCTGTCTTTTCGGTGAAAGACAATTCTAATCCAAAAATGAACGTGACTTAACACATAGTATATCAAATGTGATTCTTACTTAAATCAAATGAAAATTCAATAAACAGTCAAAAAAACAAATGTCCATTTGTATTCAAAAATAATCTAAGTGTATTCCACCAACTGAATAGGATGTGCACTGTTACCAGTGCAACCACAACACATCACTCCAAATGAAGATAAAATAAGCCTCTTACGAAATCCCGATGGTCTCTAAATTACCTCGCATGAGGTACGTGGATGCCCGATGTCTTGTCCTGTGTATGTCTCCTGACTCCCTTGGTCGATGGATCAGACAGCCTGCAATCCAGCGTCTCCACACCGCATACACCAGACTCACTGCGCCCCGAGCCCAGCCTTTTTGAAGCCTATTAAAGCCTCTGGCTGTAATCACGTGCTTCTAAAAAAAAAACCCCATTGGAGTCCATGCGTCCAGCACCCTGCATGTAGATTAGGGGGCTGAACGCATGGATGGGGGGAGCGGCGCCCTGTGCCCCTAATGGAAGGGCCATTGAATAGCACAAAGCAAAAAAAGTGCAGAGCCCACCCTTTTTGAAGCCTATTAGAGCCTCTGGCTCTAATCACGTGCTTCTAAGAAAAAAAAAAATTGGATTCCATACACCCAGCATGTAGATTAGGGTGCCGGGGGAGCTGCGGCACCCCTGTGCCCCTAACGGACGGGCTGCCACTGGATAGCACAAAGCAAAAAAGGAGCTTGAATGTATCAAAATGGAGACTGAAACATACAGCATGTTACAAGTATGAAACTTACATATAATACAAGTTTAGATTATCCCATGAATAAACCAGATAACTAAGGCAATTTATAAGGCAGCATATACCTGCTAAGATACTCATGGACCTCTCATGAATCTTTGAAGCTGCCTTCACACCCGAGAGTAGCGTTGTTGCACATTTTGTCACATGTTTGTACAGTGATTTTAAGGCATTTTTGACATTTGGTGTTTTCTTTATTAGCCAATATAATAATGCAAAATATAATCTGTTTTATCATTTGTTGCTATGTTTTTCTGCTTTCTTATCTGCTTCCTGGAATAATGTATTTTTGTTCCTGGTCTTTGCTATGCTGTGCGGTGCTTTGTTCTCCGTAAACATGAATGATGAAGAAATGGTGTGTTTCACAGCTGTTGCAACGTCATATTTCCTTTGGGAGGAAGAAAGAAAGAGGAGGGCAAGCAAATACTGGGTCCATCTGGTCATCTCTAAACGAGAAAAGAGGCCAGTTCTGGGTCATGTTAGAAACTATGTCCCAGTAGGTGAATACTGTAATACAAAGAAATACTTTAATACCCTAAAGTCATTACCATATAGGTTATGTCATCAAGCCTAACCAATTATTCAACCAAAATATTCCCCAAAGAGGGGTCAAAAAGAAGCTTATCAATGACAATAATTGTGGGTATATATTATAAATGTATACATTTATTGAATTGCTGACAACGTATGTTTGTTAGAATCAAGCATCCATAACAAGGGGATACCCCTCCATGTAGGACATTTCTCTGTGCACCATGTGGGTGAGGTACGCAATACAAAACACAATCACAGAAGACAGGTACATGTAAACAAAACATATAACATGAACACCCGGGCACCAGTTGGGTTGTCCCACCAGGGAAAGTTCCCTAATTGCATAACAATAGATAAGTAAAAGGTGGGACTAGAGTGCCACAATCACCCCTTGTGGCTGGAGCGGGGGGGGGGGGTAGTGGAAAAGGGACTGTTTCCTAACTAGCCGTTGCTAGAAGTAACCTCCAATAGTGATGTTTCACAACTTGCTGCTACTGGGGCTGCCAGATGATAAACCATCAGTCAGACAGGAGTGTATATAGCTGTAATGTCTCTGCCAATGTAGCCAATAGGGAAGACTGGATCCAAAGAGTATTCCGATGCAGTGGCTGTTGGCTGGATGAGTGGGAGTGGAGGAGAAAGGTCTTCAGATTGGTGCAATGAGAGGTGTGGCTGTACTAGTACTGATTTGCTTGTGGTGACATAGGCAGTGTTAGATAGAGGGCACCAGGAGAAAATGTCAGCATGAGTCGGGCATGTACACTGTATCAGTCTATCTTACCACCCCGCCGGCTGACTCCGGGAACTGCTCTTCTTCCATCATTCTGTCACCATCATCCACTCTGTGTGGCACATGAATCCTCCCTCATAGAGTAGTCCTTTCGCTTCCATGCAGAGTGCTGAGGGAACCGATACCTTGTATCCATTGCGGTTACTTGCCGTGGGCCCAATCACTGCTCTCTCTCATAATCACGGAACAGAAGCCATGGCTAGGGATGACATTGAGATATCCATCCTTTCATGAGAGTATATCAGTGTCTTAGGGGAGAAAATAATAAGAAGAAGAAGAAAAGGGAGTAAAAAGGGAGTAAAAGAAAGTTTAAGGAGCAAATGCGGGTTCAGTAGCCATTTCTATGGCTGGAGGCGAGTGGGATAGTCGTGATCATTGGGACCAGACCAGGAGGACATGTCCTATGCTATTTCTGCAAAAAGACCTGGAGGTTGAGTTCAGTATTTAAGCCTATCGGCATTAAAGATCTTAAATTATAAATCCAATATTTTTCCTTTTGCAGGAGTATCATGTCAACATCTCCTCTTCTAGGGGGTAATTTTAGCACATATATGCCCTTCACCCGCATGCCGTCCAGATTTCCATTATGGAATCTGGTAAAGTGTTTAGCCAGGGGTATATCCGGGTCTTTCTCTCTAATTTCCCTCGTGTTCCCCTATGCGGATCCTAAGTTGTCTCTTAGTTTTCCCAATGTACATTTTTCTACAGGGGCAAGTTAGCATGTACAGTATCTCACAAAAGTGAGTACACCCCTCACATTGGCTGTGTGTTGAGTTATTTTGAGGTGACAGCAAATTTACACTGTTATATAAGCTGTACACTCACAAATTTACATTGTAGCAAAGTGTCATTTCTTCAGTGTTGTCACATGAAAAGATATAATACATTTTTTCCAAAAATGTGAGGGGTGTACTCACTTTTATGAGATTTTGTATATGACCCTGCTAGTGGCACAATTCACTAGGTCCCGTATCGTAATATGGCCAAACTTGGCAGTGGCCACATGGGAACATCCCCTTGCTTCTTGGGTAATCAGACAGCCATGTTCTATTTGGGCTTTTTGTGAATTCCGACCCGATCAGGGTGTCACCCAGATTTTTGGCCCTTTTTACCACCATGTTGGGGCTGGGTCCTACAATGTCTGCCAGGCCTGGTGTGCTGGTTAGTATACCCCAATGCCTCTTGAGAATCTCTCTGACAGTATCCATTGCGTCCTATATTGGGTTATTATTCTTACTGGGCCATGATTTTCGCTGTTGTCTTTCTTAGGTTTTCTTTCAAATAGAGTGGACCTTTCATATTGTGCCACTTTTAGTTTCGCCCTCCTCAATTGTTCATGGGAATAGTCTCTCTCACGGAATCGCTTGTAGAGGTCCTACTGGAATACCATCCTTTTGCCATCTGGGACGGTGGCTTTCAGCACGTAGGAGCGTATTGACTGATGTATCCTTCCTATAGGTGCGAGTGACAATCGAGGATCCCTCAATGCCGATCCACAGATCCAGGAAAGAAATTTCATGTTGATCGCATGTATAAGTAAGTTTGATTTTGCGATCATTAACATTAAGCTCCTGAATAAATATTCAAAGCTGTACCTCAACACCGTGCCAAATCAGGAGCACATCATCGATGTACCTCAGCTATGTATGTACATGGCCAAGGTACATCGACGAGCGATAGACTGCCTCCTTCTCCCATAGTCCAAGGTGGAAGCACGCATATGATGGGGCCTAAGGGGCACCCATAGAGGTGCCTTCCACCTGCTGATGGTATTTGCTCAAAAATTTAAAAAAATAATTTTCAAGGGCAAGGGTGAGTAACTACCAAAAATCATATGAAAAATGGGAATGTTAAATTCCTTGACCTGCATGTACTCAAATTCTCTTTTACTCAGGAGGCCCTCTTTTTTTGGCTACTTTTAATTTCCCATTAACTTTTTTTTTAACTAAATCTGGAAAGGGGTCACTGTCCAGGTGTGTATATGTCCTACTGTCACCCAGCAGGCGTCTTGTTTCCTTCTCATTGTGCTTCATCCATAAGGACTACATTTCCCCCTTTATCGCTTTGTTTGATAACGATTGCCTTTGCCTCAATGAGTTCTCTTATTGCCTGTCTTTCTTCTCCAGTTAGGTTGTCCGGGCCCTTCTCCATCCAATCTGCTCTTTGTAAGTCTGCCTGCACCCTATCTAGGAATAAACCAGCCATTTATTTTTCCCAAGGGTGGGCATCTTAGTTGATTTAAAGTACAAATTGGTTTTCCTCCTGTGAGGCTTATCCTCTGTCTCCATTTCACTGTTTTCCTCTAGAAGGGAATTCAAGATCTCCAGAATCTCTCTAACGTTCTCACTTTCATTTTCATTGGTGGCCTCAGACTAATCTGGCGTTTCTCTCCGGGAGTGCAGATAATGCAGGTACACCTTACGTGCAAAGAGAGTGATGTCCTTGTAAATATTAAATTCATCCATCCTATTGTTTGGGCAAAAGGACATCCCACTCTGCAGTAACTTGATGTATCTTCTTTCAAGAGAAAATCTGGAGAGATTGATGACCCTCATATCTGCTTTATATGCGACACTATCTATTTGTCTTTCTGAGTCGACTTATTGTTTGCCTCACTTCCTCCGTCACCCTTTGGGTTTGTTGTCTGTCATGCCCCTTGGGTAGTATTGCTGCCTTGTTTTTGTTTTGACTTTTGGGGGTAGGCTGCCCTGTCCTCTGTTGCCTCCCCCTCTGGCTCTAAAAAAGTCACGGATCAAATGTTTGTTTCATCATCAGTGTCACTATAAGGTCTCCCCCCTCTAGGCCGTGAAGAGGATAGCTGTCCACGTCTCCTGGATCTGCTCCTATTCCGTCTACCAGTCAGATCAAATATATCTCCCTTCTTCCAGTCACTGAGGTCCCTTCTGTATTTAGACTGTTTAGTTGATTTTAAATTTTGTTGAGCTTTTTCTATTTCCTTTTTAACCTGGTCATTATACTTAGGGAAATCCTCTGTGTCTTTAAAGGGTTCCAGTCCTTTTGAGCTGTCTTCAATTAGCTGGGAAAGTTCCCCCAATTGGATTTTTTCCTACTCTACGATTAATTTCATAAGTGCCACCCCGTGGTCAAGGCAGAGCGATTTCCATTAATTGAGAAACCTCTCATTATGGAGATGCTCCGCAGGGACCACTCTATCTCTCAGGCCTCTTTGTACTATTCTGTGCTCAATATAAGTTTCAAGAAATGAGAAGTCCCATTTCCTGTTGAGGTGCTTGATTAGACGTTTTTTATATTCTTTAAACCTGTTCTTTATTTCCTCCTCCTGACTAGGTTGAAGATGTTGCGTCTTTCTGAAATGTTGCGTCTTTCTGAAATGCTTGGCTTATCTATGTCCTCGCCCAGTGCAAATGCCATTTCCCAGAGAATAAAAGATAAGTTCTACAGTAAATGTGTCTGAAGTTATGGATCAGTCATCTATGAATGGATCACCTGTGATCCTGAAGCATACAGTTAGGTGTCACATTAGGTGAATACTGTAATACAAAGAAATACCCTAAAGTCATTACCATATAGGTTATGTTATCAGGCTTAACCAACTATTCAACCAAAATATTCCCCAAGGGGGGGGGGGGGGGGGGGCAAAAAGAAGCTTATCGATGAAAATAATTGTGGGTATATATTATAAATGTATACATTTATTGAATTGCTGACAACGCATGTTTTTTTAAAATCAAGCATTCATAACAAGGGGATACCCCTCCATCTAGGACATTTCCCTGTGCACCATGTGGGTGAGGTACGCAATACAAAACACAATCACAGGAGACAGGTAAATGTAAACACAAAACATATAACATGAATGTCCAGAAGACAGTTGGATTGTGACACCTTGTTCCACCAGGGACAGTTCCCAAATTGCGTAACAATAGGTAAGTAAAGGGTGGGACTAGAGTGCCACAATCACCCCTGGTGGCTCAAGCCGGGGGTAGTGGAAAAAGGACCGCTTCCTATTTAGCCATTGCAGTATAGTGACCTACGTGCACATGAAAAAAAAATGACATAATTATGTCCATAAAAAGGTTAGTTCGACTTCTAGTTGGCTTTTTTTTTAAATTACTATTATTGCTATTTTTTGCTGTTGCCTTCTTATCGTGTACCCCAACCCCCCGTATTTTTGTACAGTTTGGACGACTTGCTGGGCTTGGGTAGTTGTCAGGAGTAGAGTTGAGCGAACTTCTAGAAGTCCGGGTTCTGCTGGTTCGGCCGAACTTCGGGACAAAGTCCGGGTTTGGGTCCGGACAGAACCCGAACTTTGTCCCGGACCCCGAACCCCATTGAAATCAATGGAGACCCGGACTTTTAGGCACAGAAAAATGCTGTAAAATAGTCCTGGAAGGTCCTAGAGGTCTGCAAAAGGAAGGAAATGTGGGTAAGGGTGGGACAAGTGACCTACAAAGAAATGGGGACAGGGAAATAACTTTAAATATTTTTAAAAAAATAAAAACATAAAAAATGCAAAAATGGAGATCATCTTCAAAATGGGTCTGAAAAGTATTAATTAACATTAGAGGCCATAGAACTGTTCTAAAATCATCTTCAAACTGTGTCAAAAAAGTATAAATAAGCCGGGAGTACCCATATCACTGTTCTGCAAAATGTGTGTATCACTTTAAATGAAACCGGAAATCAGTGAACATCTCTTCTGCACAATTATTTCAAATCTGTGTGTCACTTTAAATCAAACCGTCAATCATTGCACATCTTTTATTCACACTTCTTTTTAAAATGTGTGTATCACTTTAAATC
>BLSH010289869.1:710550-727148 GCA_018402905.1 Glandirana rugosa
ACTTGTTTAAGTTCCAGTAGGGATGAATTCCTTAAAATCATCGCTAACTAGAGAGTCCTAATGTTAAATTGGTGTATCTTTCATAATCACTAAGTAGAGGAGAGAAGATGAGGTATCTGAATTAGTGATTCGTTATAAACAAGATATTTTGAGTGACTCTTTCATAATTTAGGTGTCCTTCTCATCACGTCGGTCAGTTAATTGTAAAAGTCTTTCTTCATTTAATTATAAATCGTTTTAATTTTACTGTGTGTACCACCCTTTACTTATCTACTACCTAGTATTATCTTCTGGCCAAAATAAACTGTCAGTGTCCATGTCAGGACGAGTGGTAATAACCGTAAGATCCTGCTGATATAAATTTGGTACATTTCCATTTATTTCTGAAGACATTCACTCAGTTATGCAAAA
The DNA here is from genome assembly GCA_018402905.1 of Glandirana rugosa. Taxonomy (NCBI): domain Eukaryota; kingdom Metazoa; phylum Chordata; class Amphibia; order Anura; family Ranidae; genus Glandirana; species Glandirana rugosa. The sequence continues at coordinate 710,962 of BLSH010289869.1, forward strand.
CATGAAGGGGTGCCAATAATGGTGAGCAGGACTGTACCTGTGACTGTCAAATAAAACCGGTCTTCTATTATGATCCATCATCTATTCATTTCCCACCATGTGTGTCATTTTAATTTTGCTAAATATTAATTTACTTCTTTCTGAAAATGTTAATTGACTGGCTGCACTACTCTTCCTGTGGATTTAATACTTTCTCAGTGAGTTTTATAGAACAAATATTGCTTAGTGATTAAGTCTATGGAGTAGAAGAGAGGAGATGAATCACTAATACTTTCTATGTGGTTAAATTGTAATCCTGAGAGATCAATCGCTACTAAAATTCCTTAAGTAGGGATGACCTTGAATTTGTTCAGAACTGGATTCAGATTAAAACCCAGAAGATAAGCTGTCAGTCTTGCCCATATTGCTATCGCACACATTACTGGATCACTAGGCTTATCTGTAGGGGTGCTGTAGCAACTACCAGCTGGACATTGGATATAACAGACCAATGTACATACTTGCCAGTACACCATGGATCTTCAAATGTAGTCCAAAGCTTTTATTGCAGAGAGATCACATCACAAAAGAACAAGTGCAACATTTCAGAGCCGCGCACGACCCCTTTGTCAGGCATGTGTCATCACATAGTGATGAAACAAGTGGCCACTGCCCCCACCTGTAACTGGTCACTGCAGCAAGGAGCATTGGGAAGGCAAAGCATATACAAAAAAACAAAGCATTTCAAGCTCAACTTACCGACCAGCGTGCGACCAACTGAATCAACCTGTCCAACAGTATGCTTTAAAAACAGGGGTTTACTTGCAAACACATGTATAAGGCACAGAGCCCTGGCAAGGCACCCCATTTTCTGTGGACCTAAACTCTAATTTCTGTGAGTCTCCAACAATGGAAGCACATTCATTTAGATGGACAAGTGTAGGGCAGATAAACCTGAAGGGAGCCCACCCCTTCTTAAAGGCATGGGGGCACACTGAACACCCAGCCCATAGCACTATAGCAGCAAAGGTGTCAGTGCATTGCCTGGCCAATATAATCCATAGTACAAACAAGTGGCCACTGCCTCCACCTGTAACTGGTGTTGCCTGACAAAGTGGTCCTGCACGGATCCGAAGCATTGCACTTGTTCTTTTGTAATGTGATCTCTCTGCAATAAAAGCTTTGGACTACATTTGAAGATCCATGGTTGTTTGGCGAGTATTTGCATTAAGCTGTCAGTTTTGGTCCAATGAGCTGTAGAGGCACTGGATTCCCCCCTACAACACAGCTAACATTACAAAGGGGTGGGGATACCCATGACCACATCAGGTTAATGATTTTATGTATTTTGAAATTCAGTGCCATTGACCTACGTGACCTATACAAGTGTGTGTTAATGCTCAGAACCTGCTGTGATTTTTTTTCTTTCTTTAAGAGTAATACATGAAATTCCATATATGTAAATTGTAATTTCTTCAGAACTAATTAGTGGAGCATTAGATTAAATTTGACTTGCTGGCAAGTAAAGTAAACTCTCATATATAAAACGTAGTTACTGGAATTCATAAGCAATGCTGTAAACACTCTTTAGAATTCTGTCGGACCTCCGCACCACAATTGTTGGTGCTTTGGGACAGATTCACATACGTGTCAGAAACAGGTACATGAATCTGTCGCACTGAGGATGGCACTAAGGTCAGAGTTTCCATACCATACACTCTGTCCTCAGCGCAACTCAATAACACCCTGCCTGGTTACTACACCTGTCACATTAGACAGGCTGAGGTGTTTTGTTGTGGGGTGGAGCCTGATGGGGAACTCTATGGATGGAGAGACTAGTTCCCCATCAGGTCTGCCACCTTTCCTGAATTGGCGGCAGAAAATTTTAAATAGACCATATCACCAGCATAGTGTGTTAAATGCTTAACCTTTCCAGATCCACGCTATTGCCAAAGTACAGCTCCAGTGTGGATCTGAATTTCCAGGACGCTGTCCCCTGTGCACGCTCATGGCACGCACGCACAGGCGGCAGCGCGTGCGTGTGCCCGTGGGTCGGGCAGACTCAATGTCCGCTTGTGACCCGCAATCGCCTGTCAGAGCTGCAGAATGGGCAACCGCCGATGTAAACATGGTGGTTCTCCGTTCTGTGAAGGGGGACATAACAGATCTACTGATCCCGGTCATTGGGATCAGTGAGATCTGTTATGTCCCGGCCAGCCCAGCCCCCATACAGTTAGAACACAATGAGGGAACATAGTTAACCCCTTCACTGTCAATAAAATTTATACAGTAATCAGTGGATATTTAAATTTCTGATCGCTGTATAAATGTCATTGGTCCCAAAAAAAGTGTTTAAAATGTCTGACATGTCCGCCCCAATATCAAAGTCCCGATAAAAATCGCAGATCGCCGCCATTACTAGTAAAAAATAAAAATAAAAATGCCATAAATCAATTCCCATAGTTTGTAGATGCAATAACTTTTGCGCAAACCAATCAATATACGCCAATTGCAATTTTTTTTACCAAAAATATGTACAAGAATATATATTGGCCAAACACGATGAATAATTTTATATATATATATTTTTTTTTTTTTGGATTTGTATTATAGCAAAAAGTAAAAAATATTGTTCTTTTTTTTTACCACCAAAAGAAAGTTGCAAAAGAAAAATGCAACAGCGCTGAAAGCCAAAAATTGGTCTGGGCAGGAGGGGAGTTTAAGTGCCCAGTAAGCAAGAGGTTAAAGGAGAAGTATGCTGGCATGTTGACGCTAAGACTGATAACTGAGCAATCACATGACAGCTGATCATTCAGCTCTCAGTCTTCTCAGAGCAGAGAGCAGGGACGGTCAGTCAATGCTCTCCACTCTGCTGCTCCAGCGATCACTGGAGCAATGGCCTGAAGAGGGGGCAGGCACAGCTGGCTTCGGCTCCCAGCAGTGCTCTGCCCGCCAGAGCCAGCTGTCAATCAGGCAGCTCGGTGTATCCCAACAATATGGTCAGGATCTTTCTAGAGCCTGAAGCAGCTCTATGACGTCAGCTGACTGCGGGCAATAGCCCACTATAAGCTGACTGGGGATCAAAGCAGCACAACAATAAGTACAGTTATGTGACCCAAAAGAGAGGTATGACCAAAAAAAAAAACTTTAGCCATACTTCCCTTTGAATTATTCCTCCCAATCTGTGCTGTGAAACAGAACATTTTTCACTTAATTGATACTCTACCCATTAAGTAATCTGTTGTGGTTTCATCCACAGCATCAAAGGCTTGTTTATTCCACACATACTTCGACCCCTGTTTAGAAAAAAAATAAAATGACATATTAGTTGTCAAAGATGTTCATTATATGCATTATAATGCCAAAGGGAATAACTGGTCTTCTATGATATATAAATATACCAGTATTTTCGAGTAGGCAGAACCATTTTGCTAAGCAAACAAAACTGGAATTTGTTTTTCTGGTTAAGAGAAACCTGAAAGTTATGAGAGGGTTATCAAGAGGACTGGTAAATGCAGCTCAGGTCACCTCCCTTCATGTGTCCTCTGCAAATTCTCCCTCCAAAAACAGAAAGGAATTCTGGGTAAAGTTATATTTTTCATGGCAACCCCACAAGCACCAGTGTTTCCAAACAGTTTTTATGTCAGAAATATATATTTTTTTTAATCAGTAAGGTTTTACTTTGTAATAATTTAATGGTAAAATTGAACACTCTGGTTAAAAAAACACTAAAAAAATATATAATTGCAGGTTATTTCTGCAGTCATTTTGTAGTCTATCTACAGACCATTCGTTTAGAGTCCCTGCCTTATGCTAGATGACAGATAATGGCTATGATGATAATCCACAAAAAGTCATCCATACCACCCCGCTTGAATAATGTGATTTGATGATGATCCCCATCAGACTCTGTGTTCCTCTTGGCGAGAAGTCTAGTATGAGTCACTGTCTGCTTGGATAAATAATGTTTTATTGAACGCTGACATGAGGAGGTATGAATGGCTTTTGTAAATTACTGATACAGATGAGAAATAGACATGTCCACATTGCTGACACAGCTTATTTGTGTTAAGAAAGAACGGTGGTATGCAAGAGGCATCATCTGCCACAGCGAAATATAAGTGTGGACAGTGGACATGTGTGCGGTATTAAATAAAGGGCTTGGCTTATAGTGACCCACTTGTACAAAGAATGGTAAATTTACATATTAGAATTATTTTAGGCAGGACATTTTACAATACAGAAAACTTCCACACAAATTAAGCACTCTGATTTGAATAGAAGGTGATGGAATACTCATTTAGAAGTGATATTATGTAGATGAGAGGGGTGTTCTGTAGTCTAGTAGAACTTAGGCAAGGTTGACAATACTGCTTGGGATTTCAGTGCAACAGAGGCAGTGTTATTAGCCCAAACAGGAAGTTACTATATCACTGGATTTCTGACAGGATCAACAAGTAGTTTCTGTCTTCAGGCAATTGGACACTGGGAGAAAATTTTGCTAGGGACATCCCACCAGCATGCTCAAATATCTTCACCAGCTCTGTGAGATCCATTTTTTGGACAGTGTCCTTGGGTGATGGACCTCCCCTCCTTAAAATATTTTTTTCCTTTTTAACCATTCTTTTTTTTCTTCTATCAAGATCTGACTGCTTATTGCCCTGGGCTATCTAGCAGTTTCCCGATCAGTACCCCTAGGTGCATTACTTTGGGGACCATTCCTGACCATACTGTGTTGGTACAGCCTGTAATGCTTGCCTTGTGCTCTGGATCCTGCCGTAGGCGTTCAGATTGGAATTAAGTGCAACATGTGTAGTTAAAAAGAAACAAAGGTGCTCTTATATCATAAATTGCATATAAATCACCATAGTGAATAAACAAGTAAATCTTCATTTAAATTATAAAATACATAAAAATTGTGAAGTCCATGTATAGATCCCACACGTGAATAACGTCCACAGTGAGTATAGGAAAGATTCTTCTCCACCCGCATGCAGACACACTATGCACTAACCAGAGCTGATTGATCTCTATCACAGGGAGTCAAATTGCGCATGTGGGAAAATCCAAGATGTTATACACGAGGTCACAGGAATGAATCCAAACCGCTGCTGTCATCCATTCAGTATATATATATATATATATATAGCGTATTCAAAGCTCCAGTATTGCCATATAGAGAGGGAGAGGAAACAACGCTCTCATGGTACAGTAATTCAAATCATTTAAAAAGAAGGATGTATTGCACTTACACCAAAGAAGACAAACTACCCAACGCCATTTTGTCAGCCTATAACTGATGTCTTCAGGCGTTATTTTATCATTTAAATGAATATTTATTTGTTTATTCACTACGGTGATTTATGATATGTAATTTATGATTTAAGAGCGCAGTTTCTTTTGTTTCTTTTTTGCATTATAGGTGTTTTATACACTTTACAACATGCGGCTCTTTATTGTGGTTTGTTTGTGTTTTTTGGTTACTGGCTTGCGTGGGTTTGGATCCTTTGGTTTCTATATTTTCTTTCATTTTCTTTCAACATGTGCAGTTATACAGGTTCAGGGTCATAGTCGCTATGTTTCCCAGACCCTGAAGACCCCTTTGGTGTATGCCCACCATGATGGGTAAAAGTCTGGACCCATAATGTGCCCAGCAACATGGATAATTTAAGACAGGGTTTCCCTGTATTTTTGGGGACCATTTCCTAGGACACAATACAAGTACATAGGCAGGGGAATTGTGAGCTATTCCCTTTATTGTGTTATGCCGCAATATACTTGTCTCTAAAGTTTTTGGCGCCATAGGTAATTTTAAATGTTGTTTTTTTCAGCTTCCAGACTTTGTTTCAGGATGATGACAAAGTCGCAACATGCCTCATGGCTGACACACTGTTGCCTGCGATAAATCACGTTTTCCTCCTGCCTTCTGCTACAGAGTAGGGTTGCTACCTCATCCCTTTAAACCCGAACACATATCATTTACACAGGTTCTGAGGCCAATTTAGTGCAGGTAAGGCACTGAATGAGTTTAATTACCACCTTAACCACTTCAATACCAGGCACTTAGAACACTTCCTGCCCAGACCAATTTTCACTTTTCAGTGCTGTTGCGACTTGAATGAGAATTGCGTGGTCGTGCAACGCTGTACCCAAACAAACTTTCTTTTGGTGGTATTTGATCACCCCTGCAGTTTTTATTTTTTGCGCTATAAATAAAAAAAGACCGAAAATTTTGAAAAAAAAAAGGGATTTTATTAAAACTTACCGTAAAATAATTTTCTCTGAGTTCACTGACAGACGCAACCCTTCATTAGACAAATGGGGTTATATGCACATCCTACCAGGAGTTGACTAGGCAAATAGAAAGAAAGCAAGCTGGCCCCTCCCAGGGGGCCGTCCTCTCTCTCCCATAAAATCCCCCTGCTCTGTATAGCATATCAGTTCGTAACAAGCCATACAAACGCAACACAGAGGGGTGGGTGCTGCGTCTGAACTCAGAGAAAAGGATTTTACGGTAAGTTTTAATAAAATCCCTTTTTCTCTTACGTTCACTGACAGACGCAGCCCTTCATTAGACAAGTGGGGATGTCCCAAAGCTGTGTCAGTCAAGAGGGGTGGGTAAACGACAACAACTGTACCCAACAGAATCCTCTCAGGAGGCGCCAGCCACGCCTACACTGCAGCCTGTAAAACTTTACGGCCAAAAGCAACATCCGCAGATGCTGACACATCAACTTTGCAAAATTTAGTAAACGTGTGCACCGAAGCCCAAGTGGCCGCCTTGCACACCTGTGGCACCGAAGCCTGGTGTCTGAAAGCCCAAGAAGTGCTAACTGCCCTGGTGGAATGAGCCGTGACCGGAAAAGGGGGTACTTTGCCCCGAACAGTATACGCATGGGTCACGGTCTTCCTGATCCAACGGGAAACAGTAGCCGACGAGGCCGCCAACCCTTTGCGCGGCCCATCCCTCAGCAAAAACAATGCATCAGACTTCCGAAAGGAGGCTGTAGACGCCAAGTACACCCGTAAAGCCCTCACGACATCCAAGGAATGTAACTCAAATTCCTTGGGATGCGCCGGTTGCGGACATAATGAAGGAAGAACAATATCTTCATGAATGTGAAAAGAAGAGACCACCTTCGGTAGAAACGAAGGAGACGGGCGCAAGACCGCCTTGTCCTTATGAAGGACTAGGTAAGGAGACTTGCAGGACAACGCTGCCAACTCAGACACCCGCCTAGCGGATGTGATGGCCACCAAGAAAGCCACTTTCTGCGACAGCAATTGTAAGGGAATATCCCCAATCTTCTCATAAGGCGGTTTCTGCAGCACAGAAAGCACCAAATTCAAATCCCACGGCGCCAAAGGCGACCGTACTTGAGGAGCCACGTGGCGCACACCTTGTAAAATGTACGAATCAACGAATGTGACGCCAAAGGCACTTGAGAGTACTCAATGCCAAGTTTTTATCCAGGCCCTGCTGCAAAAAAGCCAGGACCCTGGACACAACGTAAGAGCGAGGGTTCCAACCCCCCACCTCCCACCAGGCAATATAGGCCTTCCAGGTGCGATGATAAATCTTGCGTGAAGTACACTTGCGCGCCTTAAGCATGGTAGGGATCACGGAGTCAGCGACCCCCCTATCCCTCAACACCTGGGACTCAATAGCCAAGCCGTCAAAGCCAGAGAGGGTAAAGCAGGATGCAATGTGTGTCCCTTAGACAACAGATCTTCACGCAGCGGAAGACGCCAGGGAACATCTGCCACCATCCGCACCACGTCGGCGTACCAAGGATGCCGGGGCCAATCCGGAGCCACCAGGATTGTCGGAATCCCCTCCGCTTCCACTCTGCACAGTAGCCACGGTAGAAGCTTGATGGGAGGAAAGGCGTACAGGGGTCGATACCGACTCCAAGGTGCTACCAGCGCGTCCATGGCGGTCGCCAGTGGGTCTCTTGTCCTGCACACAAAGGTTTCCACCTTGTGATTGAACCAAGACACCATGATGTCCACGTCTGGCGTGCCCCACTTGTGGCAAATCTGGCGGAAAACTTCTGGATGTAGGGACCATTCCCCCTGATCCAGCGTCTGGCGGCTGAGAAAGTCCGCCTGCCAATTCTCTACGCCCGGAATGTAAATGGCGGAGATTGCCGGCACGTGAAGTTCTGCCCATTGCAGAATGAGAGCCGCTTCCGCAGCCGCTGCCGAGCTCCTCGTTCCGCCCTGATGGTTCACATACACCACCGCCGTGGCGTTGTCCGACTGAACCCGAACCGGGAGGCCACGCAACCTTACTGTCCAGTGGGAGAGGCAGAGCCTGATCGCCCGCAACTCCAGCACATTGATCGGAAGGTGGGATTCCTGCGCCGACCAGCGGCCCTGAGCAGATAGCTGCCCCAGGACCCCCCAAGCCCGATAGGCTGGCGTCCGTCGTGACTATCGACCAATTCAGGGGAAGAAATTACTTCCCCAACGTCAGGGCCAGGGCCCGAAGCCACCAGGTCAATGATCCTCTGGTCTGATGATCCAATCTGATCAGCCGGTCCAGGGACAGCAGAGACCTGTCCCACCGTGACAAAATCGCTCGCTGAAGGAGCCGAGTGTGACTCTGGGCGTAAGGTACCACCTCAAAGGCTGAAACCATGAGCCCCAACACCCGCATACAGAACCGTAAGGAAGACCACTGGCGTGACAGCAGGGTTCGCACCGCTGCATGCAGCGTCAGCAACTTGACCGGAGGCAAGAACACCTTCGCCTGCTCCGTGTCCAGAATCAGACCCAGATATTCCAGGCGACAGGACGGAGTCAATGTCGACTTCTGCAGATTGATCAGCCAGCCGAAGTCCTTCAATGAGGCCATGGTGATAGCCACGTTCTCCTCCAGCGCCGAAGCAGACTCCGCTCTCAGGAGCAGGTCGTCGAGGTATGCTACCACCGCAATGCCTCTCTGCCTCAACAGCGCCAACACCTGAGCCACCAGCTTGGTGAACACCCGAGGAGCTGAGGCCAGACCGAAGGGAAGTGCCACGAATTGGTAGTGCAGATCTCCCACTGAAAAGCGCAGGAAGCGCTGGTGCCGGAGACAAATGGGAACGTGGAGGTACGCGTCCCTGATATCCAGAGACGCCATGAAGTCCCCTTGGTGTAGGGCGGCCAGGACTGAACGGACAGATTCCATTCTGAATTTTCGCGCCCTCACAAAGTGATTTAGCGCTTTTAGGTCCAGAACCGGCCTGACCCCCCCCTTTTTGGGAACCACAAACAGGTTGGAGTAGAAGCTGCGGAATCTTTCCAGCGGAGGTACTGGCACAATCACCCCTTGTTCGGAGAGCGCCTGAACAGCCCCTAAGAGAGCCTCTCGACGCCCCTGAGGGAGTCTCAAGTTCGATGGGAAGAACCTGTCTGGGGGTAGAGTGCTGAACTCTATCCTGTACCCGGAGGACACCACTTGACGCACCCACCGGTCGGAAATGCGGGCAGTCCACCTGTCTGCGAACCCCAGAAGACGGCCCCCCCACCCGAGAATCGGGTGGGGGCAACCCATCATGCGGAGGCGGACTTATCCTCTGTCTTTTCGCTCTTGCGTTGCCAGGGTCGTTTACTGGCCCCGTGGCAGACTCGCCGGGCCTCGACCCCTTGCCCGCTGCACCGGGGGGCACGAAAAAACCTCTTCTGACCCGAAGGATTAGGACCCTGCTTGCGGCGGAACTCCCGCCGTCTGGGCTCCGGAAGAAAAGTACTCTTCCCTCCAGTGAAATCCTTAATGATTTCATCCAAATGCTCCCCAAAGAGCCGACCGCCCTGAAAGGGGAGATCCGTCAGGCCCTTCTTAGACGTGTGGTCACCCGACCACGAGCGTAACCAGAGTACCCGTCTGATAATGACTGCGAAAACAGACACTTTAGACAACATGGGAAGCAGGTCCAGAGCTGCGTCACACAAGTACCAAAGCCCCTGAAACACATGGTCAGCTCTCTGCGACGCCTCAAGTGACCTCCCGCAGTTCAAGTCATTCTGTTCTGCAGCTCCGTCATACACTCAGACAGAGATTGCGCTGCCATGGCCGACGCTAGGGCCGGCCGCATGGCTGAGCCTGTCAGCAGAAAAAGTGCGTTGGACACCACCTCCGTTCGCCTATCAGCTAGGTCCTTAAAAGAGGGAGACCCCTCCAAGGGAATGGTCATAGCCTTATTCAGGCGTGCCACCGGAGGGTCCACCGTGGGGGATGCCCACTTCTTTACAAAGCTATCCTCAAATGGATAACGTATAGCGAAGCGTCTTGGCAGGGCAAAAGAATTCTGCGGACGCTGCCATTCATGATAGACCAGGTGGTCAAAAAATTGATCATAAGGGTAAGCCCTAGGGGACCTGGGCGGCCTAGCAGACCCGCAAACATATGCAGACTCCTGCGACTTCCCAACTTGGTCCAGTCGCAAAGACGCACGTATATCTGCAATCAGTGCAGCCACCAGCGCCTTTTCGCGCGCAACCGAGGCCCTCTGGTCTTCCTCGCCGTCCGAGGGATCCAGCTCGCCCTCAGAGCTCCATGGGGGTCCCTGTGACCCCGAGGCCACTTCCGGCTCAGACTCTTCCCCCGAAGAAAGAGGGGGAGGCGGACGCTTTTTAGGGGCCCCTAACCTGGCACAGCCCGCCCGGGGAAGGAATTCCCCAAATACTGCTTTCAGCTGGTCCAGGGACACCAGGGCCCCCAGCGCAGCATGCGCTGCCGCTGAGTCCTCCTCAGAAGGAAATGCAGGGTCATCCGCCATTCTAGCCACCGGGCCTGACATGCAGAAAAAAATGCACTGACACCCCCACAATACAGCCTCACCGCCACCCCACAGAGCAACCAGGGAGACCCCAGGAGGACTGCACCCACCGCTACCAGCACCCCAGGGAGAGCCCAGCTATACTTGCTGTTTGTAGCCTCACAAGCGCAGTGTCCCAGTAGGAGTGCTTAGTGACTGCCAGTCATAGAGCCTGCACCGCCTGTGTAATCCACGCTGTCCCAGGATGAAAAGAGGAAGCAAAACGGCAGCAGCACGTTTTTCTTTCCAGGGACATCCAACATGGCCGCCGAGCGATCACTAGAGGCCAAGCCTGTAATACAGGCCGCGACTACGGCAAAATGGCCGCCGCTCAGCACTAGAGGGAAAACCCCAGGAAAATGGCAGCGATCCGCTGCAAAATGGCGGTGCGGAAGTGCGGGGTGGGGGGGTGTAGGAGGGGGGCAAAAACACCCAGGGGGGACACTAGCCCAACGAAACACCCTCCATCGGCCGGCTGAAATCCCTAAAATCGCCCAGCCCCCCCCTCCGCGCCCCTAGGGGGGGAGAGAGGGGGTCACTCATCAGTCCGACGGGTGTAGCGGGTAGCCACCCGGGTGTAGACCTTCCTCCCACTCTGGAGAGGGATGCTGCAGGCCGCTGGCCCCTGGACAGGAACCAGGTCAGGTCACCGGGCACAAGTGGGGATCACCCACTGGCCGCCCACATGGAACGGACACGATGCGGCGGGCCCCGCCAAGGCTAGGGCTAGCTCGCATCGGTCGGCCGCGCTGGGGACAGTGCAGGATTCTAGCTATCCTCTATGCCCCAGCCGGCTTCTTGATAGCAGTCTTCATCAGATAGCTTGAAAAAAATAAAAAAGCGGTAGCAAAAAAATGAACCGCAGGTCCCATAAGGGAGCCAGGTCTAACTCCTTGCACTAGGCATAGAAAACTGATATGCTATACAGAGCAGGGGGGTTATATGGGAGAGAGAGGACGGCCCCCTGGGAGGGGCCAGCTTGCTTTCTTTCTATTTGCCTAGTCAACTCCTGGTAGGATGTGCATATAACCCCACTTGTCTAATGAAGGGCTACGTCTGTCAGTGAACGTAAGAGAAACAAACATTTTTCTTTGTTTCTGTCACAAAACTTTGTATAAAGTACATTGCCTCCTTCACTGAAGGGAACTGATGTGGCTACACTGATGGGCACTGATGAGGCTAGACTGACAGGCACTGATGAGGTGGCACTGATAAGGTTGCACTGATGATGGGGCACATATGCAGCACTGATGGGCGGCAGCTATAAGCAACACTGACGGGCACTGATACGCGGCACTGATGGACACTCATAGGCGGCACTGATAGGTGGCACTGGGCACTGATAGGTGGCACTGCTGGGCACTGATAGGTGGCGCTTTTAGGTGGCACAGGTGGGCACTTTTAGGTGGCACAGATGGGCACCGATAAGTGGCACAGGTGGGCACAGGTGATCACTGATAGGTGGCACTGGTGGACACTGGTGCATACAGCACTCTTAGGGACGGCACTGGCAGGCATCATATATGGGCACAGTGCCATCCCTACAGTGCACTATATTGCCCTTACCTGGTGGTCTAGTGGGGGCTCCCTGGTGGTCCTGAGCGGCCTCCATGTTCCCTCCCTGGTGGTCCTGGGCGGCCTCCTCGCGGTGTCTGGGGGGGCTCCCTGGTGGTCTAGTGGGGTGATCCTGAGGGGGGCTGCACTGATAAACGCTCAGTGCAGCCCCCCCTCCGTCCACTAGAGGGAAAACCCCAGGAAAATGGCAGCAATCCGCCGCAAAATGGCAGTGCGGAAGTGCGGGGTGGGGAGGTGTAGGAGGGGGGCGAAAACACCCAGGGGGGACACTAGCCCAACGAAACACCCTCCATCGGCCGGCTGAAATCGCTAAAATCGCCCAGCCCCCCCCCTCCGCGCCCCTAGGGGGGGAGAGAGGGGGTCACTCATCAGTCCGACGGGCGTAGCGGGTAGCCATCCGGGTGCAGACCTTCCTCCCACTCCGGAGAGGGATGCTGCTGGCCCCTGGACAGGAACCAGGTCAGGTCACCGGGCGCAAGTGGGGATCACCCACTGGCCGCCCACATGGAACGGGCACGATGCGGCGGGCCCCGCCAAGGCTAGGGCTAGCTCGCATCGGTCGGCCGCGCTGGGGACAGTGCAGGATTCTAGCTATCCTCTATGCCCCAGCCGGCTTCTTGATAGCAGTCTTCATCAGATAGCTTGAAAAAAATAAAAAAGCGGTAGCAAAAAAATGAACCGCAGGTCCCATAAGGGAGCCAGGTCTAACTCCTTGCACTAGGCATAGAAAACTGATATGCTATACAGAGCAGGGGGGTTATATGGGAGAGAGAGGACGGCCCCCTGGGAGGGGCCAGCTTGCTTTCTTTCTATTTGCCTAGTCAACTCCTGGTAGGATGTGCATATAACCCCACTTGTCTAATGAAGGGCTGCGTCTGTCAGTGAACGTAAGAGAAACAAACATTTTTCTTTGTTTCTGTCACAAAACTTTGTATAAAGTACATTGTCTCCTTCACTGATGGGCACTGATGAGGCTAGACTGACAGGCACTGATGAGAAGGCACTGATAAGGTTGCACTGATGATGGGGTACATATGCAGCACTGATGGGCGGCAGCTATAAGCAACACTGACGGGCACTGATACGCGGCACTGATATGCGGCACTGATGGACACTCATAGGCGGCACTGATAGGTGGCACTGCTGGGCACTGATAGGTGGCACTTTTAGGTGGCACAGGTGGGCACTTTTAGGTGGCACAGGTGGGCACCGATAAGTGGCACAGGTGGGCACAGGTGCTCACTGATAGGTGGCACTGGTGGGCACTGGTGCATACAGCACTCTTAGGGATGGCACTGGCAGGCATCATATATGGGCACAGTGCCATCCCTACAGTGCACTATATTGCCCTTACCTGGTGGTCTAGTGGGGGCTCCCTGGTGGTCCTGAGCGGCCTCCATGTTCCCTCCCTGGTGGTCCTGGGCGGCCTCCTCGCGGTGTCCGGGGGGGCTTCCTGGTGGTCTAGTGGGGTGATCCTGAGGGGGGGCTGCACTGATAAACGCTCAGCGCAGCTCCCCCCCCCCCCCCCGTCAACTCAATGCATGTGTAGTGCACAGTCTCTCCCCTCTATCTAAGCATGCTGCCCATGCATGGTGTTTGACTGGCCCAGAGTGGAGTAGAGTAGCTGCTACTGAGGTCAGCTGCATCTGGGAAAAGATGCACTATGCATGGATGTAGTTTAAACAGTCTGGAACAGGCGCAATATAGTGAAATGCAGCCATCAAATTTACTCTACAAAACTGCAAGGTCACTCAGATGAGGTGCAGTTGGACAATGCTACAGCAGTGGTCTACATAAACCAAAAGGGGAGCACGAGAAGTCAAGCAGCTATAAGAGACACAAACTTAATACTCTCCTGGGTGGAAATTTACATTCTTGGAGTGGAAAATTGGCAAGCAGACTTTCTAAGCAGCCAATGCCTAGACCCGCAAAAGTGGTCTCTGCACCCCAAAATCCACCAGAATCTCTGTCAAAGGTGGTCAAAACCAGATGTAGACATTCTGTCCTGCAGGTTACACAACAAGTTATACTGATTTGCAGCCAGGATCAGGTATCCTATAGCCTTGCCATAGATGCCCTGGGTATTCCTTAATATAAATAGGGATATGGCACTAACTCTAAATAATCAGGAAATATTCAAAGTACAATCAGTGCAGTATCACTCTGAAAAAATTATACGTTCCTTAAAGTGCATAGACTATAATCAATCAGTGCAACATAGAATATTCATATTCAAAGTACAATCATTGCAATATCACTATAAAAAAATATACATATCCCTAAGTGCATACACCAAAATAGCATATTCATAAAATGTGCAAATATGTAAATATTGAAACTAATGTTATAATTGATAAAGTGAAAAAAATGCATAAACCGTCTGTTCAAATGTGCAAAAAATTGTGCAAAATGATAAAGTGTCCAAGTGCAAGGAAAAAAATCAGGGTGATGTGATCACACTTGTTGCCACCTTTCACAATCCACACACGGTGTGCCCCAGCCTCTCACTTCAAATGAAGGCCCCAATGGGTCTAACCGCACATCTGTTAGTGTAATCCTAAGTGGCAGTCTCCATTCCTCTCCTTTATATTGGGGAATGATACAGTAAATGATACAGTAAAATGGAGTAAAGACTGTAGCTGCAGATAGTAGAAATGTAACACTCCTCTCCTGTGCTGTCTGTGTCCTTCAGACCTCCCTCTAGCTCTCCTCCAGTTTAAGGGTCATAAATAAAGATAGAAGGGATCTCCATAGTGTAGTATTCCATCAGATATATTTTATTAAAAAGTAGCATCTTACATAAAAGACTGGAACAATCAACAAGGATAAGAATCAACTTCCGGTCTCGGCCACAACCGGAAGTGACGTCACCCTGCTCCTCCCGACGTGTTGCGTCACTGATCACATGACTTTATCAAGGGCTGGAGCCGGGTGAGCATGGCCAGATTTAAAAATGCTTCCTGGTATCATAGCAACCACAACAGCGGACATTTTAAGGTTTCAGACTAGCGAATAAATGCAAAAGTAGATGTATCTATACAAGCATCCTATATAGTCTCTCATCAATGGGACATGCATGATATGAATATATAATTAGTCATAATTAAAGTTCATTCAAGATTCATCATGAAATCTTGCGCTGTTAGTATATACGCATGGCCAAAACTAACCTTAGTAGAGAATTTTTCGAAAAACTCCAACTTAATCTCATGATATCAAAGAGAACTGGTAAAGAGAAATGGCCGCTGTTGTGGTTGCTATGATGCCAGGAAGCATATTTAAATCTGAATATGATCATACGACTCAAACCCTTGAGGAAGTCACATGATCAGTGACGCAACACGTCGGGAGGAGCAGGATGGCGTCACTTCCGGTCACGGCCGAAACCGGAAGTCTTTGATTCTTATCGTTGATTTTTCCAGTCTTTTATGCTACTACTTTTCAATAAAATATATTTGAAGGAATACTACACTATGGAGATCCCTTCTATCTTTATATATGACCCTTAAACTGGAGGAGAGCTAGAGGAAGGTCTGAAGGACGTAGACAGCACAGGAGAGGAGTGTTACATTTCTACTATCTGCAGCTACAGCCTTTACTCCATTTTACAGTATCATTTCCCAATATAAAGCAGAGGAGTGGAGAGTGCCACTGAGGATTACACTAACAGATGTGCGGCTAGACCCATTGGGCTCTTGATTTGAGGTGAGAGGCTGGGTGTTCTGTTACATGATTTCCATGTAACATAAATATGCAGCTATAGTAATGTTTTTATAGTTGGTTATTACAATGCCATCTTGTGGTTCTTTTGGATATTACACCTTT
>BLSH010289873.1:20229-51415 GCA_018402905.1 Glandirana rugosa
ACTCCCTGGCCCCCCCCCCCCCCCCGGACACACTGGGTGCGCGCCTCCGGCGGCACGCACGCGCTCACAGCACTAGTTATGGCAGCCGACGTCATATGACGGCGGTTTGCGATAACGAGCCACTCTGTCGACGTCTGACTGCGGACGGTGGTCGGCAAGTGGATGGAGATATATATATATATATATATATATATATATTAATACACCACACTAAATATTGACACTTTGGGCCCAGTTTGGACATTTTCACTTAAGGGTGTACTCACTTTTGTTGCCAGAGGTTTAGACATTAATGGCTGTGTGTACACTCACTACTTTACATTGTAGCAAAGTGTCATTACTTCACTTCGTCACATGAAAAGATATAATAAAATATTTACAAAAATGTGAGGGGTGTACTCACTTTTGTGAGATAGTGTATGACGGTGTAGTGTAGAGTATATAACAATGTACTGCTGAGTATATATGACAGTGCAGGGCAGAGTATATAACACAGTGTAGTGTAGAGTATGTATGACAGAGTACTGTACACTATATTACAGCGTAGGGCAGAGTATATAGCACAGTGTACTGCAGAAGATATAGTACAGTGTAGGGCAGAGTATATAGCACAGTGTACTGCAGAGTATATAGCACAGTATAGAGCAGGGTACATAGCACAGTGCATCAGGTGTGATCATTTTTTTATGATTTGCACCATAGCTTGTAAACTGTATAACTTTTTCACACAGATTAAAAAATATCCACTAATTTGGGTTATTTTTTTTACCAAAGATATGTAGCAGTAACAATTTTGGCCCAAATGTATGAACTGAATGACTTATTTGTGTAGCAGTACCCCCATAGGGGCTGCTGAATGAAGTGGTCTGTCTGTCACACTGCCCAGCCAGGCATTCAATTTCTCAAGCATTCAGTCATTGAACAGTCCATACACTTGTTTTTTTGTATTTTTATTGAGGGGATTAACTTGGATGGGATAGGGGAAATTATGAGATTCCCAGCGTGAATCAAAGCAATTCCTTTTGGGACAACTATGTACATTCCCTGTACATACTCCTTCAACTTCCTCCTGCACATCACTTCCTCTTTAATCCTCAGGTCTTTCTCCTCCTGCACATCACTTCCTCTTTAATCCTCAGGTCTTTCTCCTCCTGCACATCCCTTCCTCTTTAATCCTCAGGTCCTTCTCCTCCTGCACATCGCTTCCTCTTTAATCCTCAGGTCCTTCTCCACCTGCACATCACTTCCTCTTTAATCCTCAGGTCTTTCTCCTCCTGCGCATCACTTTAATCCTCAGGTACAGCTGGCATGAATTGGTTAGGCCTGACACTGACTCAGGCCCTAGCAAAAAACTCTTATCTCTAGCACCTACCTACCTAGAGGGTGCTACATTTGCAAAATTTTATAATAGAAAATAAAATAAAGTGTTTTTTTTTTTTAATTTTGCTGTTTTTTTACGCAAAAAAGAAAAAATCCAGCAGTGATAAACCACTTAACAACCGCCCTATAGACAAGACGTCTACAGAGCAGTTGCTTAACTCTGGGAGGACGTCTATTGACGTCCTCCCATGAATGCGCTTGCCGCGCGCGCCCTGGGGCGTGCACACGGGAACATCCATGACCGTCGGGTCCAGGGGACCCGGCGCATCATGGATCGCGATGAATGGCCGCTGTGAGCGGCCTTTTACCACGTGATCGCGCTGTCACATGACAGCGCGATCACATGTAAACAAGAGAGAGGGGGGAGAGAGGAGGTGCTGCTAAATGACAGCAACCCCCACCATCCATCCATCCACCAACCACCCAGCCATCATCGCCCCATCCATTTACCACCCACCCAGCCATCCTCAGCCCATCCATCCACCACCCACCCAGCCATCCTCACCCCATCCATGCTCAGCCACCCATCCTCACCCATCCATCCATCCATGCTCAGCCATCCTCACACAGCCATGTTCACCCATCCAGCCATGCATGCTCACCCATGCTCACCCATCCAGCCGTGCTCACCCATCCATCCATGCTCACCGACCCAGCCGTGCTCACCCATCCATGCTCACCCATCCATCCATCCGTGCTCACCCATCCATCCATCCATGCTTACCCATCCATCCATGCTCACCCACCCAGCTGTGCTCATCCATCCATCCATCCATCCGTGCTCACCCATCCATCCATCCATGCTCACCCATCCATCCATCCATGCTCACCCAGCCATGCTCACCCATCTGGGCTCACCCACCCATCCGTGGCTCATCCATCCCCATCCATGGCTCATTTATGCCTCATTCATGCTCATCCATACCACATCAGTTCTCATCCGTGACCCATCCGTGCCACTACACTGCCCATCCGTGCCACTACACTGCCCATCTGTGCCACTACAGTGCCTATCCATGCCACCACAGTGCCTCACAATAGTGTAAAGGGTAGTCAAATTAGATTCAAAATGTATGCCCCTAGAACACCTGACGGTGCTCCCTGCATGTTGGGCCTCTGTATGTAGTCAGGCTGTGTAAAAGTGTCACACATGTGGTATCGCCATACTCGGGAGGAGTAGCAGAATATATTTTGGGGTGTAATTTTTGCTATGTACCTGCTGTGTGTTAGAAATATTGTATAAATGGACAACTTTGTGTAAAAAAAAAAATGCGTTTTCATTTTCTTTCCACATTTTCCAAAAACTTGTGGAAAAAATGACATGTTCAAAAGACTCATTATGTCTCCTAGAATATACGTTGGGGTGTTTGCTTTCCAAAATGGGGTCATTTTTTAGGCGTTTCCATTGTCCTGGTGCTGCAGGACCTTCAAAAGTGCAAGAGGTAGTCAAGAAATTATGTGTGTAATTTATGCTCCTAGAACACCTGATGGCGCTCCCTGCATGTTGGGCCTCTGTATGTGGGCCAGGCTGTGTAAAAGACTCACACATGTGGTATTGCCATACTCAAGAGGAGGAGTAGAATGTATTTTGGGGTGTAATTTGTGGTATGCATATGCTGGGTGTGAGAAATAACCCATTAACATATGACAATTTTGGTGAAAAAAAAAATAAAAAATCTTCATTTTGCAAATTGTGGGAAAAAATTACAACTTCAAAAAATTCACCATAACCCTTACTAAATGCCTTGCAATGTCTACTTTCCAAGAAGTGGTAATTTGGGGGGTATTTGTACTTTCCTGGCTTGTTAGGGTCTTGAGAAATGAGATAGACCGTCAGTACATCAGGTGTGATCAATATTCAGTGATTGGCACAATAGCTTGTAGACTCTATAACTTACACAAGGACCAAATAATATACACTAATTTGTTTTTTTACCAAAGATATGTAGCAGTATACATTTTGGCCAAAATTTATGAAGAAAAATTACTAATTTGCAAAATTTTATAACAGAAACAAAGAAAAATTCATTTTTTTACAAAATTTTTGGTCTTTTTTTTAATTATAGCGCAAAAAATAAAAAACCCAGCGGTGAGTAAATACCACCAAAAGAAAGCTCTATTTGTGTGAAAAAAAGGACACAGATTTCATATGGGTACAGTGTTGCATGACTGAGTAATTATCATTCAAAATGTGAGAGCACTGAAAGCTGAAAATTGGTCTGGTTGTTAAGGGGTTTAAGTGCTCAGTGGTCAAGTGGTTAAATACCACCAAAAGAAAGCTCTATTTGTGTGAAAAAAAATGAAAAAAATTTTGCTTGGATGCAGTGCTGCATGACTGAGTAATTGTCATTCAAAGTGTGAGAGCACTGAAAGATGAAAACTGTTCTGGACAGGAAGGGGTGAACATGCCCTGTATTGAAGTGGTTAGGGGGAACCTTATGACAGAATTAAGAAAAAACATCATGGGGCCCCCCCCCCCCAAAATCCATACCAGGCCCTTTGTGCGAACCGAACTGGGGGGTGTTCGGCCCATCCCTAGCATTGGGTCTTCCTCTTGTGCTTGTCTCAATGTGACCTGCATTTATTTGTGCATGAGCAACAGATTCCATGAAATGCAGAAGATCCTTTTTTTCAATCAACATATTCTGTAGAGGTGCCAGGCATTCAGTAGTCACATCCAAGACGTAAAAAAGCACTCGGATCTACCACTATTTGTTATTGTGTCTGTGGTGGATAAATTGCAACACATTGATTCATGAGATCTACTCCTCCCATTTTCTGATTGTACAGCTTCACAAAAAATGGTTTTCAGATGCTGAGCATCTTTTTTTTCCTTTTTGCTGCATCTCTGGGCCAAATCTGCTGATGACTGGCCAGCACAGGAAGTGGCTATGTGGATCACTGAACTATCCACCTAACGTGTGATTTTTCAGCATTGCAAAGCAAGCTCCTCTTCCTTCACTCTTGAGTTGCTTTTCACTCTTCAGTTTCGCTTGTGCTCCCTGGAGCTGGTTGACTCTACATGTGCCAGTGCCACAGATGCCATATTGTTGCAATTCCTGAATGAGTGGAATGGTGCAAAAGAAATGATCAAAAAACACACTGTGATTCTTTTGCTGTATGTCATTACAGAGGCGCATGACTACATCTACAGCCAGTCCCAATCCACTGACCTGACCATACCCAGGTGAACCTAGATATATATTAAATCTGTACATGTATCCAGAGGCCCCTGCTCTCATCCATGCTTTCACACCCCAGGGTTTGGGTTTTTGGAATATACTGCTTGGGATATTGTTGGCCTTTGAAGGGAATGATCTGCTCAGCAGTCAATTGAAATTCTTCAGAATCAATTGCCGAATGGAAGGTTTTCTCCAATACATCTAACACTAGTCTGATTTTGAAGAGTTTATCAGCATTTCCTGGCTCCAGCAAGGAGTTACCAACAAAGTGAATGTACCTCAGAATTTGCTCAAATTTGTTGACTGGCAAGGCATTTGCTATCAAATCATGATTGAGCACTTCCTCTGATGATCAGCATGTTCTTGATCTTGGGTTTCTGAGGTATGACATGACCATATTTATTGCTACAAACATCTTCAATTCTTCTTTTATCAAGGCCAGATTTTCTTTTCCTTTTTGAAGTGCATGCAGGTTTGTATTGTGGCATGTAAAATTGTCGCGCTACTGTAAGTGACAAAAAACAACTCAGTGCAAGTCATAATCCAAAAAATACATATACATAACAAAAGATAATAGGTCCAAAAGCACACACATGTGAATAGTGCATGGAAATTCTGTGCAGAGTCCAGAAATAATAAGTGAGATAAATAAACCCCAATATTGAATAAAAGTAAATATACAAATAAAAATAAAGATCTTCAAAAATCCACCACCGAACACCGTGCTCCACCTCCAGTGCAAGGCAACAGGTTGGGTACTCTTACCAGATTGCCGGGACACTCTATTTCTAGTGAGGTCAAATGAGCAAGCAGATCAAACCCTCTGCTAGGTATATGAGGCAATCTGTCCATCCTGTCATTCAGTGGTAATGGGTCTCCTAAGCAGTCACTCTCTTCCGCAGGCAGCCCGCAGGCACTGACATAAATATAGGAAGGAAGGGGACCCAAATTGTGTAATTCCGTAAAGTAGGTTTATTGAATCATTAAAAGGGTACTCACAAGCATTTGTAGTATTCACGCAACAATACAGCACATTTCAAAGAAATCTCGGATGAATCTTTCACCCGTTCTTCCCGATCACGTGAGTGTGGTCGCGCCGGCGTGTAGCTCCGCCCTATATGTTTCATCATAAATTAAGTCTTCCTAGGGCACAGGCGACACTCTGACTCGCCACACCTATATACTCTTGTTTGAGGTCCAAGCTTCACTATCATTCCGCGGCCATTTTCAATCGAACCAAGCCTCGCTATTGAAACCGGATGGACAGTTATGTCCGCAGCACAGTGATTCCACTTGGATTAGTTCAATGTATAGCCAGCACAATGAAAATACACTGTTATTAAAGTAAATATTATGGCCAATACAGGTTCAGACCTATTGATTCCCCGAGGTTCCTGATACAAATAGAACCACGAAAGTGTCTATCTATAAGGCCTTATTAATACTCGCCACCTAGTGGTGGAAAGTCTGAGGTTCACTCAAATTCCACTGTATAAACAATGTAATTTGAAGAAAGAAAAAGTTGAAATTCTTGAGGTCAAGACCCCATTATCACTCAACAACCATCACCCAGGTGCCAAAATTTAAGATTTATATTTATATTTGAATGAACCTCTTATGTCTCATACCTTATATTATACTGAATTAAAAATAGATACAAATAACAAGTAAACATGACAGATGTATAAAAGGTCAATAAATAAAAACATTATAACCCTCTATTTTAGAAGAGATTGCATTATAGTTGGATATTAAATTATACAGAAAGGGCCGGTGGGAGCAATATGCCAAAAGTCCACCTCCTACATTTGCCCTCTACTGTTGGAGCTCCAACATATACTCCTAAATTCCAGGTTGAGGGGCAAACCTCTATAGATGCCACTCAAAATGGTGTAGTAAGGGCACTATAGAAATTATAGGTAATCTATTCATACTCCAATGAACCAAGGTTAACAATAAAAATGCACTACCAAGGAAATAAATAAAATTAACACTCAAGGCACCTCATGAATTATCTATAAAGGCATTAAGTTCAACATCAACGTTCAGGCCTCAAAGGTCTCAAACATCCAATCTTATAGATCCAACTCATTTTGAGTTTGGAAATTTCTCGTTTTTTAGAACCCCCCCCCCCCCCTTCCAGTGCAATTTAAGTGCATCTATCCCTAGAAAGGAAGTGCTCTTCGGGTCTCTGTTATGTTTTTCTCTATAATGTCGGGATAGGGGGTGGTTTTTAAAACCTCTCTTTATGTTCCCTATATGTTCCTTTAATCTGACTTGTAATGATCTGATTGTCCTGCCGACATACTGTAACCCGCAAGGGCAAGTAATTATATATACCACGTTGGATGTATTGCATGTGATAAAGGATTTGATGGAAAAGTTCTGGGCCGTACTCGTTAAGCTAAAGCCACTAGTTTTCCTTTCTGTAATTGCAATAATTGAGCAAACTGCACACTTTTTGCATTTGTGGAATCCAGTCAAATTACGAAAAAAGACTGGTTTCTTATTTGGTGGATTGCATACACTCGGTGCTAGGGTGTCCTTAAGGGAAGGGACTGACCTTAAGACCACCCGGGGGTTGTCTGGAAGGGAAGGACCTATAATAGGGTCAGTTTTGACTATATGCCAGTGCTTTTTAATTAATCTTTTCACCTGATAGTGTTGGGTGGAATAGCCTGTAATGAAGGGTATCAGGAAGTTGTTCTCCTCATTCATTCCTCTAGGTTTCTCTTTTAGTAGCTCCTCCCTATTTTGGGCCTGTACTTCTAGAAGGGTCTGGTGCAGTGTATCCATTGAATAGCCTTTATCCAGGAACCTTGAGGTCAGGACCCTGGACTGATTGAGAAAGTCCTTAATTTTACTACAATTACGTCTTAGCCTCATATATTGGCTCTTGGGTACTCAATCGAGCCATGCTCGATGATGGCAACTATCTGTGGCCTTAAAGTATGTAGTTGTTAATAACTGTCCACCCTCTGCTCGCACCTTCAGGTCCAGAAAGTTAACTTCCTCCAGGCTAGCTTCATATTTTAATTCAATCCCTCTGTCGTTGTTGTTAAGCTCCGACATAAAATTCTGCAAGAACTCAAGGGGACCATACCATAGGAGGAGGACGTCGTCTATATACCTGGCCCACAGGACCAACTGAGGTCTATCGTGGGCATAGACGATGTCCTCCTCTCATTTCCCCATGAAGAGGTTGGCCAGGCTGGCGGCAAACCTAGAAAGGATAAAAGTTCAGGAAGCGAGAAAGAACGAAACCCTACAAAAAGGCCTCAATCAACTATGTCAAGAAAAAGAAATAGTATTCCCCCTGCAGACAATGATCACATGATCCTGGAAGGACAGGCGAAAGATTCAGCCGAGATTTCTTTCAAATGTGCTGTATTGTTGTGTGAATACTACAAATGCTTGTTAGTACCTTTTTTAATCTTTTAATAAACCTACTTTACAGAATTACATGATTTGGGTCCCCTTCCTTCCTATATTTATGTCGGTGCCTGCGGGCTGCCTGGGGAAGAGAGTGACTGCCTAGGAGACTGGACTCTGCACAGAATTTCCATGCACTATTCACATATGTGTGCTCTTGGATCGATTATCTTTTTGTTATGTATATGTATTTTTTTGGATTATGAATTGCACTGAGTTGTTTGTCACTTACGGTAGCATGACAATTTTAGATACCATTATGCTTGCTGTGTTTTTATCTCATAGTTTTTTGTCGCAGCTTATATTTCTTTGCAAAAAAATTATTTTCATTTGCACATAGTACTTTAAATGCAGTATAACTCCTTAACCTTTTGAAGGTTTGTATTGTATACTATTTAATTTATCAGTAGATAAAGTACATGAAGAAATATATTAGTCCATTTTCCCCAACATTCGCTTTCAACGTTCCTAAAAAAAAAAGGCAAGTCTCCCTCAAGCTTGCTGTCTGGCTTTTCAGACATTACGTTTTTTTCTGCTCTTGAGCACTTTTAGGTGGTGCATATTCATGCTCAACTCCTTCAGCATTCTCAGCTCCCTCAGAATCTTCAGCTCCGCTGTCACTACTGCTAGCATTGGCTAATCCTTCTTTATCTGGCAGCCATCTGTCATTACTGCTACTAGCATCATCCTCTCTTGACTCAGATGCTATTTGCTCCACTAGCTTGTAGGCCTTTCTATTACGCTCTGCACTTGAGCGCTACAAAATATAAAGACATTGGGATTGATTTACTAAAACAAATTAAGTACAAAATTGGGTACAGCTTTGCATAGGTACCATTCAGCTTCCAAGTTATATGTCAAGGCTTAATGGAAGAAGCTGAAGTTAGAAGCTGATTGGCTACCATGCACAGCTGCACCAGATTTTGCACTCTCTATTATTATTATTATTATTATTATTATTATACAGGATTTATATATTGCCAACAGTTTACGCAGCGTAAAGAGTACGACAGTACAATTACAATACAGTTCAATACAAAAGGAATAGGAGGGCCCTGCTCATAGAGCTTACAATCTGAGGGAGGTGGAGGTGGTACAAAAGTTAATGGCTGCAGGGGATGATCTGATGGAGGTGACACAAGTACAGTTCTTAGGTGGAGGTGGGGTAGGCTTCCCTGAATAAGGGGTAGGAGATGACCAGACATACTGGGGCAGGGAGTTCCAGAGGAGGGTAGAGGCTCTGGAGAAGTCCTGTAGGCTAGCACAGGATGAGGTTAGAAGGGAGCTAGAGTGCAGGAGATATATTACAAGCTCGATTTTAGAAAGATTGAGCTTGAGGAAGTGGTGTGACATTTATACTGACATGTCGCTCAGTAACTATGTGATGCGTGAGGAAATTGAGGTGCTGATTTGAGGAGTTGAGAGATAGATCTGGGTGTCATCAGCATAAAGGTGGTATTTGAAGCCATGGGAAGTTCTCTACTGGCCCAGGGAAGAGGTATAGAGAATAGTAGGGGCCCAAGGACAGAGGCTTGGGGTACCCCAACAGAAAGAGAAAGAGGAGCGGAGGAGATGTTGTTGTATGTGACACTGAAAGTGCGCTGAGATGGGTAGGAGAAGAACCAGGAAAGAGCAGAGTCATGGAGGCCAAGGGATAGGAGTTTATTGAGAAGGAGTGGGTGGTCAACTGTGTCAAAGGCAGCAGAAAGGTCTAAGAGTATGAGTATGGAATACTGGCGGTTGGTTTTAGCAGTTAGGAGTTCATTGGTGAGTTTTAGTAGAGCAGTTTCAGTGGAATGTTGTGGGCAGAAGCCGGACTGTAAGGTATCGAGAAGGTTGTTGTCGGTGAGGTAGCAACTCATATGAATGTGGACAAGGCATTCAAAAAGCTTGGAGGCAAATGGTAGCAGGGAAATGGGTCTTAAGTTATTCAAACAGGTGGGGTTTAGTGAGGGTTTTTTAAGTATGGGGGTAACCAGTGCATATTTGAGTGGAGAGGTTGAAGATGTGGGTTAGATAATTTATGATAGAGCAGGAAGGTGGTCGCAGTAGTTGCGAGGAGACAGGTGGTGAAAGGATGCTCCAACCTGACTTACAACAAGTTAATAGTACCTTTCTATCATTAAGGATGTATTCCCTATATATTACTCCTATACTAACCTGTGCCAGTACTCTCCGTTCCTCACTCCCAGACAAACACACACACACACAGCTTTGTGGGGAGCAATGTAGACCGAAGTCAACACATGGACACAGAATAATGCATGAACGTACTTTATTTCCTGGTTCGGTATCTTAAATACAATATATTCTGGAATTTAGAGAAAGAAACACAACCCCCCCCCCCGTTTATAGATCTCCAAAACCCGCGCCAGAAGATGAAATATCACTGTTTAGGCGATCAAAAAACTCTATAAAGCAGCTGCTATTTCAAAAGATAAATGAGTGACACACATAAGCCATAAAAACGACAAATGCAGCAGCGCTGGTGAAGACTGTCAGAGTATCTCAGATGCATTGATTAATGAACTCCTAAAGTAGTTAACAAAGTAACAGTCTGCAACAATGTAGTGATAAAAGTCCCAGGTGAAAGCAATTTTAAAAAAGTATCCAGCTTCTAAAGGAAACCTTGATCCACCTCGTGCGTACATATAGACCGAAGTGTATCCCTTCACCATTCATAAAATGGACCCTTACCGACTTTCCATGCCTGTCATTCTCATGACCAGGCAAATGCGCTTTTTGTGCATTCCAGTGCTTTGTCCACTCTAGATGAGTCCAGATAACCATATAGGGAGCAGGAAAAGAACGTCGCAATAGCGTGATAACATTTAAAAAGCTTTATTTGTAAAACAACAGAAATGAAGTAAAGTAAACCACCATTGGTGGACAGCCCCCCCAGGTAGTCTCCTTACCAGCTTGCAGATATAACCCGCTTTAAAAGAGTCGGATGTCAGCTGTTTCAAGGGTCTCTGCAGACACCGTTCCTATGGATGCCATTCACTGCCCCGTCCCGCAGGGTATGCCAGGCACTGCCACCGACGCTACCAGCCGCTCCCTTTGATGCCACCGCACAGACTCAGACGCGTTTCGTCGGGTACGACTTCTACTGGTGAGTGACTGTGCGGTGCGATGGCCAAACAACATATCCACTCCTCCCCTTTACTCTACCCTCCCACTTCCAGTGTCTCCAGTCACCAGAAACAGGTAACATCCGCCTTTCACAGACAGAACTTACTATAAAAACCATCCATTCAACTTCAAAGTAAACGTGTTCTCTTACTGATATTAATATATGCTCTGAAGTCACATAACTGCTTATCTCGGATGTATTAAGGTGCGCAGTCCGGGAGATGAGCAACTGATATGGTAACTATTAGTGTGACTATTAAAGTTGCATAGTGCGACTATTAAAGTTGCATACATTATACCATTACATTCTCTGCAACCTTTGAAAGTGGAGTACAATCCTAACTCGTGTATTCACAGCCTCCACTATCATACATTATTCTGGGGAGCCTTCTAGCCACTGACAATACAAATGCAGACACAGGGACAACGCGGTACACGACTATTGTGGCTTTTTTTTTTTTAATTTTTTTTGAGGCATTTTTTTGAAAATGATGAACGTACCATTAACCCCTTCAACTGTCAGCGACATATACCAGTGGAGGACCCTCCTCTTTACTATATTCCACCCTCCAATATTGTCACTTACTCTGGGGTTCATTATAACCATTGGCAGCCCGCAAATACCGGTAGTCTCTTAAACCCAGTCCCCAATTATTTATAATGTGTTGTATCAAATTGTTAAGCACACGAGCGAAAACCCAGATACGTTCAATGGAACTACTAACTTCTAATCAGAGAGACAAATAGACGTGAGACCACATATGTATCATATATGCAGATCTTTCACCTGAATAATAAATTGGACAAAAGGCTAGAGGGTTTCAAAATTACTGAAATGGACAACCTGACCCTCGCCAATCACCCCTTGTCCCTATGACACCTAACCTGTTCATGTGTCACTGATAAACGCATTTAGGTCCAACTCAATGTTCAATCCCCACGGCGTTAAACACTTCATGAGGAAAATCCATTGAGTTTCACCTTGAGATAAATCTCTCACACGATTTGAGCCCCTCCATGCCGGGTATACACAATCGATACCACAAAATTGCAGTAGAGTGGGATCCCGTCTGTGCTTTTCTCTAAAGTGTAAAGATACGCTGTGGTATCTGAAAACCTTTTTTAATGTTAGTTAGATGTTCTCCTATACGGGTTTTTAAACATCTTTTTGTGCGGTCCACATAATATAGGCCGCATGGACACCACAGCAAATAAACCACGTGCGTGGACCCACAGGTGATAAATTCCTTAATCTGGAACGTTTTACCCTCCGAGTTATGGAACTGTGTGAGGCCACTATTAGATGTCTTCACCGTCCTGCATGCTTTGCATTTTTAAAAGCAAAAAAACCCTTTGCAACATTTGGAAACTTCTGTTGACCTGGGGGGTCCAGTACTTTTTTCACCACCCTCATCCCAAAGTTTGGAGCCTTTCTATAAATAAATTTCGGTTGATCTGGTAAGAGAGGTCCCAAATCACGGTCCATACACAATACTGGCCAGTGTCTTGTATATATTTCCTCCACCTCTCTATATTGACACTGAAAATCTGAAAGGAAACTAAATTGATGCTGGTTCTCTTGGCACGTCTGCTCTCTACCCTTTAGACATTCCTCTCTTGATACATTTCCCACTTCATTATCTCGGTAAGTTTAGTTGGTTCATATCCCTTCTCTTCATATTTTCTTTTTAAACAGTCTGCTTGTGTATGGTAGTCACTCAGATCTGTGCAATTTCTTCGGACCCAAAGGAATTGCCCCTTTGGAATATTCTTAATCTAGGCTGATGTCCACTCTTAGTCGATAGATAAGAGTTTCTATCCGTGGGCTTGAAGTGTTTTTGTCACCAGCCTGGATCCCATTCTCTCGATCTCAACATCTAAAAAATGGATGGAGCAATTGTCGATCACATAGTCCAATTTGATATTGCGATCATTCTGGTTAAGGGCCAGCAAAAAATTAGTGGCCGTCTCCCTCGATCCTCTCCAGATGATCATCAAATCGTCTATGTATCAACGATAAAATATAAGTTGGGGTCTGGTCTCCTTGTATATCACCTTATCCTCCCATTCGGACATAAACAGGTTGGCGATGCTGGGGGCAAACTTTTCCCCCATAGCAACGCCAACCTGCTGTAAATAAAAAGTCCCCTGATACCAGAAATAGTTGTGTCCCATACAGTACTCCAAGGCCTTCCCTAGAAATTTCTTCTGGTTGTATGGTATGTCATCTCTTTTACTCAGTGCCCAATTCAGGGCCAGCATCGCATCGTCATGTTGGATGATGGTATATAGCGAAGCTACATCCGCAGTGATCAGCCATATATCATCATCTTCTTGGAATGATACCTCTCCCAAGGCACTCAAAAAATCTTTTGTGTCCCTGAGGTAGGCCCTCGTTATCTGAACACTTCGTTGGAGAAATTTATCCAAAAACTCTCCTATTCGTGCAGTGACTGAGCCTATACCGTTCACAATGGGTCTGGCCGGTGGGTGTTTGGCGTTCTTATGTATCTTAGGGAGTGTATAAATTACCGGGATACGGCATACACTAGGTGTTAGATACCTCTTCTCCTTCTTGTTCAGTGCATATGTTTTATAGCCCCACCCTACTAATTCTTGTAGTTGTTTTTTATACAAGTCAGTAGGGTCACCCCTAAGTCTTCTGTATGTGATATTGTCATTCAACATTCCAGACAACTGTTCATGATAGAATCCATTACGACTACCCCACCCCCCTTGTCGGCGGGTCGTACAATGATGTCCTTCCTTTCTTCTAAACTTTTTATTCCTTCTGTAATATAATATGGATTTACCCCTTTTCTGGGTTCCAATTTGTCTAGGTCCTGTAAGACCAGAGACTTGAAGACTTCAATATGGTGATTACTTGGTATCTGTGGATTGAAAGTGGACTTATTACGTAGCCCACTATCAATAGGGTTGGTGGTGTCATACTTCCTATATATTGGATATATAGGATGCATCAAGAAGTATTTTTTTTTTATTCAAATTCCTGATATATTTATGAGTGTGTCTATATATATATATATATATATATCTTGAATTTGTCTAATGGTTTTTTAGGGGCTGTCTTTAGACCGATGTTCAAAATATTTAGCTCCCTATGATCTAATGTCACTTTGCTGAGGTTATAGATACCATCTGTTAACCGTCCCTTCTTCTGTTTTTTGAATTGTTCCCTTCTCCCTGCCCTACATCCCCTCTCTCTCCACCTTCTGGGTACCTTGGGCATGATACACTGGATGATGGGATAAACCTCCCCTGCCCCTCCCTCGTTTGAATGGGGGGTGGTATTGGGGTTCCCTTAATGGAGTATACTGGTCCCCTCTGTTCCATTGGTGTTCCCCTAAAAAAGGAGCAGATTCTGGAGTATAGGTACATTCATCATACAGGGATTGGTACCTGTTATATGTTGGAATCCCAGATGAATTATTTCTATATATTCCACTAGGAGTCTGAGGACCTCCTCTATTCCCAAAATGATTATTCCCTCTTGGCCTCCGAAAATTCCCCCTTCCTCCCCGAATAGGTTTAGGAAAAGTCCTGACCCATTCATATTCGGGGTATTGCTCCACGGGTCTATTTGTCTCATTTCTAGGGACCACTTTATTCTTATTAGGGACAGTGGTTTGTCTTATATCTTTTTCTTGCTTCTTTATCAAGCTAGTAGGATTAAAGTCAGCAAAAAAAAAAAAAATGCCACAATAGTCGTGTACTGCGTTGTCCCTGTGCCTGCATTTGTATTGTCAGTGGCTATAAGGATCCCCAGAATAATGTATGACAGTGGAGGCTGTGAATACACGAGTTAGGATTTTACTCCACTTTCAAATGTTGCAGAGAATGTAATGGTATAATGTATGCAACTTTAATAGTCGCACTATGCAACTTTAATAGTCACACTAATCGTTACCATATCAGTTGATCATCTCCCGGACTGCGCACCTTAATAAATCCGAGATAAGCAGTTATGTGACTTCAGAGCATATATTAATATCAGTAAGAGAACATGTTTACTTTGAAGTTGAATTGATGGTTTTTATAGTAAGTTCTGTCTGTGAAAGGCTGATGTTACCTGTTTCTGGTGACTGGAGACACTGGAAGTGGGAGGGTGGAGTAAAGGGGAGGAGTGGATATATTGTTTGGCCATCGCACCGCACAGTCACTCACCAGTAGAAGTCGTACCCGACGAAACGCGTCTGAGTCTGTGCGGTGGCATCAAAGGGAGCGGCTGGTAGCGTCGGTGGCAGTGCCTGACATACCCTGCGGGACGGGGCAGTGAATGGCATCCATAGGAACGGTGTCTGCAGAGACCCTTGAAACAGCTGACATCCGACTCTTTTAAAGCGGGTTATATCTGCAAGCTGGTAAGGAGACTACCTGGGGGGGCTGTCCTCCAATGGTGGTTTACTTTACTTCATTTCTGTTGTTTTACAAATAAAGCTTTTTAAATGGTATCACGCTATTGCGACGTTCTTTTCCTGCTCCCTATATGGTTATCTGGACTTCACTGATAAACCGGGAAGTGGATCCGATCATCTAGAGTGGACAAAGCACTGGAATGCACAAAAAGCGCATTTGCCTGGTCATGAGAATGACAGGCATGGATGGTGAAGGGATACACTTCGGTCTATATGTACGCACGAGGTGCATCAAGGTTTCCTTTAGAAGCTGGATACTTTTTTAAAATTGCTTTCACCTGGGACTTTTATCATTACATTGTTGCAGACTGTTACTTTGTTAACTACTTTAGGAGTTCATTAATAAATGCATCTGAGATACTCTGTGACACTCTTCACTAGCGCTGCTGCATTTGTCGTTTTTATGGCTTATGTGTGTCACTCAAATACAATATATTGTCAAGATATGACCAAGTGATATTTACAACATTACACCAATAGAAACCAATAAAGAAAATGTCCACCCATTGCTTGTCCTCATTAAAGACAAACCCACTTTCATAGAACTGTTAATATACATATGTTTATCACCCTTAATAACATCTTAAATCTTTTCATGTGAAAACACTGAAGAAATAACACTTTGCTACAATGTAAAGTAGTGAGTGTACAGCTTGTACAACAGTGTAAATTTGCTGTTCCCTCAAAATAACTCAACACACAGCCATTAATGTCTAAACCGCTGGCAACAAAAGTGAGTACACCCCCTAAGTGAAAATGTCCAAATTGGGCGCAAAGTGTCAATATTCTGTGTGGCCACCATTATTTTGCAGCACTGCCTTAACCCTCTTGGGCATGGAGTTCACCAGAGATTCTCCACCTTCCGTTTGAGGATGCCCCACAGATGCTCAATAGGGTTTAGGTCTGGAGACATGCTTGGCCAGTCCATCACCTTTACCCTCAGCTTCTTTAGCAAGGCAGTGGTCATCTTGGAGGTGTGTTTGGGGTCATTATTGTGTTGGAATACTGCCCTGCGGCCCAGTCTCCGAATGGAGGTGATCATGCTCTGCTTCAGTATGTCAGAGTACATGTTAACATTAATGGCTCCCTCGATGAACTGTAGCTCCCCAGTGTCGGCAGCTCTTGTGCAGCCCTAGACCATGACACTCCCACCACCATGCTTGACTGTAGGCAAGACACACTTGTCTTTGTACTCCTCACCTGCCACACGCGCTTGACACCATCTGAACCAAATAAATTTATCTCATCAGACCACAGAACATGGATCCAGTAATCCATGTCCTTAGTCTATTTGTCTTCAGCAAACTGTTTGTGGGCTTTCTTATGCATCATCTATAGAAGAAGCTTCCTTCTGGGATGACAGCCGTGCGGACCCATTTTATACAGTGTGCGGCGTGTGGTCTGAGCACTGACAGGCTGACTCCCCACCCCTTCAAGCTCTGCAGCAATGCTGGCAGCACTCATACTCTATTTCCCAAAGACAACCTCTGAATATGACGCTGAGCACATGCACTCAACGTCTTTTGTCGACCGTGGCGAGGCCTGTTCTGAGTGGAAACTGTCCTGTTAAACCGCTGTATGGTCTTGGCCACCATGTTGCAGCTCAGTTTCAGGGTCTTGGCAATCTTCTTATAGCCTAGGCCATCTTTATGTAGAGCAGCAATTCTTTTTTTCAGATCCTCAGAGTTCTTTGCCATGAGGTGCCATGCTGAACTTCCAGTGACCAGCATGAGAGAATGTGAGCGATAACACCAAATCTAACACACCTGCTCCCCATTCACACCTGAGACCTTGTAACACTAACAAGTCACATGACACCGGGGAGGTAAAATGGCTAATTGGGGCCCAATTTAGACATTTTGACTTGGGGGTGTACTCACTTTTGTTGCCAGCGGTTTAGACATTAATGCCTGTGTGTTGAGTTATTTTGAGGGGGCAGCAAATTTACACTTATACGAGCTGTACACCCACTACTTTACATTGTAGCAAAGTGTCATTTCTCCAGTGTATATATAATAAAATAAAATATATAATAAAATATTTACAAAAATGTGAGGTGTGTACTCACTTTCGTGGGATACTGTGTGTGTGTGTGTGTGTGTGTATGTATGTATGTATATGTGTGTGTGTATATATATGTGTGTGTGTGTGTGTGTGTATATATATATATATATATATATCTATCTATATATATATATATATATATATATATACTGTATATATTGTCAAATTGTGTCCATATTGTTTACTA
This sequence comes from Glandirana rugosa, assembly GCA_018402905.1. NCBI lineage: Eukaryota > Metazoa > Chordata > Amphibia > Anura > Ranidae > Glandirana > Glandirana rugosa. The sequence goes on from BLSH010289873.1 coordinate 38,043, forward strand.
CTACACTACTACATTATTTGCACAAAAGGGAGGTATGTAATATCTACATTTGGTCCAGTGGGACTTTTTGATTCCCAAGTAAATGCCCATTCACAAAAAAAATTGTATCCATATTTCATTTTCTGGGGTCCATCTGAAGGCCTTGTAGACTCCAGAATTGTAAATACTCCATTATTCTGTTATGTTTTTCCTATATATAATGTAGAACAGATTTACCTTGTTTTAGATTAATGCCATTTGTATGTTCTAAATTCTTTTTTCTTGGTTGCCTAATTATGTTTCCCACATACAGAAGGACGGAGGACATGGGCACTTGTCCATAAATAGTAATCCAATTACAGGATGGATCTGCCTTTACAATTTATACACTTTTTTTCATAGGCATGTATTGACATGCCTTCCAGTGTCCACAATGGTATGACCCTTTGGGATTATTTTGTGGCCAGCTTTATTCTTGTCATCATTCCTTTTAATTGTTTCAAAAGCACAGTGTACCAAATTATTGTGTATGTTTTTCCCCTATGATATGTAATACTTGGGTATTCTTTTAATATAATTTTAAAATCATATTTTTTAAAAAAAAAAGATCAGGCAGTATTTGATACAAATCTGGTAAACTGTATCTTACTTGCCTGTGCCAAAAAAAAAAAATCCAATCATTTAAATACTTTTCTTATTCTGCTTCTCCAACTTAGTTGACAACTAAACCCCCCCCCCCTTTTTTTTTTTTGCTTCATTGCATGTGTTTTGTAAAGTTCTCTGGCATATACCCTCCCCTTAAAGTGGAGTTCCACCAAAAAGTAGAATTTCTGCTTATATGCTCCCCCCCCCTCCGGTGCCACTTTTAGCACCTTTCAAGAGGGAGGGGGGAGGGGGGAACAGGGACCTGTTTTTGACAGGTCCCCTTCCCCACATCCAAGAGACGGGGCCTTGGCCCGTCTCTCATAAGTTTGTCTCTCATAAGCTGGACCTCCTCTTTAAGGCTGGGTTCATACCTGCTGTGGCCAAAGCATCTGCATGTGGTGTGCTCCATCCATATGAACCTATTTTTGGAAAGGAGGGATGCAAGGCAAAGTCATATATGGACGCTATGTGTCTCCTTGTATGCATTCATTTGGAATGGACTAAAGCGGAATCCAGCCTGGGTAATACCAGCCACCGTGGCAGGGTTGGTTCCGGACCGGATTTTATGGTTCACGGAGGCGACTGTCAGGTGTTGGTTAAATAACCAGGAAGAGAGCACCGGTTTGTTCTGCCCTGGGTCGTTGCGAGCGATCAGCCTGAGAGAGCTGATCCATTGAGCTGTTGCTTATGGACTGAAAGAAAAAGGTTTGCATTTGTTTCTGTTTCATGGGTGTCTGGGAGAAGCCCTACACCCCTCAGTTAGGAACTGGACGGTTTTAGTTAGTGCCAGAGAGGCAAGGATTTATTTTGCTGTTTTGTTTGTTTTGCACTTGCAACCCCTTTTACATAAACCTGGCTGCAAGCCAGACTTTTAAAAACCTGCTATCTGAACTGCCTTTATCCCAGGAAAGGTGATCCCCACAAAAGCTAATCTCTCACACATGGTGGAGGATACGGGAAGCTTCCTAAAGATGAAAGAGATGTTAAAGGCCATGCTACAAGCCACTACGGTTCAGCGGGAAACCAACCACCAGGTCGCACAGGCCGCTGCAGCTCAGCGGGAGGAGAGTCGCCAACAGCATGAGGCTCAGCAGGAGATAAACTGCCAGCTAGTGGAGGCTCTAGTGGAATTAAATAAGGGGTCCACGTCTCCTGTGCCAGTGGAACAGAAGATGGTACGTGCCAGCTACCTCCTGCAGAAGATGATACCTGCAGATGACATGGAGGCATACCTCACGACCTTTGAGAGAGTCGCTGTTCACGAAGGATGTCCAAAAGAGCAGTGGGCTGGACTGTTAGCACATTTCCTGACAGGTGAACCCCAAAAGGCCTACTTTGATTTGGAACCAGATAAGGCCCAGGACTATGAGACTCTAAAGGCGGAGATACTCGCATGCCTGCGTGTCACCATGGCCGTCCGGGCTCAACGGGTGCATCAGTGGTCCTACTGCATGGACAAGCCATCTCGCTCCCAAGTGTTCAACCTGATCCATCTCTTGAGGAAGTGGTTGCAGCCAGAGACCTTGCAAGGCCAGCAGATGGTGGAACGGGTGGTCCTGGACCGGTATCTGCATGCTCTCCCTGCTGCTTTGAGGAAGTGGTTCAGTCATGGGGACCCCAAAACTGCAACCCAACTGGTGGACCTCGTGGAGAGATACACTGCTGATGAGGACTTGCTGAACCCATCTGTGCCCCACTCCAATGTATCTAGGGATGAAAGATCGCCCTGCGGAGCTGGTAAGACTATTCCAGTGTTCAAGGGTGTGGGGAAGCATAATACTGCTGTTACGGCTAATGAGACTGTGGACTCTAGACCTGGAGACTGGCCAAACAAGCCAGGAAGGTCTTTGAGACTCTTGCGAGGACTGGGTATAGGCCATATACAATGCTACCACTGCCATGCATTAGGTCATATTGCTGCCAACTGTCCCCTGAATGTTGGACCCATGCAATGGGGTTATGCTTATATGAAAAGATGCCTTTCTCTTTTTGCACAGGTCGCATGTACGGTGTGTTATCAAGAACACATGGAGAGACAAATGTGTATGCTTTCTGTGGATGGAAAGCCAGTCACTGCTCTGCTTGATTCTGGTAGTATTGTGACATTAGTCAAAAGTAATTGTGTAAACTCTGCAAAATTACACCCTAGCATTGCCGGGGTTATTTGCATTCATGGTGACACACAGAACTACCAGACGGCAATGGTGGAGATTGACATCCCCTGGGGCAGGGTGACACATTCGGTGGGGGTAGTACCTTCACTCCTTCATGAAGCCCTAGTCGGGAGAGATTTTGCCCATATCTGGAGGCTTTGGGAAAGCAAAGGGAGTCTGGTGGATAGAGCACCCCCTGCTGGGGTAGGCACGGGAACTCACACCAGACCTGTTTGATTTTGCAAAATGAAGGGGAGACTGTTGGTATGACCGAAGAAGGAGGAGTCCCTCTTTCTTTTCTGGTAATGGCTGGGGAGCAGGAAGAGCTGGAAGCCAAGCTGGAGGTTAATGAACCAGAAAATGTCTCTGACTCTAACAGTGAGAGTGGACAGAATATGGTACCTGACTTAGAAGTTAGGAGAGAGGACGTTTGTACAGAACAACTACGTGATATTACCCTCTTTAGAGAAAACGTTAAGGTGATTGATCGGGAACCTGTGGAAACTAATGGGGGGGTGTCTTTTCCCTACATGGCTTTTAAAAACAATTTGCTGTATCAGGTGGTAAAACACGGCGAGGAGGAGGTAGAGCAGCTTGTGGTTTCCAAACCCTATCGCAGGATGGTGCCAGACTTAGCCCATGGTCATATAATGGGGGGACATCTGGGTATAGACCAAGGAGAGAATAACCCAGAGATTCTTCTGGCCCAGGTTGTATGCAGATGTCAGCGAATACTGTGAATCATGCCCCAAGTGTCAAATTTCTGCCCTGTCGCCCCATTTTCATAGTGCGCTTGTCTCACTACCCATAATTGAAGTGCCGTTTGAGAGAATTGGCATGGGTCTGGTGGGGCCAGTGGTAAAGTCTGCCCGGGGCCACCAGCACATACTGGTAATACTAGACTATGCGACACGCTATCCTGAAGCCATATCCTTGTGGAATACCTCCGCTAAGACTATCGCCAAAGAGTTGGTCCAGGTATTTAGTCGTGTGGGGATCCCAAAAGAGATTTTAATGGATCAGGGCACCCCGTTTATGTCCAGAGTTACTAAGGAATTGTGCAAGTTGTACAAAATTTCCCATCTCTGTACCTCTGTCTACCACCCCCAAATGGTTGGACTTGTGGGGAGATTTAATAAAACACTCAAAAGTATGTTGAAAAAGGCGGTGGACAAAGATGGGAGAAATTGGGATTTTTTCCTACCGTATCTCATGTTTGCCATACAAGAGGTTCCGCAGGCATCTATGGGTTATTCCCCTTTTGAGCTCTTGTATGGTAGACATCCCAGGGGACTGTTAGATGTCCCAAAATAAACGTGGGAAGGAGAGGCCACCCCTTATAGAAGCGTCATCAAGCATATCTCCTTAATGCAGGATCGAATCGCAGCTTTCCTGGCCCTTTGTACGAGAACATATGGAGCGAGCCCAGGAAGCCCAGAGGAAGGTTTATAATCGGGGTGCCAAGACCCGGATTTTCAACCCCGGGGACAGAGTGCTGGTACAAGTCCTCACTGTTGAAAGTAAATTCCTAACAAAGTGGCGGGGTCTCTTTGAGATTATTGAAAGAGTAGGGGAGGCAAACTACAAAGTTTACCAGCCAGGGAAAGGGAAACTGGAAGCAAATTTATCATGTTAATCTCTTAAAACCGTGGAAGGACTGAGAGACTTTATTGTGCCAACTCCTCAAAAGGACAGGGTATCAATGACACCTGATGTCCCCATAACGGAATCCTTGTCAGTGGCGCAACAATATGACCATAAAGAGTTTGTGAGTAAAAATAGTGACTTTCCTCCCCTTTACCCGGACTGATCTCAGTGATCTACCATGACATAAATACTAAACCAGGTGTTTGCGTAAATGTGAAGCCCTATATAATACCTGAGGCTAGGCATGAGGCAGTTGCAAAGGAAATCAAGAACATGTTAGAGTTGGAGGTGATAGAGGAGTCCCACAGTGATTGGTCGAACCCCATAGTGCTGGTCCCGAAGACTGATGACATTATTAGGTTCTGTAATGACTTTAGAAAGTTGAATAGCTTATCCAAGTTTCATTCACACCCGATGCCTCGGGTCGACAAACTTGTGGACAGATTAGGAGGTGCCCGGTACATAACAACCCTAGACCTAACTAAGGGCTATTGACAGATACCCCTAACAGAGTCGGCAAAGGAGAAGACTGCCTTTTCTACTCCCGAGGGTTAGTTTCAGTACACGCGGATGCTGTTTGGGTTACATGGTGCCCCTGCTTCATTCCAGAGAATGATGGACAAAACGTTAAGACCACATCTCCCCTATGCAGCCGCCTATTTGGGTGATGTTGTCATCTACAACCCCGATTGGTAATTTAATTTGCCCCGGGTACAAGCAGTAGTGGATTCCTTGTGGAAAGCAGGACTCACAGCCAACCCAAAGAAGTGTGCCATAGGCTTAGACGAGGCCAAATACCTTGGCCACATTATTGGTCTGGGACTAGTTAAGTCGCAGTCCAATAAGATTGAGGCAATCCAAACGTGGCCCCAACCGCTAAGTAAAAAGCAAGTGTGTGCATTCCTGGGGATCACGGGTTACTACAGGGGTTTCATACCCGACTTTGCCACCATTGCTGTTCCTTTAACAGATCTGACGAAGGGTAGAGGGTCGGTCATGTTGAAGTGGAATCCTGAGGCTGAAAAGGCATTTCAGAGGTTGAAGCAAGCCCTTTGTGTACAACCAATGCTCGTGACCCCAGATTTCTCAAAGGAATTTGTCGTGCAGACAGACGCCTCTGATGTGGGACTAAGTGCCGTACTGTCCCAGATCAGAGACGGTGAAGAGCACCTGATTATCTACCTGAGCAGAAAGTTGAACAAGCATGATAGAAATTAGGCAATTGTCGAGAAGGAGTGCTTAGCTATCAAATGGGCCTTAGAGGCTCTGAAATACTATCTGTTGGGGAGACCCTTTAAGCTAGTCACTGACCATGCCCCTCTGAAGTGGATGTGTGACAAAAGGGAGAAAAAAAGTGGGGTGACAATGTGGTTCCTGGTTCTACAACCATTCAAATTCACAGTAGAGCATAGGGCTGGGAAACTCCTAAATAACGCTTGCGCAGGGGGGGGGGATATGTGACGTTATGCGAGGCAAAGTCATATATGGACGCTATGTGTCGCCTCATATGCATTAATTTGGAATGGACTAAAGTGGAATCTGGCCCGGTTTTTACCAGCCACTATGGCGGGTTGGTTCCGGACCGGATTTTGTGGTCCACTGAGGCCACTGTTAGGTGTTTGTTAAATAACCGGGAAGAGAGCACGGGTGTGCTCTGCCCTGGGACTTTGAGAGCGATCAGCCTGAGAGAGCTGATCCATGGAGCTGTTGCTTATGGACTGAAAGAAAAAGGTTTGCATTTGTTTCTGTTTTATGGGTGTCTGGGAGAAGCCTACACCCCTCAGTTAAGAACAGGACTGTTTTAGTTAGTGTTGGAGAGGCAAGGATTTATTTTGCTGTTTTGTTTGTTTTGCACTCGCACCCCTTTTTAAATAAACCTGGCTGCAAGCCAGACTTTCAAAAACCTGCTGTCTGAATTGCCTTTATCCCAGGAAAGGCGATCCCCACAACAGCTAATCCCTCACAGTAGATATAATTCAAAATACAGTACACCCTGCAAACTATTGTGGGTCCTATTATGACATTTTTGTACTGTGGGGAGGATTAAAAAGTATGCTTTAAGAATTTGTGAAAATATGGAATAATCAGAATTTAGGAATGTTTTTCGTAAGTGAAGCATAATTAGATGATTTAAAGTTCTTGGGCCTAACCATATACAAAGACTAAAATGGAAACCTAAAAACAAATATGCAAAGGAAATCAACGCTGACAAAACATTCCTGCATTTGGAAAGCCATTATCCAGTTCATCTAAAAAAGCATATTTATATTTTTTGGTGGGAGTGTTTTTTAGGTAGAAAAGAAACTGCTCCACAAAGGAAGAATTTAAAAAGTTATGTAACTTACCTTGTTTTAAAGATGGAGGATATCCGGAGAGAACCTTAAAAACAGCATACTATAGAGTGAAAAATTAAAAACGGGCGGCGCTAATTCATTTCAATATGCTATATATGCATACTTGCCAACAGTCCCAAATTTCCCGGGACAATGCCAGGATTTAGACCTTTTCCGTGGCCTTAACGTTTCCCGGGAAATGTCCCGGAAAATCTGCGTTCTCATGATTTTTCGTCTCCGGCCGCTAGAGGTCCACGGCCAACACTTTTTTGAATTGCCCCCGCTGGCATTTTACAGAAGACCTCAGTGTGAGGAAGAAACAAGAGACGGAGCCCGGCTGGCAATGAAAGTGACTTCCCCATTGGCAGCCACCCGGGCTCCGCCTCTTGGTTCTTCCCTGCTCCACGAGCAGGTCTTCTGGCGCGGAGATATAGTCACCAGCAGTGGTGTCCCTGCACCTGTGCGGGTCACAGACACAGTGGGTCAGAGTAAGACACTATATCCCCGGGGACACAGAGGGACCACCACCCCCTGGGGCCACAGAGGGACCACCATCCCCCCGGGGACACAGAGAGACACCACCCCCCCTGTGGACACAGAGGAACCACCATCCCGCCCGGAGGCACAGAGGGACCACCATCCCCTCCCCTGGTGACACAGAGGGACCACCATCCCCTCCCCTGGTGACACAGAGGGGCCCCCATCCCCTCCGCTGGGGACACAGAGGGACCACCATCCCCTCCCCTGGGGACACAGAGGGACCACCATCCCCTCACCTGGGGACACAGAGGGATGACCATCCCCTCCCCTGGGGACACAGAGGGACGACCATCCCCTCCCCTGGGGACACAGAGGGACGACCATCCCCTGGTGAGACAGAGGAACCACCATCCCCCTGGGGACAGGGACTACCACCCCCCTGGGGGAGAGAGACCACCATGTTCCCCGGAGACAGGAGCCGCCATATTCCTTGGGACAGGGACCCCCGTTTCCCCTGGGGACAAATGCCCCATCTCCTCTAGGGACAGGGACCCCTATCTGCCCTGATATCCCACCATGATGGTGTCACCGCTATGCGTGACAGCATGCAGATTTGGGGTGCACACCCTGACCATTCACTGCCGGCCCAAAACTAGCCTGCCCAGCGCACTGCAGGGCACTGTGGCAGGCTAGGCAGGAGAGAGCCCAATGCGCTAGCCTGCCAAGTGTCTACTGGTCTGTCCAGTTGTCACTCCACGGTGGCAGGTCAGAGCACTGTGGCAGGCTAGGTTGAGAGATTTATTAAGGTGGGTGACACCATGTTTTACCGCACCAGGTGACACCAACGCTAGTGACACCACTGCAAATCACCAATACAGAGAAGCATGGACTAGCTGTATCGGGGGTGACAAAGTGACACAAACTGCATCTAGTGACAAGCGGGCCAATCTGCATCTGGTGACAGGTGATGGTGGCAAGTGCCACGCTGCATCTGGTGGCAGGCGATGGTGGCAAGTGACATGCGGCATCTGGTGGCAGGTGATGGTGGCAAGTGACACGCTGCATCTGGTGCCAGGCAGCCGTGACAAGTGACACGCTGCATCTGGTGGCAGGTGACAGTGGCAAGTGTGACACGCTGCATCTGGTGGCAAGTGACACTCTCGGGGCTCCCACTGATTCTGCATTATGGTGAGTTGAACTATTTCACTTTATATTACAATGTAATAATAGAAATAATGTGCTTCAATCATCCTGACACCATAACAACCATGGTGCTGGGATGATTGAAGCGCTAACACCAGGTGTTTGGAGTATCTTTATCTGCTGATTGTTAAACTTTATGGAATACACATATTGCTATTGCGGTTTAGGATCTGTGCCTGCTGTCCCTCCATCCCTCTTTCTTTTCTTCCTTCTCTCTCGTTCCCTCACTATTTCTTTCTTTCTTCCTCCATCCCTCATTCATCTTAGACTCTAACCACACCCCCTTTGAGCCACGCCCCTTCAAGGCACGCCCACTATTTAGTTTAACCACTTCAATACCAGGCACTTGCCCTCATTCCTGCCCAGGCCAGTTTTCAGCTTTCAGCGATGTTGCATTTTGAATGACAATTGCGCGGTCATGCGATGCTGTACCCAAATGAAATTTTTATCATTTTTTTTCCCCACAAAGAGCTTTCTTTTGGTGGTATTTGATCACCTCTACAGTTTTTATTTTTGTGCTACAAATAAAATAAAATAAGTACAAAAATTTTGAAAAAAAAAAGTTTTTCCTTGTTTCTGTCACAAAACTTTGTAAATAAGTAAGTTTTCTCCTTCACTTGGGGCACTGATGAGGCGGCACTGATTGGCACTGATGAGGCGGCACTTATATGCAGCACTGATGGGCACTGTTAGGTGGCACTGATAAGCAGCACTGCCGGCACTGATGGGCACTCATAGGCGGCACTGATGGGCACTCATAGGTGGCACTGGACACTGATAGGTGGCATTGATAGGTGGCGCCAGGGGCATAATGATAGGGGTTGCAGGGGTTGCAATTGCAACTGGGCCCCATGCTCCAGGGGGCCTGTGTGCCTCCATTGTACACCTGGATAGGAGAGATGGCGGGGGCAGCATTTAGAGGAACTATTCTCCTGTGTGCTTCTCTAATCCCCCCACAGAGCTGCTGTCTTCCCCCCTCCTTTCTTCTGCCAGCTGCTGTAGAAGATGTGTCATAATGGAGTGATGCGAACGGGTCAGTAAATTTCTCATTTACCTGCTCCTTCCTTTTCTGAATAGACAGAGTCAGTGATTGGTAACAACTGGTTCATTCATAACTAAAGCACTTCCATTTCTGAATGAATGGGAGTCTCGGTACACAACTATTCCTGTTCATTCATTCTGTGCAGCTGAGGCTACACAGATGGAGATTGAGGGCTGAGGTTTGTTTAGACCCCTGATATCTCATCAAAGCCTCCCAACAGAGCTCCTAAAAAAATGTAAAAAATAATAAAAATAAAATTGTAAAATGAAATGGTAAAAAATAATAAAATTAAAATAAAAATTAAAAATTACTGACACCAGTAAGGGAACTATCAGGATTGCAAAGCTTGCAATTGCGACCAGGCCCTGGCATTTCACCACCATGGAGAGGCCCGAAGATGGCAGAAAGGGGCCCGCTGCAAAACATGTGAAAGGGTGCTGTTGCGGGACTGCAATAAAGGACCCACGATGGGGGTAAAGGGCCCCAGGATTGGTGGGAAGAAGCAAGGGCCCTGGCCAGGGGTCAGGGGGGCCCTTCATAATTTATTGCACAGGGGCCCTGAAGGTTCTAGTTACGCCTCTGAGTGGCACTGGTGGGCACTGATAGGTGGCACTGATACGAGGCAATGATAGATAGCACTGTTAGGGAGGCACTGGCAGGGATCACATATGAGCACAGTGCCATCCCTATAGTGCACTGTATGCCCCTTATCTGGTAGTCTAGAATGGGCTTCCTGGTGGTCCCTGGGTGGCCTCCTGATTGTCTCTCTGGTGGTCCTTGGGCGGCCTCCTGATGTTCTCCCTGGTGGTCTCTGGGTGGGCTCCCTAGTGTTCCGAGGTGGCAAATCTGGTGGGAGCTGCTGTGACTGCACTGATCCCTGTCAGGAGAGCCGCTATTAACATTAAATTATGTTACCACATTGTATCATATTTGTCTTGCTTCATATGGGCATGGATGGTGAGCTGATTCTGTGATTCAATGGGCCACTTGACTGGACTTTCCCCCCAGGCCTAAGGCTGCCAGCCCTCCCCTGCCCACTCCCCCTCTCTCTACTCTACCACCCCTCTCTACTCTACTATCCCTCTCTTTACCACCCCTCACTTTCTCCCACTCCCCCTCTCACCTACATACTGCCCCCACTGCATACTGCCATCACTAACGGAGTTGATGTTGGCAAGGAGGTGAGAAAGTATCCCTGTACAAACATGGGCAGGGTAAAGGGGGTGGAGACCAGGGCAGAACCAATGGGCGGCAAAATTTGGTTTCGCCTAGGGTGTCAAAAATCCTTGCACCAGCCCTGAATGCCAATGCACCCATTGGAGTAGGTGCTAGGGTCAATTAATGCAAGTTTCAGCTAACAGAAGAGACATCAGCACAAGGCCCACATCATTTTTCTTTATTTTGACTGAACTTTTAAAAAGTATGGACCATGCTATTTTTTGCAATACTGCACAGTGTTAATTTAATTGACAATTGCATGGTTAAGCAATTCAGTACCCAAATAAAATTTATATAATTTTGTTCCCACAAATAGAGCTTTCTTTTGCTGGTATTTGATCACCACTGTTTTTTATTTTTTGCACTATAAACAAAAAAAAAAAAAACAATATTTTTTAACTTTCTGCTATAAAACCTATCCCATAAGAATGTTTAAAAAATCAAATTCCTTCATAAATTTAGGCCAATATGTATTCTGCTATATATTTTTGGTTAAGAAAAATCCCAATAAGCGTATATTGATAGGTTTGGGCAAAAGTTATAGCGTCTACAAACTATGCTATATATACTGGAATTTCTTTTTATACTAGTAATAGCGGTGATCAGCGACTTATAGCAGAACTGTGATATTGTGGCAGACAGTCGGACAATAACTGACACTTTTGACACTTCGTGGGAACCAGTGACACTAATACAGTGACCAGAACTTGTAAAGAACGAGAAACAGATCAGAGGCTATGCCTCGTCTATTGAAGGGGATTTTCCTGGATTGATGGTTGTCTAAAGTGAGCACTCAACTTCAAAATACATTATTAAAAGAGTATATTTTATTCAATACAAAATTTCGTAAAAATTTCCATAAAAACTATAGATGTATATTACGCATTACACACAGAGTATCCAAAACGACTTGGACAGATTGATTGCTTGGCGTATGGAGTGTTATCGACGTTTCGCAGAAAACTGCTTTCTCAGGATAGCTCCACATATTTATACATCTACTAATCAAACATAATGTTATAAACATCATATAATCCAAAGTACATTTATTACATTTCCAAAAGATTAACAGATATAAACGTGCACACCATTTACTATCTTCACCAGTGTGTGACGTCATATAGTGCAACCGGAGGTCCGCCTTTTCCTGCCTTAGTGGCCGGCGGTGCCAGAACCTGCTGACCCTGTCTGACGGTCGTTGGACCACAGATAAAGTTATAATCACAGTAATCAACACGTGATCTACAACATCAAGGAATAATAATAGTGATATACTTCCAGGCACTAGTTATCAAGTATAAACAAATTTAATTACAAGCCCTTCTCAGATGGAACATTCACTAGCCATAACATTGTGCACTCATTAACAGGATCAGAAAATCCTCTCTCAAATTATGGGAGGATATCTACACTTGCCATTTAGTCCCTATGACGACGTCCAATCGGACGAAACCTACGTCAGAAAGGGCGCGCTGACGTCACCATTGAGACAAGCCGGCTGTTTTTACTGCACGATATTGCTTCATCTATGTGAGTAGATTACTATCTTTTAATGATCCAATAAACAAGTTCCTAAGGTACTGTACTATGTGGCCATTCCTTTTTTGCATATGTCGCTACTGAGCCCCAACCTTTTGGAACCAGCTATTCTGTTTGGTGTATCCGATTTGGCGAGGTCTATCCGGTGTGGGCAGAGGAAGAGCCGACCCATAAAAAACTCCCCCTTCATATACAGTGATATTTATCTGGCGGGCTGGTAAGCCTTGATTTCTGGCGGTGGTGGGTTGCACTTTAGTACTGTGCACACAGGGTGTCTGGTGTAGGTTGGTTTTTAGTGACCAGTGGTCTGTTATTATATACTACACTATATGGTTCCATTTTCTCCCACACATGACATCGATATCTGGGAGTTCCTTGATGTGGGGCCTCTAGGGCAGGGTTTCTCAACCCGTGGTACGCGTACCCCTGGGGGTACGCGCACCACGGGCAGGGGGTACGTGCACTGCTCTGTCCCCAAGTCTCTCCTCCCGCACACACACTGTACTACGAGCGGGGGAATTGGCCCGCCCCATGTGTGTGTGGGGGGGGGGGAGAGTGTCAGGCTGACGGCAAAGTCCTGCTATCAGCCCATCGCGGAAGATGTTACCCAGGGCTGACTGACGGGGCAGGCACCATGTCCTCCCACCTCCCGGCTCCTTCTGCTCTCCAGAGTGCCTCGGATTTCCCTGCCTGCCACATGTGAAGATGACTGCTGAGGCTCTGCAAAAAGGTGAGTCCTGCCTGCACATGCCAGTATGTCCAGCCATCAGTGCCTCTCCTCAGTGCCTCCTCTCAGTGCCTCCTCAGTGCCTCCTAAATGCCTCCTCTCAGTGCCTCTCCTCAGTGCCATCTCTTAGTGCCTCTCCTCAGTGCCTCCTAAGTGCCTCCTCTCAGTGCCTCTCCTCAGTGCCTCCTCTCAGTGCCTCTCTTCAGTGCCTCCTCTCAGTGCCTCCTAAGTGTTCCTCTCCTCAGTGCCTCCTCTCAGTGCTTCTCCTCAGTGCCTCTCCTCAGTGCCTCCTCTCAGTGCCACTCCTCTGTGCCTCTCCTCGGTGCCTCTCCTCAGTGCCTCCTCTCAGTGCTACGTGACTTTCCTCAGTGACTCTCCTCCGTGACTCCCCTCCGTGACTCCTCTCC
>BLSH010289873.1:51847-70633 GCA_018402905.1 Glandirana rugosa
TCAGTGCCTCCCCTCAGTGCCTCCCCTCAGTGCCTCCTCTCAGTGACTCCTTTCAGTGCATCCTCTCAGAGCCTCTCCTCAGTGCCTCCCCTCAATGCATCCCCTCAGTGCCTCCTCAGTGCCTCCCCTCAGTGCCTCCTCTCAGTGCCTCCACTCAGTGTCTCCTCTCAGTGACTCCTTTCAGTGCCTCCTCTCAGAGCCTCCACTCAGTGCTTCCTCTCAGTGCAGTCTATCAGTGCATCCACTCAGTGCCTCCTCTCAGTGCAGTCTATCAGTGCCTCCTCTCAGGGCAGTCTATCAGTGCCTCCACTCAGTGCCTCATCTTAGTGCAGTCTATCAGTGCCTCCTTAGTGCAGTCTATCAGTGCCTCCACACAGTGCCTCCTCGGTGCAGTCTATCAGTGCCTCCTCTCAGTGCAGTCTATCAGTGCCTCCTTTCAGTGCCTCCTCAGTGCAGTCTATCAGTGCCTCCTCTCAGTGCCCATCACTTTTTCGAGACGGGGGTACTTAGGACATTTTTTTTAGACTTGCAGGGGTACTTCGCCGTAAAAGGTTGAGAAACACTGCTCTAGGGGACTCACCTTCACTTGACCAGACTGAGAAAGGAGGATCTACCATCTACTTAGAGCGCAATGATGGCTGCTGGTTGGTAAGCCTTCAATTCGGGTGGTGGTGGATTGCCCATTATATATTCCTTTGCTACATATATACTTTGGACTTTGAGGACAATTTTGTGACCTGTTAAACCCTCATCTGAGTTTATCTGAGAGTTCAACCCTCTTGAATCAGAATTTAGGACTCACCCCTATTTATGATATACTAGCGCGGCTCCTGTGTTATTCAATTAGTCATTGTGCGAGATGACCCCATGGCTGTACGGTTCAGTTCCTCTAATTGGGTGAGAAATAATCAGGCTAACTTAGTTTGGTGGGTACCCCCGATTGCATAGCCAGCAGCCAGTGCTTACGATATACTTAATGGGGCCACCTGCCTAGAATATCCTGTATAGCCAGAAGAATACAGACTACCATAAATCCCCCAGAATATCCGCTCTCTCACCTTGGCACTTTCAGCCGGAGACGCACACCACCGGAAAAGCTTCCAGCGTCTGCAGCATCCCCGGCCTCTCTAAGTAGTCCCACCGGAAATGACAGAGCCGGGATGGCTCTCTGACGTCATATCCAGTCCGGGTGTCTAAACGTCTAATTCTTCCAGACGGCACCACGTCAAACGGGACCACCATATTTATCTGTTAATAAACAGATAAAAGTTTTAAATAATAGGGTAGACATGCAAATTAGTAATTTATACACAGAGATGCCAGTATGTGAAGAAGTAAAAAAAACTTTAGCTCTGCTGTGGGTAAGCATCACAGCTAAAGTTTTGTTTTTAGAGGTGAACAGCTTGCCTACCTGGCACTTTCACCCCCTTTCTACCCTGGCCAATTTTCAGCTCTCAGCACTGTCACACTTTGAACGACAATTGTGTGGTCATGCAACACTGTACCCAAATTACATTTTATTATTTTTTTAGACAAAAAGAGCTTTCTTTTGGTGGTATCTAATGACCACTTGGATTTTTATTTTTTGCTAACCACTTACTGACCAGCCGCCGTTAAACGGCGGCAGGTCGGCTGTCATGCGCAAATCGCCATAGCTGTATGGTGGCTTGCGCAGGTGTGGTTGCGTGCGGGCATGCGCCGCCAGCGGTGCGCGTTCGCACCCGCTGCAGGAGCGTGCCTGCCGGTCGGGCGGACTCCATGTCCACCAGTGACCCGTGATAGTACAGAGGCAGAATGGGGATCTGCCTATGTAAACAAAGCAGATCCCCGTTCTGACAGGGGACATGACAGAGATCTACTGTTCCCAGTCATCGGGAACAGTGATCTGTCATGTCCCTGCCAGCCCATCCCCCCTACAGTTAGAACACACCTAGGGAACACAGTTAACCCCTTGATCACCCGCTAGTGTTAGCGCCTTCCCTGCCAGTGTTACATTGATCACTGCATTTATATAGCACTGATCAATGTAATAATGTCACTGGTTCCCAAAAAGTATCATTTGAGGTCAGATTTGTCTGCCGCAATGTCGCAGCAGAAGAATGTAGAAGAATATATATCGGCCTAAACTGATGAATACATTTGTTTTGTTTATATATTTTTTTGGATATGTATTATAGCAAAAAGTTAAAAAAAAAATGTTTTTTTTCAAAATTGTCTTTTTTTTGTTTGTTTATAGCGCAAAAAATAAAAACCGCAGAGGCAATCAAATGCCACCAAAAGAAAGCTCTATTTGTGGGAAAAAAAGGACGGCAATTTTGTTTGGGTACAGCATCGCATGACCACGCAATTGTCAGTTAAAGCAGTTCCGTATCGCAAAAAATGGCCTGGTCATTAAGGGGGCAAATCCTTCCGGGGCTGAAGTGGCTAAACAAATGTAAAATTTTGAAAAAAACCCCAAGTTTTTCTTAATTTCTTTTAGAAATTTTTGCCATTTTGTAATTTTTCTTCTTCACTGATGTGCACTGATAGACTGCACTGACGAGGCAGCACTGTTGGGCACTGATGAGGTGGCACTAATGGCCACTGATAGGCTGCACCAATGGCCACTGATAGGCAGCACTGATGAGGAGGCACTGATAGGCACTGATTGGCTGCATTAATGGCCACTGATAGGTGGCACTGATGGGCACTGATAGGCTGCACTGATAATCAGCGCCCTGATTATCAGTGTAAATATGTGTCAGAATTGCTGGTTACCAGCTCTGCTTTTCTTATGCTGTGACAACGCGTGAAGAAAGTACTGCTGATAACCAGCAAGTCTGTCTACAATGTGATCCGCTGTGATTGGACACAGCTGATCACATGGTAAAGGGCCGATGTGATTGGCCCTTTACCTCGATCTGTGATCAGCTGTGTCCAAAGGACACAGCAATCACAGAGTGTGCCCTGGGGGCATGCAGGGGGGCATGTCTGGGGAGTCAGGCAATAGGAATTGCTCATGCCTGAATTATGGACTGGGACCTGTTGATAACATTTTGCTGTGTCTAATCACAGCAGGAGTCAGTGGCAGAGGAGCATGCCCTGAACATGGAAGAAGGCAGTGATGTACAGGTATGTTGCAGTACTTTTAGAAGCTGCTCATCTGCAGCACAATGTGGATGAGTGGTCCTAAAGCAGTTAAAGCAAGGAACAAAAGTTCCTGCATAATGATCAGCTAGTAGATCCTTTTGTGTAAAAATTGTCATGTTCTTTTTCTCAATGGTATATACAGTATCTCACAAAAGTGAGTACACCCTTCACATTTTTGTAAATATTCTATTATATCTTTTCATGTGACAACACTGAAGAAATTATACTTTGCTACGATGTAAAGTAGTGAGTGTACAGCTTGTATAACAGTGTAAATTTGCTGTCCCCTCAAAATAACTCAACACACAGCCATTAATGTCTAAACTGCTGGCAACAAAAGTAAGTACACCCCTAAAGGAAAATGTCCAAATTGTGCCCAATTAGCCATTTTACCTCCCTGTTGTCATGTGACTCGTTAGTGTTACAAGGTCTCAGGTGTGAATGGGGAGCAGGTGTGTTTAAATTTGGTGTTTTCGCTCTCTCTCATACTGGTCACTGGAAGTTCAACATGGCACCTGATGGCAATGAACTCTCTGAAGATCTGAAAAAAAGAATTGTTGCTCTACACAAAGATGGCCTAGGCTATAAGAAGATTACCAAGACCCTTAAACTGAGCTGCAGCACGTTGGCCAAGACCATACAGTGGTTTAACAGGACAGGTTCCACACAGAACTAAAGAAGTTGAGTGCATGTGCTCAGCCTCATATCCAGAGGTTGTCTTTGGGAAATAGCCGTATGAGTGCTGCCAGCATTGCTGCAGAGGTTGAAGGGGTGGGGGGGGGGTCAGCCTGTCAGTGCTCAGACCATACGCTGCACACTGCATCAAATTGGTCTGCATGACTGTCATCCCAGAAGAAAGCCTCTTCTAAAGATGATGCACAAGAAAGCCCGCAAACCATTAGCTGAAGACAAGCTGACTAAGGACATGAATTACTGGAACTATGCCCTGTGGTCTGATGAGACAAAGATAAACTCATTTTGTTCGGATGGTGTCAAGCGTGTGTGGCGGCAACCAGGTGAGGAGTACAAAGACAAGTGTGTCTTGCCTACAGTCAAGCATGGTTGTGGGAGTGTCATGGTCTGGGGCTGCATGAGTGGGAAGCTACAGTTCATTGAGGGAACCATGAATGCCAACATGTACTGTGACATACTGAAGCAGAGCATGATCCCCTCCCTTTGGAGACTGGACCACAGGGCAGTATTCCAACATAATGACCCCAAACACACCTACGAGACGACCACTGCCTTGCTAAAGAAAGCTGAGGGTAAAGGTGATGTACTGGCCAAGCATGTTTCCAGACCTAAATCCTATTTAGCATCTGTGGGGCATCCCCAAACGAAAGGTGGAGGAGTGCAAGGTCTCTAACATCCACCAGCTCCGTGATGTCGTCATGGAGAAGTGGAAGAGGATTCCAGTGGCAACCTGTGAAGCTCTGGTGAACTCCATGCCCATGAGGGTTAAGGCAGTGCTGGAAAATAATGGTGACCACACAAAATATTGACACTGTGGGCCCAATTTGGACATTTTCATTTAGGGGTATACACACTTTTATTGCCAGCGGTTTAGACATAAATGACTGTGTGTTGAGTTATTTTGAGGAGACCACAAATCTACACTGTTATACAAGCTGTACACTCACTACTTTACATTGTAGCAAAGTGTAATTTCTTCAGTGTTGTCACATGAAAAGATATAATAAAATATTTACAAAAATATGAGGGGTGTACTCATGTCCTCAGATGCAGATTTTTGGTTACGGATCTGAATACAGTGCCTGTTTATGTACCTGAGTGAATGTCTCAATTGAAAACAATGGAGCTGTGTTCAGATCCGTAAATAAAAAATGGTTGCAGCTGCAAAGTTGTGCTCCCTCTTTGAGTACTAATTTATGTATGTGTTTGTCAAGACCTACTTAACATCTTCTTGGGTGTGTGAGTCATCCCCTATTATTGCGTTCATGCTCTTGTACCAGGCTATCTTAAGAATATGCCTTTCCAAGTAGTTTTCTTGAACTCTGTTCTGGGGTCTGTTTTGTGGTGTTTATAGTTTATGTCTTTAATTGTTCTTATTGTTATCGATCCCCTTCTCCCTCTCCTTCCCCCTCATCTTTCTCTCTGTCCCCCATAGCGGTTCCATTGATCACACAACTTTTCCCACCATTTTTTACATCACTGTTTTTACATTTTGTGGCCTTCCTTTGTGTAAGGTGGAAAACAAACTATTTATGGCCGTTTCTTTTTATATTGTTATATTCAAAATTAAATAAAATAAGATTGAAAACTAAAAATGGTTGTAACTGCTTTTTTTTTTATAGTCAAGTGAATGAGGCCTAATAATAAAAAAACTCTCACATTATTTATAGACACCTGCAGCAATATTAGCAGCAGCTGACTTAATAGTTAAAGTAGAATTCCACTCAAAAGTGGAACTTCCGCTTATCCATCTCCTCTCTCCCTCCGGTGCCATATATGGCACCTTTCAGGGGGAAGGGGGGAACGGGAACCTGTTTTTGACAGGTACCATTCCCTACTTCCGGGAGACGGGGTGCGGCCCGTCTCTCGGAAGTTCGGCCCGCTCCTCCTTCCTCCACCGCCGGACCAATTAGAAAGTGCAGCGTGCTTTGCACATGCGCAGTAGGGAACCGGCTGATAAGCTGAAAGGCATGCCGTGTTCCCTTACCAGGAATGGCAGCGGCTGCATCCGACAGCCAATCCGAAGATCGGCTGGGGTGCCGACATTGCAGGCTCCCTGGACAGGTAAGTGTCCATATATTAAAAGTCAGCAGCTGCAGTATTTATAGCTGCTGACTTTAAATTTTCTGTTGGGGAGACTGGACCTCCTCTTTAACCACTCCAGATCCGCGCTATTGCCGAAGTACGGCTCCAGCGCGGATCTGAAATGCCGGGACGACGTCCATGGACGTCGCCCCCTGTGCACGCTCCTCGCGCGCCCCCTGGCGGCAGCGGAGGCGCGCGTGCAACACGCACTGCAAGCGTGCCCGCGGCTCGGGCGGACTCGATGTCCGCCCGAGACCCGCCGATCTCTTTTAGCAGCCTCAGAACGGGGAACCGCCGATGTAAACACGGCAGTTCCCCGTTCTGTGACAGGGGACATACCAGATCTACTGATCCCTGTCACTGGGATCAGTTAGATCTGTTATGTCCAGGCCAGCCCTGCCCCCCCACAGTTAGAACACACCCAGGGAACATATTTAACCCCTTCACTGCCCCCTGCAGGTTAACCCCTTCACTGCCAATGACATTTACACAGTAATTAGTGGATATTTACATTTCTGATCGCTGTATAAATGTCATTGGTCCCAAAAATGTAAAAAATGTCTGTCATTTCTGCGGCAATATCAAACTCCCGATAAAAACCGCAGATCGCCGCCATTACTAGTAAAAAAACAAAATAATAATAAAAACGCCATAAATCAATTCCCAGTTTGTAAACGCGATAACTTTTGCGCAAACCAATCAATATACGCCGATTGCGATTTTTTTATTTTTTTTACCAAAAATATGTAGAAGAATATATATCGGCCAAAACTGATGAATCGTTTTTTTAAATGGATTTGTACTTTAGCAAAAGGTAAAAAATATTGTTCTTTTTTGCAAAATTGTCGCTCATTTTTTGTTTATAGCGGCGATCAGAAATGACGCAGAGGTGATCAAATACCACCAAAAGAAAGCTCTATTTGTGGAAAAAAAGGACGCAAATTTTATTTGGGTACAACGTCGCACGACCGCGCAATTGTCATTCAAAATGCGACAGTGCTGAAAGCCAAAAATTGGTCTGGGCAGGAGGGGGGTTTAAGTGCCCAGTAAGGAAGTGGTTAAGCAGTAGTGGATGATTTAATAAAAAAATGGTGTAGCGCTGATAAATAGTCCATGTAATTTGAACTCTTAATTCTGATTCTCAACTTCAAGAGGAGTTTCAATCGCGTTGCTACAGTCAGAGACAGTGGAAAAAAGTGAAGAAGCCGCCACCATCACCGCACACACTGACTCTTACCCCTTCAGGTGGACCCTTATTACAGGGGTCTTTTCACGCATGAAACAAAGAGTTAATCCAAATGATTTTCACCAGGCCACTCTCTCCTCCTGCTCCGCTTTCAACAGCGTATGTAAGCAAAAAGACAATCCATAGTGCAACACGTATTGACAAAGGATTTATTTAAGCTTTTAAAAGGTTTACACTCACATGTCCTCAGACAGAAAAACGCCTTTAAAACTAGCAGCAGTAAGCGTCCAGCACTTCCCACATCCTAGATGGCCGTGTTGTCCTCATTCACTATTCCGTCCGTACGGGTAGCTCCTCCCCTACCGGTTTCGTCACACAATGACGTCGTCAGGGGGCGTGGTTACGGACGGACGGAAGCAAACACTCTTATATATGCTCAGAGCGGATATGGCTTGCGCTCCAGCTCTTAATAAACAACAACCAGCAAACCGGAAATGAGTCGGCTGCCGGAAATCAGTAGTAATGTAATGCAAATTGTTATACACAAGTATGCCTTCAATATGTAAATGAGGCAATCCCTCACTTATGCAGAACCTGCATAAACAACTGACTTAACGTTCAGATAATAAAAAACTCTCTTTCACCTATATTTAATCAATCTTCGGAACGGAACAGCGAAACAGAGAACACCGCCATCTAGTGGACAAAAATTATATATACATGACATTTATAAAAAAAATTTTTTTCCCATTTGGTGAACATAAAAACAAAGAATATTAAAACCTAAAGAATACAGAAAAGACAAACCCCAAGAACTTTTCCAAGGTAACTCACTTGATACTAACATTTCCAAGCACAATATGTTAACTCTATCCTTCTGCATCAGAAGCACATGACTCCCTAGGAGTTATTTATATAGGCGTTAATATCCCATTCCACATTGAGGCCCAGTGGTCGATAGGTCCTAGCCTTATAGATCCACTGGGTCTCAAGGCGAGATACACCCCTAGTCATATTGCTCCCTCGCCAATCCCCCGAGAATTTATCAATCCCTAAAAAGGTAGTTCCTCTGGGGTCTTTATTATGATACTTGGCATAATGCTTGGACATCCAGTAGTGGATGATTGACACTTGGGCTCCCTTCACACAAGTATGGTTTCAGATGCGATTTGAGTCGCACAGAATCGCATGACCATGAAAATCAATTTTTTTTCAACGGTGTCCATTCACACCACTGCAACTCAGCATAGTGTGATTTTGGAAAAAGGTCCTGTACTATCTTGCACATCCAAATCAAGGTTGGTTTGCAGCAGTATGAACCAAGCCTTAATAAGTATAATCAATCTATCCTGAGGGAAGCACTAAACTGGACTTTCACAGTACAAGCAAAACAGACTCTCTATTTTCTACCTTGCGGCATGTAAATAAGCCTCTTTTCCAGTACGGTTGAGAAAATGGTACTGGAGGTTATTTTCTACTCATGATTTTGCTGCTGGTGAAAATAGTTAATTAATTTAATATTTACTATCCCTATTGAAACTTTTGAAAAAGTTGAAAAATAAACACCCTACTTTGTTTGTTGGCACATGGCCTGTTAATGCAATAATATAAAATCTATTTAATTTGTTTTTTATTTCAGCTGATAATTTCCTATACCCACTTCTGTTGTTGCACTATTCTGTTGTAAAATATAGAAAGATAGATATTTATAATTAATGATTAAAATTAATATGTTTTCAATAAATTCTTTAGTCTTAACACCTTTGGAAAGGGTTAGAATCTGTGCCAAGTTTTCATTTATGTGATCCTATTAGACAGATTTTGGCTCAGTTCTTTCCCCAGTGATTCATGACAATTGTAAGTATGGGGAAATCTATTCAATGGAGACACAGCAATAAAACTATCAAAGAAGTTCTGACTCTAATGGCCCGTACACACGATCCAAAAATCGGACGAAAAATACCGCATACGATGCGATCGTAAGATAATCAGATCGTTCGTACACAGCCAATCATGACAGTTCATCAGATAATATTCGATCGGACATGCATGAAAATTTTGATCGCATGGACCAGATCGTACGATTTTCTTTTAATCTACAGTTTTCGCCCAAAAATACAATACAAATACACTACAACACATGACATCACTTCAGATTTTTTATTCTGTCGTAGGAGGATTTTTGTGACTTTAGTACACTCTTCCGATTCCATCTGAGATTAGCATACAAAAAAACATACGATCTGTCGTCCGATTTTCGGATCGTGTGTATGGGGCAATACCTACTCTAAAAAAAATGTATCTTTATTGCATTCTGTATGCCCAGCAGAAAGCTTTTTCTTCACTCCTTGTGTCACTGACATCTGATGGTTGGGATGTGAAATAGAAGCTCCCTGACAAATATCATAACTCACACTCACTCTATCTAAAGCAAAAAATATGGCTGGAATTTGGCCTTAAAAAAATATATAAAAAATATTAATCTTCTTAAATACCATGTTGGTTTAACCATAAGTGCATTTTTAAAGCAAAATAGTAGCAAGAAATGAATTTTCCTTAACAGAAAACGGTCTTAAGCAAACAGCCATTTTAAATCTTTATTTATTCAGATAAGTCACGTTCACTGTCACCTTTTTGTTGGCCTTTTATAATGCTGAAAAGTGTTAGTGGATTGCTACGTGTCCTTTGTTAAGTCTCAGAGCTGTAATTGGTCCTTGTTCTTAAATGCATTGTAATAGACCACTTTGTGTGACTTAACTATATGTGGATTTAATATACTGTATGAATAGCATACACGTTGCACAAAGAGCCAAGACCCAGAATTTAATTGCATCGATTTATTACTTCTAATCATGTTAAGTTCCTTGTACAGGTTTTTGATACATGCAATTTCAAGTTATATATACTTTGTTCTCTGGGTACATAGTATTAATGAAATGAAATAAATTGCTGGTACTCTGTAATTACTAAGATAATAACCTACCATCAATTAATTTATAAGGAATGCCTTATGGTTGTCCTATGTAATGTGCATTCTGTAAATAAAGTCAGCCTTATAGAAGAACTTCAGTTTGTATTTTTTTGTTTGTTTATTTTCATTTACATCAGCAGCTACAAATACTGTAGCAGCTGAATTTTACAAATTGTGTACTTACTAGTGCCTGTGGTTCAGTATTGTCTTCCCACAGCCATAACATCTTGCCGCTGTGGGTCCCTGGTGCCGGCATCTTGGATATAGGAGCTGGCTTTGGCTCCCCACTGCACACCTTGTGAATGGTCCGGCAACCAGGAAAGAGGGGGGCAAGAGAGGACATGCTGTCCATTGAGAGCGCAGTGCACATGCACTGGTGACGTCACTAGCTGCTACTAAACTAAATATCTCCTAAACAGTGCATGTTTAGGAGATATTTACTGTACCTTCAAGTAAGCCTAACCATAGGCTTACCTGTAGGTATATACAGTATCTCACAAAAGTGAGTACACCCCTCACATTTTTGTAAATATTTTATTATCTTTTCATGTGACAACACTGAAGAAATGACACTTTTCTGCAATGTAAAGTAGTGAGTGTACAGCTTGCATAACAGTGTAAATTTGCTGTCCCCTCAAAATAACTCAACACACATTCATTAATGTCTAAACCTCTGTCAACAAAAATGAGTACACCCCTAAGTGAAATTGTCCAAATTAGGACCAAAGTGTCAATATTTTGTATGCATGGAGTTCACCAGAGTTTCACAGGTTGCCACTGGAGTCCTCTTCCACTCCTTCATGATGACCTCATGGAGCTGGTGGATGTTAGAGACCTTGCCCTCCTCCACCTTCCATTTGAGGATGCCCCACAGATGCTCAATAGGGGTTAGGTCTGGAGAAATTCTTAGCCAGTCTATCACCTTTACCCTCAGCTTCTTTAGCAAGGCAGTGGTCATCTTGGAGGTGTGTTTGGGGTCGTTATCATGTTGGAATACTGCCCTGCGGCCCAGTCTCCGGGAGGGGATCATGCTCTGCTTCAGTATGTCACAGTACATGTGGGCATTTATGGTTCCCTCAATGAACTGTAGCTCCCCAGTGACGGCAGCACTCATGCAGCCCTAGACCATGACACTCCCACCACCATCCTTGACTGTAGACAAGACACACTTTTGTCTTTGTACTCCTCACCTGGTTCCCGTCACACACGCTTGACACCATCTGAACCAAATAAGTTTATCTTGGTCTCATCAGATCACAGGACATGGTTCCAGTAATCCATGTCCTTAGTCTGCTTGTCGTCAGCAAACTTTTTGCGGGCTTTCTTGTGCATCTTTAGAAGAGGCTTCCTTCTGGGATGACAGCAATGCTTACCAATTTGATGAAGTGTGTGGCGTATGGTCTAAGCACTGACAGGCTGACCCCCCACCCCTTCAACCTCTGCAGCAATGCCGGCAGCACTCATATGTCTATTTCCCAAAGACAACCTCTGGATATGACGCTGAGCACGTGCACTCAACTTCTTTGTTCAACTATGGCGAGGTCTGTTCTGAGTGGAACCTGCCCTGTTAAAGCGCGGTATGGTCTTGACCACTGTGCTGCAGCTCAGTTTCAGGGTCTTGGCAATCTTCTTATAGCCTAGGCCATCTTTATTTAGAGCAACAATTTTTTTTTTTTTTTTAGATCCTCAGAGTTCTTTGCCATGAGGTGCCATGTTGAACTTCCAGTGACCAGTTTGAGAGAGTGAAAGCGATAACACTAAATTTGACACACCTGCTCCCCATTCACACCTGAGACCTTGTAACACTAACCAGTCACATGACACCGGGGGAGAGAAAATGGCTTATTGGGCTCATTGTGGACATTTTCACTTAGGGGTGTACTCACTTTTGTTGCCAGAAGTTTAGACATTAATGGATGTGTGAGTTATTTTGAGGAGACAACAGATCTACACTGTTATACAAGCTGTACGCTCACTACTTTACATTGTAGCAAAGTGTCATTTCTTCAGTGTTGTCACATGAAAAGATATAATAAAATCTCTACAAAAATGTGAGGGGTGTACTCACTTTTGTGAGATACTGTATCAATAAAAGGACTTTACTACTGCTTTAAATTGTTTTCTAATTCAGGAATGTTTTTAAAAAAATTGTCACTCAACAAGAGCCCTTTTTTAAACCAACGCCATTGAAGATTTTCCTGCTAGTGATCCAGCTAAAAGTAAGAGTTTTTCACAAATTTTACCACCATCTACGGTACTTTAATTTTTATTTTTTTGAAAAGCTGAGAAAAATACTCCCTATTGTGTTCTAGCACATGCTGCCTTTTTTTTTTTTTTTTTTTTTTTAAACATTCTTCATTTTGTATTTATTTATTTATTTTAGTCTCCATATTATGTGGGTGGCTATTGTAACCTCAAGGATTTTGGTCTGTCTATAGATTTAACACATTCTTTATTTAATTAAATTTGAGAACCTTCTGTTATGGCCTACAGATCATTCCTATTTGCTAGTGATGCCATCTATAATAGGGATAGCCAATAATAATTTTTGGGGTAGGGGTTGTGGCAAGCTCAGATAAATCCCACAAGTGTAAGAGCCTGACATGTGGGGTATTAAGGTTTGGGAGCCTGCTGCAAGTTCCTAGATGCAGCTCTGGGTGCCAATTTTCATAGGTGTGTGCAGCCAACTGCACTAGGGTGTGCACCCCAAAGCCCAAGTACACATGCATGTGTGCGTGATGTGTGTGTGTGTGTATAAATATTTTTTTTTTTTCCTCAGCTGCAGGAACTCAACCACGGGGAGTGCAGGGGTGCGCAGTGTGTAGAGTGCAGGCTTCAGGGATGTGCAGTGTTCAGGGGTACCCAGTGTTAAGGTATGCACATTGTACAGTGCGCCGAGTTCAGGGGTGCACAGTGTTCAGGGGTGCGCAGTGTACAGTGCGCTGAGTTCAGGGGTGTGCAGTGTTCAGGAGTGCGCAGTGTACAGTGCACAGAGTTCAGGGGTGTGCAGTGTTCAGGCGTGCACAGTGTACAGTGCGCGGAGTTCAGGGGTACGCAGTGTTCAGGGGTGCGCAGTGTACAGTGCGCGGAGTTCAGGGGTGCGCAGTGTACAGTGTGTGGAATTAATGGGTGAACAGTTTACAGAGTTCAGGGGTCAGCAGTGTACCACCTCCCACCCCCACATCCTCGAATGGCTTGGCATTGCAATCCTGGCACAAGCCCCCCTATCCCCCCCATCTACTGTAAATAATTCACTCCCCCTCCCCTTAGCTGTATAAATGCCACCAAAGAATCCCCCTTCCTCGCCAACACACACCTCAGATACAGCACGGCTTGATGGGGGGTGGGAGGTATTCTTCCTTCCAGGCTCCTCCGCGGGGTCTGTTATCAGGCAGGTAAGAGCCGAGGAGGAGCTTAGTGGAAGCTTTCTCTGCTCTTTAACACTAGTGTGACAGGCAGCGGGCAGAGGTGCTGAGGATGCAATTTCAGCAGGGCAATGCCTGAATGCCCTGCACTAGCAGTGCCATCGGCACCTCTGCACCCTCTATCACACAATACAATGCTGGGGGAGGGTTCCGTGCAGTCGCTGTATTCAGTAGTGACAGTGCTCCTTGAAGTGGAAAGCACAGAGCTAGCGCCAGAGCCCTGTGTACATGGGCCGATTAGGGTGTGCCCTTGCACACTCGGCACACCCCCTGCGCACGCCTATGCCTGTTCTTCATACTTGCAGTAGTTTGCCTCCTTCTTTTGTCCATGTCATAACTGTTTAAAACAAAGCTGTAATGAGAGAAATATGGGTTCTGAAAATGCTGCCTTCCTTTTGAGAATGCTAGTTACCCAGCTTTTGTTCTGATCCTATAACAGCAGTACTTTTCAATTCACCAACCTGAAACAAGAAAGTAGCTAGTGGAGTCAAAATTCCTGACCAGTATACTTCCAGATCACTGACTCAAAGTGTCAGACTATGTATTTTACAGCCAATAATTAGGCAGTGTATTGTTTACAGATGAGCAATAACAAGCCTTGGGGTCCTTTGGAAGGTTTTAGGGTCTGAGCGCTCATTATTAAAATCAAGAAATTTCACATTGTGATGGATTGTTAGTTAGCCTATGTGGTCAGCCATATAAAGCCTGACATTCACGAACAATGCAACCAATCTCAGCATCATTAGCAATTATTAAGTTGGGTAGGAGGGTAATGAACAAATAATACTGCAACTTTCCTCTCTACTGAAACTCTCTCCTCACTGGCCTACCCTTACAGAGGCTATCCCCCCTTCAGTCTATTATGAATGCTGCTGCTAGACTAATAAACCTTACTAACCGATCTGTGACTGCTGCTCCTCTGCCAGTTCCTTCACTGGCTTCCCCTACCACACTGTATAAAATACAAAATACTAACCACAGCATACAAGGCCATCCACAACATCGCCCCAGCTACATCACCCACCTCATCTGCAGATATCACCCAAATCATCCTCTCCGCTCCTTCCAAGACCTCCTACTCTCAAGCTCCCTTGTTACCTCCTTCCTTGATTGCCTCCAGTACTTCTCCTGAGCCTCTTCCATCCTCTGGAACTCCCTGCCCCAATATGTCTGGTCATCCCCTACCCTGTCCGCCTTTAGGCGACCCCTGAAAACTCACTTATTCACGGAAATCTACCCCACCTCCACAGGGCCGTAGATAATTTTTTGTCCTGGGGGGGGGTCCAGCAGCAGGTACCAAGTGGTGAAGAGTGGGGGAGGGTGTCGGGGGGGAGAACCAAGCAGCACTGTGTGGGTCTACAGAGCATGGCTCCATAGACCCACACAGCACAGGAGCAAGCATGCACTGTGTGCCCCAGTAGCAAGCAGCTTTCTATTGTGGCACATAGAGAAGAGGTGAATCAGGGCCATTATGTACAAAACCATTGCACAGAGCAGGTGAATATAACATGTTCTTTATTTTAATTTAAAATTAATTTAAAATGTGTTTTATAATTTAAAATGTGGTTTCTCTGTGACTGTGTTTTTATAAAAGGTGCAAAGACCTTTTCTCTGCATTTGCCACAAGGACAGCAGCACATTCCCTCACAAACACAGGCCACACCGCATGCATAGGTGTGAACTACCCTTAGCCTTGGTTCACGCTATGAATCACACAGGAACTGCATCACATTTCTGTGCAATTCACATGCGATTCAATGCAGTGCGATTGGAGCCCATTCATTTTGAATGAGCTTAGATTGCACTGCATTACACCAAAGTCGTGCATGCACCAATTTTAGAAACGCATTGAAACTGGATCACATGGTCATTTTGTATCATTGGATCTGGGCAAGCAAACACACTGCATTTGGGTTGTCGTTAAGATTTCACTGACACCCACTGTAGATTGCAAGGGCAGTGCATTTTGAATGTGGTGCAGGACTGGGGCCACCTTTAATATTTGGGCAAGCCTTTGAACCCTGGGCAAACATTTTCTTTGCCCCTCTCATTCACATCATGACTGCTCACTGATTAGTTGCTGGAGGTTACAGAACATCATCTCACTGCCTACACACCATGGACTGGGGAGGTGGGGGACTCACCAATAGACAGAAAACTCCTAGAACGTGTTCTTAGCAATGAGCAGAGCGCACACAGCTATGAAAGTAGGGACTGCAGTGTGTACGAAAGAGGCCTTCATGGTGAAAGGTCTACTTTAAACCAGAACAGCTTGTTCTGACTCTCATATACTCCATTTATTGTTTGGATGTATAGCTTGGTTTGAGACTGCATCCCAGTGATGGTCAACCGATGAGGTTTTCAGCCCCTCAACTGCAGCCCCTGACACACCAAAGGTTTGTGCATATCATTTACTGCCAGACATACTACGTGGTCAGAGACTACAGACATACCACAGGAGATGGTCAGAGATTGCAGACATAGTACAGGAGATGGTCAGAGACTGCAGACATAGTACAGGAGATGGTCAGAGACTTTAGGTGTACTACAGGAGATGGTCAGAGTCTGCAGACATTATACAACAGATGGTCAGAGACTGCAGGCGTACAAGAGAGGGTCAGAAACTGCAGATGTACTACAACAGATGGTCAGAGACTGCAGATGTACTACAGGAGATGGTCAGAGACTGCAGGCATACAAGAAAGGGACAGAGACTACAGGTGTACTACAACAGATGTTCAGAGACTGCAGACATACTACAAGAGATGGTCAGAGGCTGCAAGTGTACAAGAGATGGTCAGAGACTGCAGATGTACTACTGGAGAGGGACAGAGACTGCAGGCATACAAGAGATGGTCAGAGACTGCAGGCATACTGGAGGAGATAGTCAGAGATTGCAGTTGTAATACAGGAGATGGTCAGAGACCATCCATGTACAGTCCTGATCACCATAACAGATGCTGTCTGTGTCCCCACACACCACACGTGTAATTTACTTACTGTGTGACACCGACAATGAGGACAGGTCCCAGATTTTCAGCATGGACTGTACAGAGGAGGGAGGAGCCATCCCTACCTCTCCTCCCACTGATCACAGGTCTGGTTGTTAGGGGGTGGAGGGATTGGCTGTTAGGGGGATGTGGAGGTCACGTGACGGCAGGTCAGGCAGTGCTTGGTTGGGAATTGGAAGAGATGACGGAGCAGCAGACCAGGAACCAAGCCGCACAGCTGTAGTCCAACGCCACTCCAGTAGTATTTGGCCACCATATTTTTTACGGTCAGCGCAGGTGCAAGGGGCAACTGCTTTGTGCCCCACAACAATGATTGGGGCTGGGCCCAGAGCAGCTGCCCCTTTTGCCCCCTGGTCTCCCAGCCTTGTGCGGGAGATGCTTTGCAGGTTTTCTGCACCACATCATAGTGTGAACCCGGGGTTTATTATTGCCTTTTCAACAGAATTAACCGCTTCAGCCCCGGAAGGATTTCCCCCTTTAGGACCAGAGCCCTTTTTGCGATTCGGCACTGCGTCGCTTTAACTGATAATTGCGCGGTCATGCGACGTTGTACCCAAACAAAATTTGCGTCTTTTTTTCCCCACAAATAGAGCTTTCTTTTGGTGGTATTTGATCACCGCTGCGTCATTTCTGATCACCACTATAAACAAAAGAAGAGCGATAATTTTGCAAAAAAAAACAAATTTCTTACTTTTTGCTAAAATACAAATCCAAAAAAAATATATAAAAAAAATTTTTTTCATCGGTTTTGGCCGATTTATATTCTTCCTCATATTTGTGATAAAAAAAATCGCAATCAGCGTATATTGATTGGTTTGCGCAAAAGTGGTCGCATTTACAGACGATGAGAATTAATTTCTGGGGTTTTTATTTTTTTTTTATTTTTTACTAGTAATGGCGGCGATCTGCGATTTTTAGCGGTACTGCGATCTTAGGGCGGACATGTCAGAACATTTTGACACTTTTTTGGGACCATTGGCATTTATACAGCGATCAGTGCTATAAAAATGCACTGATTACTGTGTAAACGCCATTGGCAGTGAAGGGGTTAACCTGCAGGGGGCGCTCTAAGGGTTAACTGTGTTCCCTGGGCGTGTTCTAACTGTGTGTGGGCTGCCCTAGCAGGGGAAGGGAAGTGATCACAGCTTCCATGTAGAGGAAGGCTGTGATCACAGCCCTTCCCCCTTCACAGAACGGAGGTCAGTGTTTACTTACACGGACCTCCGTTCTTTCACTCCGGGGGGGGGGGGCATTGCGGGTGGCCGGCGGAGATCGAATCCGCTGCACCCGCTCCCTGGCCCTCCCCGGACACAGTGAGCGCGCAGGCGCGCCTCCGGCGGCACGCGCGCGCTCACTGTGCGCGATCTCGCAGCTGCCGTCAGATGACGGCGTTTTGCGCAGGAGATGCCGATCGGCGGTGGGCAAGTGGTTAAAAGGCCAGGGCACTGAGGGCAGCAAACAGTTCAGCCTGGCTCTGGCAGCAATGTTGTTGTGCCTGGTAACCCCTCAGCTCTGGCTCTGCAGTCAGCACCACAACATAGCTGACAGAGCCAGGCTGGACTGTCAGTACCAACCAAGCAGTGGAAAATGGTAACCCACGAATCCAGTGATTAGTGAAAAATTTTGCCAGTTGCCACAGACTCACTTACCTCAATTGTAGCACAGCAGTGGTGATAAGTGGTCTGTGATGACCGTCTCTCAGGCAGCAAGCAAGCCGAAAAGGATAGAGGGAGGCTCAGCTCCTTAGCAGCAGTACTGCTACCTTGTGCGTTCTCTGCTCCATTCTCTTCCGAAATCCAAGGCGGGAAGTACAGAGTGTAGAGACAGTCGAGCACGGTGGGCGGGACTACAGATGCCGCCCACTCCCACTGTGTCTATGATCTGTCCGCTGGGGACCCAGCACAGCCTGGTTGTAACCAGTGGCGGCTGGTGAAGTTTTTGGATGGGGGGGCGCCAGGCCCCGCCCTTCCCTTTGACCCCTCCTACTTTTAACAAGTCCCGCCCCTTATAGAGTCCACCCACTCCGTCCCCTGTATTCCACATATTGTGTCAGGGGTATACAGCTCAGCATCACGGGACACAGTATACAGCTCAGCATCACAGGACACAGTATACAGCTCAGCATCACAGGACACAGTATACAGTGACACAGGTGGGGGCAATTATGCAGCCAGTGACACAGGTGGTCTAGTATCTGTGTCACCCTCACCCGCCGTAGACATCAGGGCGGGTGGCACGAGCTGACAGAGATGTGAGACATGAAGGGCGGAACCTAAAGCCTTCTCT